>VXBH01005714.1:814166-981855 GCA_013400035.1 Rynchops niger
GGCGGTGTCCATCCAATTGTAAAAAGTGTGGAGGTTTGCTGACACGTTATAATTATTACTGCGGATTTTTTTTCCTATTGAGGCAACAGCAACCCGGTTGATGCTTTGCAGGAGACAAAGCCCATCACTCTTTCGAACCTCTGGCCTTGGACAACAGCTGTAAAGTGGGAGTCCCAGAGGAAGGTGCCGTCTCTGCTGCGGGCAGGATAAAGGGTCCCGGGCTGAGAGAGTGATCAAGCGACGGGCTTGCCCTCGCCGGGCGCTGGAGAGAGGTGGGTTGATTGCAGTGACGTGAATTAAGGGGTTATGTAGAAGAGACTGGGAGGCCTCTGAGGCTGGGGAAACAGAGATCGGCGCAGAAGACCAGCGCTCAAACTTCGGAAGTGTGTGGGCATTGGGCTGCCTTCATTTTGCAGCTGAATTTCCCCCTCCGCACGAGAGCAAGGGTGTGAAGAGGAGCTGGAGAAAAACAAATGGGCAGTGGAGATGAGAGGGGGTGGAAGCCAATATCTCTGTTAGACTTGCGGGAGAGAGGCGAGACGCAGTAAGAAGTGGGTGCTTTGTAAATTCCCCGCACATATGTTTTGGGTGGGTTAATAGCTTGACTCAGCACAGAGGAAAGGCAGATTTCCTTCTCGAGCACAGCTCGTGAGCTCAGACCAAGCTTTTGATTCACACTTTGAGTGGGTTAGTTTCACAAGCCTTCTAGTGAATCTTTGAAATTGGATAAGAGCAAAACCACAGTAAAAAAGGCTTCTTGCATTTCTGAGCACATAACCGCTGCAGTTTCATTATGATCTAATGTTTCATTGACCAAACCTTGGCTTGGGAAACAGCAGAGAGACGTGGTAAAATACGATCCCATAAAAACTGATATGTTGAAAAACAAAAAGCTACAACTGTGAAGAAAAAAATGGGTGGTCTTATAATTAAAGTGCACCTTTTTCCCTTTAAATTTATTACCGCTCTGAACCTGATACTACCAGACAACCTCAAGAGGCAAGACTAGCCAGTAGCAGGCAAGGTGTCTCGCGTGACCCAGGAATGGAAAAGCGATACCGAATCCCTCATCCCTGGCTGAGGTGGTCCAGGCTATAAATCATGGCCTCTTCATAGATAGGAGCCATCCGCTCCCTGCCAGTGAGATGGTGGCCACCTTCCAGGCAACCCTCGTGGATGCTGAGAAGGGGGTGGATGTGCTGCATGGACCGCTCTGCACAAAGACTGTCCAAACTTTAGTGCCACTCCAAGTCTTTCTGCCATTGTTAGCGGTGGCCTGTTTCGCCGTGGGGATTGGCACCGCCCGCTACAGCATCAACAGCTTAAACCCAGTCCAGAAAACATGTCTGCTGCAGCTCTCGCTTTTTAAATAACAGAAAGCTGAAACTTTCTGCAGAAGGGTCCCTGTTCTGCAGGCAAATGAGGGCAGGGGAGCTGGAAAGCAGCTGTTTCTTGATGCCATCTTACTGCTAAATGTCCCTGTCTCTGGAAAACCAGTAGCTGCCCTCATGACTGAGGTACATGTTTGATTAGATAAGCTGAGAAAACAATCTTCCTGTGACCTGGCGTCACTGCCAAACGTGTTACTACTACGACTTCTTTGGTTGGTCCTTTAAAAATTACCCATGTTTTAAACTCTTGTGCAATTCCCTCACAGAGCAAGAGCCACCCGCGGCTCTGCTACCTGGCTGCTGAGGCAAGAAGAGGGGAACTGCAGGATTAAACCAAAAGCTAAACGAGTTACCAGCTCTTGTGACCGTGACAAGGAAGCTTAGCAATTTGAGAGCACGCACCTCAAGAGCTCAGAAACGGGAAGGCAAGGAGACGATCTGGTGTTTGCCATCTTCTAATATTTCCTAGGTTTTAAACTGGCAAGGAGCCTTGCCTATAATTTCGCAGTATCGTTCAGCTGTTTTAAAGTGCGTGAAGAGCTTTAGAAAGCGGCTTAACCAACAGCCAAGGAACTGCATGCATATCTGCAGAAATAATAAAATAAATCAAGAGTGTGCCTCTAATGCCCATGTTGAGGCAAAATAGCATTAAAAAAAATAAAGTCTGCAAGACTGAAGTAATGCGTACAGGAATTCTGTTGTTGTTTTTTTGTTCCTACGCACATGCCATTGGTGTGAGGTAGTGTTTGTACTTCACTCACAGTGGCTGGGAACGTCACTGTCTGGCACCGTACAGGTAATATATCCAGGACAGCTTACAGGTGGTGGCACAAGGCTGCGCCTGTTTTTCCTTCCTTTTTGATGAAGCATGTTCATTTTGCACCAAGGTCATGGCGCGTGGGGGAGGACTGGGGGCGAGGAAGAAAAATTAAAAGGGAAAAGAATGTGCAAATAAAAGGTGGAAATTAAAAAGCCCTGGTAACTGCCTGCAGCCCAGTACTTGCTGGGGGAGCTGATTCGGTGCCGGGCGAGCCAGGGAGCCCCCCCTCGCTGCTCCTCCAGCCCCCCGCGCCCCTGCGGCAAACTGCTGGGGCACATGGAGGCTGCAGAGCCTTACGGCATGGGGCGGTTCGCCACATGTCAGAAGGTTCCTGGCTTGCTGCCCGCCCTCCCTGGCTACCCCTGCCGAAAGCCAGGTGCTCTCAGACCTTGGAGGATGAAGGCTTCCAGGGTGGTGCAGGGAAGAGCTAGGAATGTAGGCACACGGTGTTGCCATGGGCTGGGCTCCATTTGTGTTTCCCGGCTGCTCTTTGCATTCAAAATCGGGATGTCGGGTGGTGCTCAATGGAGCTAAACCGAGGGGGGGGGGGGGCTGCAGAGCTGGGGTCAATGACCATGTTATTGCCCCCATCCCATTTACAGCCCCCTCATTTGACTCACTATGATGTAGGAGTCCATACCCTTAGTGACTGAAACTTGTAAAACTGTACATGGGGCTTTAACAGGTTAGCAAATGGCTTGCTTCCTGCATGGGTTTTGCTGTTGTGACTTTATTTGTTTATTTAAAGAGTACAGACCACGAAAGAAACACAGGAAGCTGAGGACACTTGCCATTATAGAAATGCTACCTAACTGAAAGGGAAGCCATTTTCAGTCAGACTGAAGT
The DNA here is from genome assembly GCA_013400035.1 of Rynchops niger. NCBI lineage: Eukaryota > Metazoa > Chordata > Aves > Charadriiformes > Laridae > Rynchops > Rynchops niger. The sequence goes on from VXBH01005714.1 coordinate 817,224, forward strand.
TTATTTACTTCAGTTAATATAGCCAAATGTAGCTCAAGTACCAGAGACAGATGGGGCAATAAGACAAACTAACCTCAGCCCAGTCAGGGTTCACTCCTTTGTTGCTGACGTTGAAGCCCTTGGGAGCTGTCTCAAGACAAATCCCTTGGGAGTTTTTTTCCAAGCTGACCCCTAGTAAGATGTAAAAAGGGAACTTGGGCATTGAGCTTCCAGCATTTAAGGGCTTGATATCCAAGCGCTGAGTGGTGTCCCTCAGGGGGCGGTACTGGGACTGGTACTATTTAACATCTTTGTTAGCAACATGGATGTTGGGATTGAATGCACCCTCAGCACGTTTGCAGACAACACCAAGCTGTGTGGTGCAGTCGACACACTGGAGGGAAGGGATGCCATCCAGAGGGACCTGGACAGGCTTGAGAGGCGGGCCCATGTGAACCTCATGAGGTTCAAACAGGCCAAATGCAAGGTCCTGCACATGGGTTGGGGCAATCCCAAGCACAAATACAGGCTGGATGGAGAACAGATTGAGAGCAGCCCCGAGGAAAAGGACTTGGGGTGTTGGTGGATGAGCAGNGGGCCTACAGGAGAGATGGGGAGGGGCTCTTTATCAGGGAGTGTAGTGACAGGATGAGGGGTAATGTTTTTAAACTGAAAGAGGGGAGATTTAGATAAGATATTAGGAAGAAATTCTTTACTGTGAAGGTCGTGAGACACTGGAACAGGTTGGCCAGAGAAGCTGTGGATGCCCCATCCCTGGAAGTGTTCAAGGCCTGGGATGGCTTTGGGATGGAACTTTGGATGGGACTTTGAGCAGCCTGGTCTAGTGGGAGGTGTCCCTGCCCATGGCAGCGGGGGTGGAACTAGATGATCTTTAAGGTCTCTTCCAACTCTAACCATTCCATGATTATATGATTTCTGATAATTTTAAGGTAAACCAAATGTTTAATAAACAAAAAGAAAAAAAACACCTTTCAGGACTACTTTATAATTTGTAAAAATGTGACTCCTTTAGTCATGTCCCAACACATTCTTAATTTTTCTGCCATAATTTCTTTTACTTTTTGTGTCTAGGCCTCAAGGAGTCACCTGGAAAGATTTGACATGATTTGTACACAAATACCTAAGAAGTTATTGGCCATGGGGACCACTATGTAGTCACTAAACAGCCCTTCCCTCCTAGCATCTCTCCTCCACAAACCCATGCTCTTAGCAGATGAAGGCACCTCATCCCAGGAGCCAAAAATGCTCCGAGCTTCCAGAAATGTAGGAAAAAGAGCAAGTCTTCAGTCCTTGGGGGATCCTAGGGTGTGGGTGATGCTCCATGCTACAGAAAAAGGAAGGACAAGAGCCTTGTTTTCTGCCCAGTCCGACTGGAGGGTAACAGGGGACATCCTTTCCTTCTTCTACATCTAAGAACCAATTTAACTTTGAGCACAGATGCAAGAGAGCGTCCTGAAAGGCTTTCAAAACCATGAAGACACAGATCTTCCTGCCCCATGCCCCGTCTTGAGCTCTGTCCCCCAGTGTGAAGATGCGGGGCATGGAAGGGGCCTGGGAGGAGTGGTGTTTCCCAGGCTGTGGTAGCCAGTCATCAGAAACATGTGATCATTTAACCTGCAAGCACAAGGTGCTCACCAATACAATCAGTGAATGGTAATTAAGTTTCTTTGGTTGAAACCTGGAGGTAGGCTATGAAATTTGTACCTAAGAGGGTATATATATAAAGCACAGATCATTTGCGTAAAACATGCAGAAGATTTAGGGTCTTGACTTTTTATGGGATTTGCTATAAATGCCAGTTTCAGCTACTGAAATGAAAGAAGCCTGCTATGCTGTAATCAGTATTTCTGATGATTGTTCCAAACTGGAAAGGTATGTGGAGGCGAAAAAAAAGATTAAAGGTGAAACAACTCTGAACAGGATGAGAGAGAGGATCATGTAAGTTTTGGGTGTAGTTTCAGGTTGTTCTTTATTTTATCTGAACTGGGTTGTCCCACCCCTAATTACAACAGTATTAAGACATTCCTGGGTGTGGTCACTTGAAATTCTTAAGTGGGCAAAAATTTTCAGCTATGTAATATACTTAAGGCGTGTATCAGCAGACCGCTTTGAATGGTCCAGCGTGGTCCTGATGGCTTCTTCACTGGCTTCTGCCCCTGTGTTTCCTGTAGCTTTAGCACAGAAAGGGTCATGCCAGTACTTTTTACTGAACCTGAGTCTTAGTCAGCACCACGGAGGGCCACGTTCTCCCAGTCACAGCTCAGATGCTCGGATAAAGCTCTCAGGCAGTCCTACAGAATGGGACAAAGGGATCATAGCGGCTCCCACTGCATTTTCATTGAGAGTCTGCAGTGTTTGGGTTTTTTCTCTTTCAGATCTATTCAGATTACACTGCTGGCAATTTTTTCCATCTTCTTCTCCATTTATGGGTTTTTCTCAAGCCAGGTAAAAATTTCAGTTCGCAGAACAGATGGTGCAACGAGACACTTGGCTTTGACTCACCAGTGGCTTTTATCTTGTTTCTTAGGATCTGTTGTAAATCACAGTGCATTTGAGACAGCAATTATAGTACAGTTGTGCATGAAGCCTACTCTGGATAATTTGATAGCTTGTTAGCAACCAGCAGACTAATTTGGCTTCAAAACACAGAGTTTCTGCCTCTTCTGACTCCATGAAGACTAGTAACATTTGGAAAGCTTTCCCAACATGCCCAGATAACATTCTGCTGCTTTTCAAAGTATATGTTGTTACCAACTACAGGAATATTTACAAACTTACCATAAAAATACAAACATTCAGTGGAATTGGCTTGAAAGCCAAGAACAACTGATGCATCAGCCAACAACAGAGGCTATAGTGCTGGCTTTCTTTGGATGTGCATGGCAAGCCTCAAAAGTTCAGATTCTCAATTTGTTCTGCTAAGCATTCCAAACTTAGGTGCACGCCTATGATTTACTAGAACTATTTCAGTCTAGTGTGTTGGCTAGAGAACTCAATAAGAGAGGGAAATATCCCTTGGTCTCACTGGCTAGGCTGGAAGGATAATGAAATGAAAGCGCCAAGAACAGCTATGTCCTTCTGCACCAGGACCTGGAGGTACAATGGTGCTGCACAATCAGTTTTCCCTTTTCAAGTTAGTTGACCAGTCTTCTCATGGAAGCTCCTTAAAATTGGCTAGGTTTGGTCTTGTTCTTCATTCTTCTGAACTCATTTACCTGTGGATGGGCTAATATTGGAAACAAGGCGTGAGAACTGCCTTTTCTTTTAGCCTTAGCTATTAAGAAATGTGGACATTTCAGAGCTCTCATTTATGTCTCTGGGGAGCCAATTTTGCAGCAGCTGGGGGTATGCGTATACAGTATATTGCAGTGCTGTGTGGGAAGTCTCTGGGGGAACCCCCAGTTTGGGAAAGGTGTAGCCATGTCAACACGATGTGGTATTAGGGCAAAACCATAAATTCACGCCCTCAAAGTTCAACCCAACTGCATAGCTCAGGTCTAACTTGACCTAATGCGGTTTGAGTAAAAACCCTCATGGCTTTGCAGCTCCTGCCTGCTGGAAGTCTGGAGACTGAGCTGGGTGGAGAGCGGCCTTGAACTGGGGCTCCCTCTTGCCCCTCCTTGTTTGGAGGGGCAGGGATGAAATTCTAGCCCCGTGATGGGGATACATGCATGGTAGATGGGATGGGAGCGCTCATCTCTGATTAAGCGGAGGCTTTAAGTGGTCATGCAAAGTGACACTTTGTCAGCGGGAGAAACTGAGCTCTTCTCTTCTTGCTCCCTTTGCTCCTGAGCGTCATCCCATGCGTTCGGGACAGTCATCTAAAGGACACGGGGTTGGGGGTCAGACTCCTTTGCATGGAGAAAGGAAAAATATCGGATCTCCTGCATCCCTGATGAAGGATGTGACCACTGAGCTATCAGATAAGGGAACATGCCTGTTCCTCAAGCATCCCAGGAAACCAGCTCTTCACTTCCTTTGCTTGTTTTACCAGTGCCCCAGAAGAAAAATGTTTTATCTGGGCCAAATGGAATATTGATGTTCAGCATCCAGCAATTCCTCTGGCTTACAGTATTGCAGGGAAATTGAAAACACAATGTGATCTGAACCCTTTCCTCTAATTTTTTTGCCTGGTTATCAGACAAGGGAAAAAATGCTTATTTACACATTTAAAAGGTAATTAGGAAGTCTTATGCTCTAAGCACTGAATAAATAATCCTGCAGAAATACTGAAATTGGTCAATGAATAAGTGAAACTTTTAGCTTTCTTTATACACCCTTTTCCCACCTTATTTTGCTTACAAACCCTTTGTGTTAGCTAAGTTCTGCAAACTTATGATTTATTTTTCAAGGATACCCTTTGAACACTCGGTGCCAAACACCTGATTATTTAGGCCTGTGATACAGACTGGCGTCATTAGCAGAGGTGCTGGGCTCAAGGTTGCACTGTGTATTACATAGGTCTATAAGAAAACAAATCTGCCAGGTGGGAGGGTTTGAGATTGCCTAGAGGTGATACAATGTGTTGCTGCCAAAATGCTTGATATTGATTCTTTTATTAAAAAAAATAATAAATTTGCATTGGTTGCTCCTATTAAAGAGAAGGCACAACAACATCTTAAAGGAGGCAGAAACATGGACAGCTAATTGTGGCAACCTCCTTGCTATTAAAATAAATAGAAAGGTTTGAGGTCTGTGGGGCTCACACTTCACAGGATTTTGCTGGCAAAAGTCCCATCAAGGACAGCACACATTAGAAGACCGAGAGCTCTTTTTTGTTATGGCAACAAGAACAACAGCAACACATAAACACAAGCCCCAGATAAACTAGAAAGGTTATCTTTCTTTTGAAAGCCATCCTTGCTGTAGATCAAGGCTCATACACAGTTTGTACACTTCCCAAAGGCAGGAAATCTTGTGGTCCTGTGCCCATGAATAGCAATGTCCTCTTGTTAGGTACCTGCTGCCTTTGCATGCCTCTGAGTGAGTGCTCCGCTGATCTCACTTGGAGAAGGGTATTTCTGAGCAGTAGGTCAAAGCACCAGCCACTTGTCCATACAGGCGTGCCTCCACGCTAAATGTATTTTAAGGTAGAAAATGTTGAGAATTCTCCAAAGCACAGATGGAGACACCTCAGGAGCCAGAGGCTTTCAGTAGAGCTCAAACCATACTTAAGTGTCTAGAGAAGGGCCAGATTTTCAGGGTATTTTGCCTGTGGCCAAAAAGGTAACTTCTGCAAGCAGGCAAAAAAACACTTTCGAAAACCCAGTTCCTATTTTTCAGTGCTGAGGTGGGATGAGAGTTTCTGGAAATCCTGATACAACTGAGGCTAGGTCTCCCTTTGAATTCCCTTAGTTTTTGTCAGTCTCTGTGCAGTGAGTTGAAGTAAATCATACCACCACTGGGGCTTTCAGACTGGTATTTTCTGTACTTTGCCTGTATATGAAAGTCTTGGCATGCTCTCCAAGTGACCACGTGCCTTGATTTAACAGCTGCCTGTTTCATTAGAAAACCCAAAGAAAGGAAATAGAGCTGCGATGCAGGCTGGAATTTGACAAGGTTGAATGGTACGGTGCTTGCCTCGAGAGTGAGAATTCCATTCACTAGATATATTCAGCTAAGGCGTACAAAAAACATTATCAACTGAATGAAGGGCAGATACAGTAGATTATAGCANTTCTGGGAAATACAGATTCTGGGAAATGTTGAGTCCAGACACCTGAAAGGCTCTCCATGGAACCAACCAACAGCTGGCCTGGTGTGGAACCAGGTCTGATCAGGTCAACAAGACCTTCCTCCTTTGTGTCCTCCCAAGTGCACCCGAAGGGTGCTTCCTAAGTCCCTGGGAGAGGGCTCCTCAGCTGGAGCCCAGCCTTACATCCACACCACCTGCCCTCATAAGGAGACAACATCATAAGGCAAAGGAAATAGCATGACGGTCGCTGCCTAAAGCGCACCATCGCGTTTCCTTTCGAGCAGCACAGAGGTTTCAGCTGCTGTGCCCTTCTTCCTGCCTTCTTGGTACTGGTCTGCATTTTAATCCAGGGAAAGAATTCCCTAGGAATGAGGGCAGGGGGAAGGAGAGCCCAGATGGTCATGTGCAAAAGCACTAAGACATGAAAGGTTCCCTCTCCTCTTTCTTAGGGGCTGTATCCTGCAGCTGGCTCCCCTTCACACCGCCTTTGTCCTGCCCTCCCCCAGCTCCACAAGAGGATGCAGTGAGAGGAGTTCCCCGAAGTGCCGGGGTTTCACCACGCTCGTGAATCACGCTGCTTTCTCTCAGTGACGTACGGATGCATGTCAGAAAGCTCAGCCAGCCATTGCTTTCCGCCTTAAAGGTTATTCAGCAGCACGGAGGGATTCCCTTAAATAACTGCTAGAAGTCTCAGTTAGCAAATTCTGAAGCGTGAAGTTTTTTTTTTCCGTTCCTTTCTGAAGGAGTGGGTTTGTGTTACCATTGCCATTGAGTCTCTGTCCTTTCCCAGCTGAGCCTGTGACTCTGCCCGGCCTCCCAAAGCAATGAGACACAAGTCCGTCAACTACGTCACCAGATTCTTTCCACGGAAAGCCTGGATGCAGCAAAAGGCGACCCTGAAGACAATTCTCGCTGTCTGTATGATCTCTTTTTAATCAAACAAACGTGACTCAGTCTCTTACAGAAGGTCTTTGCCAGGCATATGGGGACACTGTAGATGGGGTGTATCTCATCCAGCTGCAAGTGCCTGTAGGCAGCTCTGCCCCAGTTGCTCTGGGCTCCCATTATCATCAGTGAGGAGAAGCAGGAGTTCCCATGGTGTGAGTCATCTGATCTCTTTTAGACATCTACATGAGGATGAGACAAACTGTGTCCCAGAAATGCCTACTTCTCTCCATTTTCCATAAGCAGCTAACTCAAGTATAAATGTCCGCTTTAGGTGTTTGCTTCCTATTTGTCCCCAGGTATGGATGCTTTCAAAGGAAATAGCAATTTCCTCCTCCTCTCTCTCCCCTCTCTTTTTTTTAATGACTTCTCATCTACTGTTGTTGTTTTGGAAAAGCTCTGGGTTGTCAGATGAATTCCACCCTGTGATACTTATGAGACTAACTCTACGCCTTCCTCCCCTCCCTGGTGTGGTAAGAAAACAAAATCTGAGTGACTGGTTGCCATTTGGTTGCATGGCATTCTTTGAAGAAGTGGATGATCAAGTCTTGACGCAATAGCTGTGCTTCAGCTGGGAAAAAAAATGTTGCTTGCCTTAAAGAATTTTGTCTCTCTGACACATTGAATACATATTTATATGGGGCTGGAGCACCTCTCCTATGAGAACAGGCTGAGAGAGTTGGAGCTGTTCAGACTGGAGAAGAGAAGGCTCCGGGGAGACCTTATAGCGGCCTTCCAGTACCTGAAGGGGGCCTGCAGGAGAGATGGGGAGGGACTTTTTACAAGGACACATAGCGATAGGACGAGGTGTAATGGCTTCAAAATGGAAGAGGGGAGATTTAGGTTAGATATCAGGAAGAAAATTTTCACTACAAGGGTGGTAAGACACTGGAACAGTGTTCAAGGCCAGGCTGGATGGGGCTTTGAGCAGCCTGGTCTAGTGGGAGGTGTCCCTGCCCATGGCAGGGGGGTTGGAACTAGGTGATCTTGAAGGTCCCTTCCAACCTAAATCCATTTCAGACCAGGATTCATAAATTCCATTACAAACCAGGGCACTGTAGGCACTGTACAAAAATAATTCCCAGATATTACTATTTGCCAGTTGGTCTGCTCCTTCCTATCCCCATCCCCATAGCAGAGAGGTGGATCCTAGTTTGGGAGCCTGGTGAGCTTTAGGACACGGTTTCCATTTTGTATTTACCCATTATTATGGCCATGATTCAGTGAGGCATTCGTATGCCTGGCCCTAACCAAAGGGGGCTACTCATGAACTAACCTTTAATCAAGGGCTACTCATGAACTTGAGATTGGGCACAGGCTTGGGAACTCTGTTGAATCAGGACCACAATGAGATTCCTCTTCTTGCTGCTGCTGACTTATTGTCTGTGTTTCTACTCCCCACAGGTGCTGGGAAAGACACGTCCTTGCTCAGTCAGAAATGATATCACCTGCCCTTAGCAATGTTATTCTCTTTCCTGCTGAGCTTAGGCAATACTGTGACATGCCTAAACTGCATCCACAACAAGGAATGGCATCACCTTGCTTTCAAAACAAACCTGTGGTGGGTGGAATTAGCTGTGCTGAATGATGCTGGCCTGATTGATAATGATCAGTGAAGAAACTTCTTCAGCTATTCAGTCATTCACCTCTGGTCACCCTCATTTTAGAGAGGGTGGGAGCTGATTGTACTCTCTGTCTTCATACCACTGAGACAAAGGAAAACTGCTGATATTTTTGTATTTTTAGTCAAATGTCCATTTAAATGGGTCAGTGTTTATGAACTGGGGTAAAAAGAGGGGCCTTTCTACATCACCTGATATGGTTGTACCTAATCTGTCTGTTCAGTTTACCTTTGTGTCTGCCCTAAATGCAAATCTACCTGCTCCTGTGAACAACAAAAACCACAAAACACCTACCTGCCTGTAGCCAGTCCTGTGCACATACAGAGGTAGTATTTACTTCCTGAGCTAAAAGGATATCTGAGTAAAGGGAAGAGCACTCAGTTTGTGGTAAACAGTTTGGCTGAGTTTTGCTGCCTTATCTTGTACATGTGTCCAGTTTTTCAGAAATGTGCGAGAATGATTTCAAAGACACCATCAGCACATCATGTCATTGCCTGAGTGGTACGTAATATCATAAATGAACGTACATCTGGGTTATGGGGTGTGGTTTTCCCTCCTCCTGTGGAAAACCCACTCAAATTATGAACCTTCTCATGAATTGCACATAAAGAGGAGGGCAGAGGGACGAAGAGGAGGAGCTGGATAAGAAGATGGTGACAGCTGTAAAAAGAGCAGAGTGAGGCCTGGGAGAAACCAGGAGAGATTAGATGAAGGAACATGAGCAGCGGAGGAAAAGGGATGGAGATTAGGAAGCAGAGTTTGTGGAGGGAGGGCAGAAAGGCTGGTGTGACTCAGAGAAAGGATGGAGGAGGAGATGTCTAGGCAAAGAGGTGGAGAAGGGATCACTGGGAGAGAGCTTAGGTTTTCCCCAAGACTTGGAGAGAAAAGACTGAGGAGAGGTGAGGACCAAGTCTGTAGAGTGCAGAGAGACAGCTGTCGAAGCGAAGCAGTGATTTTGACTCTGGTGTCATAGGAACTTTGATGGCACATGGTTGGCAGGGCCCTGTGGTTACAGAGAGGTTGGCTTATCTCCTGGAGGAGACAGGGCTAAACAGAAGCTGAAGGGTCAAAAGGAGAACATAACCAGAGACTGGACTTAAATATCAGGATGCTAGGGACTCTGTGCTGGGAGGCAGGAACTGGGATAAGGTGGAGGAACTAGGAACTAGGTGCCAGGTCCAAGCTGGATGGAGGCAGAACTTGGGCACAGGGCAGCAGGCTGGTGCCTGGCAGAGCAGCTGAGGGGATCTGGTGGGGATTACTTCACGCTTGGTGAATTGAGAAGCTAGTCGTTGGCTGCCTGAGCCTGTTAGACCTTAGCTGCTAGAGAGACTAAGTACAGTCACCTGCAAGGCTGATGATAGCTCTGGCTGGGGAAAGCCTGGCCGGAATGATGAGGACTTCAGCTGCAAAGTCACAGGAGAGGATAGCCAGGGAACTAAGAGGGAGAACAATCTGGAACAAAAACACTTGCTGACCTCTTACTCTTCTTCCCAACTCCAGGATTCCAAACCTGCAGAGAGCATTCAGAAAAGCATGTACTGCCTTAAGAAGATACCACTCTTCAACACAGCCAACAGTAACCTCCTGAAAAGTGCTGGCTAATTTCGTGTTTCTGGTTATGTATAAACCAGTACCAGAGATGCATAAAATACATTTGAGTGTATCTTAAAGTACATCTAAGTGCATTATTTCCCTTGAAGGAACCAGTCTGAATCTCAAACATCTTTTGTCTGAGATGATGTTTTAGTGACTGAACTCTGTTGCGGCCTATTCTGCAAAGCTCTTGTTATGATGGTAAAAAAAGTGGCTGAAACCAAGCAGTAATCAGCCGTTCCTTCAGCCTGGCTACAAGCGGAAGCATGGGGATTTGACTTGCAAATAGGCTGTGGGGTTTTTGATTCAGCTGAACCTGGTGGCTTCTGTCCTTAAAGATACTGAGCAACTGGTAATACTGAGTGCTGGGAAGGCTCAGGCTCTGAAGAGTTTCACGCTGTTTCAGTACCAAAAGTGGTATGTTCACTCATTTTCTCTCTTGCCTCACTTTTCCACCTTTAAATTGACTTTGTGAAGCTGGAGGAACCCATGTTGCAAATGCCCTGATACACTACTGACGAGGAGTTTAGAAAAAGCTGTGAAATAATAATTTTACGAGCAGGGCTGGAGCAGCGTGCAGCACACAGAGCCGGCAGCAATAAGTCAGTGGGTACAGAATAGGACAAAGACTCAACAGCAGCACGCTGCCCATCTTGTGCGCCAAGTGAGGTAAGACTTTGTGGAGCAGGCAATTAGAGATTATTTCCCAACGCAGACACACAAGGACGATGAAGTAAGGCTGCACAGATGGCCTTAATCATAGCATTTCCTAACTTTGGACTCTGCACCTCCATTAATGCTGTTTTTAAGGGGTGTATCACGTGCTGTAAGGAACTGATTCTGAGGAACATAGGTCAGCTACACCAGCAAGATTTCTCCGATATGAGGGTACGAGGAACCACCCTCCAGACATGCCTCATGCAGGCAAGCCTGCAGGCACTGGTTAAGGAGCTGATACTTCCACAGGAAGGCTTCATATCCGATGCCCTTCAAGATGTAAGCTAAGGAGAGGGAAAGGACTTGTTTTTAAAGAATACGGACCCCTCTTCCCATTGTGTTTTCATCTGTCCGAGCCCTGAGGGCACTAACAATCCTTAATGGCTCTGACCAGTCTCACCTGGGCCCTCTCACCACGTGGGCCATGGGCCCCAGGAGACTCATTTCAGGTCAGCCCAGGGCTGTCAGTCCCTACCTGACCTATGATTTAGATGTGTCTGCCTCCAGCCCTGTCTTCTGGATGGCCCCAAGGCCTGTGCTGTATCCAGCCCTGTCCTTAGCTTCATCTCCTTGAGCTTGTGACTGGACCCCCTGGATGGACCCTTGCCCTGCTTCACCCCCTCACTCTGTTGAGGGCTGTCAACAGACCTCTGTAACCCCCCCAGGTCTGTCTACCATGTTTGGATCCTTCAGGATGGTGCCTGTCATTGAGGGCATGGTCAATGCTGGGGTCACCCTTCCACCCAACTCCCTGGCACCTAGGGAGCAGCCAGCCCTCTCTGCATCCTGACATCCTCCACTGAAATTGGAGGTGACGCAAAAGTCCTCTGCGTTTTATTATGGGTTCTTTGAAACTCCGTCCTCAAGGAGAGCTCTGCTTGTCTTAATACCCTCTTAACAAGCTTTTTCTTGCAGGTAGGGATAGCTGGGCAATCCTCACCCTTGTCAGGAGAATAAGACAGAGGACCCCTTCTCTTCTTCACTAGTTGCATGATGCTATGCTTTTGCTGTGGTCCAGCCCCCTGCTTTGCCACCCTCGCAGAGGCTTTGCTGCTAGGAGGCAAAATGCTTTGCAGACTTCTCCATGAGAGTTTGAGAGAGCTGCTGACCACGCTGACAAGGTGTCTCAGGCAGACAGTGCCCAATGCCTGCCTGTTTGCCAGTTTTCCTGCTCACTAGGCATAACACCGTGGGTCAATATGTAACTTGGTATAACGATGCTCTCAGATGACACTAAGAGCAGCAAAGAAACATCCCACACAAAACTCTGTGTGTGGGAGCAGAGTGGTTTTGGAGGGGAAAGGGGAGGTTTGGGCTGAAAATCCAACCTGCCCAGTTACAGCTATTTTGATCCTGCTGAGTCAAAAGAGATTTATGTTCTTGGAGGTTTAGAAATACAGACTAACTAGTTTTGCTTTCTACAGGTCTCTCCTCCTTTTCCAGGTTAATCTGCAGGAGCAGAGAGAGTATGAGAATTTTTCCCCGGGATAGTCTCAAATTCCTCTGATCTGAAAAAGTGTTGGGAGTCTCATAAGAGACCACACTCTCTTGTGACCTGTAGCCCTTGTCAGCAGCAGAAAGAGGGTTTTGAATGTTCTTGGGAAAGGACAGAACTTGGTGGAACTGAGCTCAGAAATTTGCAATAAAATTAAGCCTTGGAGATTTCATTCTAACGGTTGCACACGTCCAAACATGTTGCCACCTGACGGGCTCTGTCTTGCGCTGTCTCCCCTCCTCTCACCCCTTCCACCTGCTCTGCATCTGCATGCCCATTCATCAATCGCTGCTCCTCATCTAATCGAAGCCTTCAGCACGGCTGTGGGCCAGATGGCACCAATCCTTCTGGCGTAGCACCAGTAAAGCCATGGAACCCGCCAGGTTGCATTAGCTGCCTCTGTGTGTTTAACTTTCTTTCACATTTTTGTGATAGTGCATCATGCAGATTATTGTTTTGTCTTTTTCTCTGTCTAATCTGGAGCAATAATTTAGGTCCAGTCCTTACAGATCTTCTCAGCTCATGCTTTAGCCCTGTCAGTGTCTTTCACCAGACCCCATCACGCACTGGATTGTGAGCCCCTGAGGAAAAAACTGCGTCTTTATAAAGCTCCTGGCAAGGTGACCCACCTTGTCCTGACTGAGGTGTAGGCAAATGCCAGCATAAGACAAACAAGAGAAAAACAAACTTGACTTCAAAAAGTCCTTGAAGCTGGTTCTTACAGCAATTTATTAGTGTATGCCAGTGTAAGGTGACACTGTCAGTCTGCTTTGCTTTGTGTTAGTGGCAAATTTGGTGATGGTTCCTCGTTCTTGTGATGAATCCTGAATCGTGTGATATTTGTTGCTTTCTAAATGCCTGGATGTTTGTAGTCACATGAGAATCTGAGCCATCAATTTTTATGCTGTTTCTAGGTCTCACAGTCACAGGGAGATGCTTAACCGCCTCCCAGTGAACCTGAAGACAAAGATATCAGAAGACAAATAGGCCTCCAGGTAGGCTGAGGTCTCTTTGTTTGCCTGTCTTCTTGTTCTTTTCAAAGCACAATGCTTAAGTCACTCTTTAATCCAATGTCACAATTTCGGGCAGCCTGAATCATGAACTTTTAAGCATGTGAGATTGGTTATATTTTGTTTAGACTGTAGCTCTGTTTGCCTGTATGTCCTCTTCAGGCTTGCTCTCTATCCTGACATTAGACCGCAAGTGTTTTTTACTCAGGCACAGTGAGTACTGAAGTTTGATGGGAAACTGGTAAGCAGTCAGATCACTCCTCATCTTTTCTCACCCAAGGTCTTCTAGGGAAAGAACTGTTCCACACCAAGGTTTTGGACAGCTTTGGAAAGTACCATGCTGAGGTTCTGCTAAGGTTGCTCTCTTCTCAAACAACATTGGATTTCCCCGCACTCCGCTCCCTGACCCAATTTCTATCTCTCTCAAGCATGGAAACTGGGAAATGATGGAAAAAATGAGGCAAGCCTGCCCTTTCAGAAGACATTTTATAATGTCACTGTGTTTCCCTGCTCGCAGGCCCAAGGTGATGTTGATTGTGTTTACAGGAAATGCCATGAGTAATTTGCAAAGAGAAAGCAGCTTGCTATCTTGTTGGGGCTTGTCTGACTGGAAAGTGCCGCGCTGCGTGCCACCAGGCTCACGGGCTGGGCTAGCACCTCTCCGGCAGCGTGCCACACCGGCGGCTTAGAGAGGCTAGGGTGGGGAGCAAGGCCTCGGGAGAAGGTTGTGCAATACTTCTTCCAATATCGGTGTAGAAAAGCAAGGACAGCTTGCGGCCAGCGTGACCCTGTCAGAAAGGCCTAGGTATAAGAGTTGCCATCTTACCAGAGGAAGCTGTTTCTAGACCTTTCCTCACCTTATCCTCTTGTTTATTCGCCCCAGGGTGCAGCACAGCACCAAAGCCTATTCCCTCTCCCTGTCTCAGCCCAACAGCATGCACCAGTTACCTCCTGCAGGACTTCTAAGTGCCTCCATCTGTCCCAACAAATTCCCACCTTTTGTGTAAGACCTTGCATTTCTGCTGTCTCAGCCTCTGTACTGACAGAAGCTGCTCATAGTTTAAAGCAATCAAGCAAAAGCCCCCCCGCCCCAACTACTCCACATGAGGTGCTCTAGCCAAAAGGAAAGCTGAAAATTCCTGCAAAGACAAGAGGAAGATCTGACTCTGTCCCTACTGAGCTCAACTGCAAAACTCTGAGGGACTTCCCGGTGCTGAGGCTCTTCTCTAGTGGCTAGTATTTGCCTGTGTGTCTTGGACAAGCCTATACGTATCGCAGTTTGTTGCAGACCTAGCTGGCTGCCCGCCTTAGGGATGACTTCCCCACCTAAGCTTCGCGTACACCACCTGCCTGCTCCCCTCGGGGCTCCTGCCAGCACCCCTCAGCAAAGCCACTTTTGCTCCCTGCTTCTCCCATCCCACACCCAGTGATTCTTGGTTTCTGCTCATCTGTCAGCTTCATATGCTCGTCTGCTTCCTCTCTCTCTTCCTTTCCTTCTCTTCCCTCTCAATATCAGGATGCTTTATTTATCCCTCCCTCTATTCCCTCCAGCTCTGGAGCCCTCAGCACAAGAAGGACCCACAAGAAGGAGCGGGTCCAGAGGAGGGACATGAAGGTGATGAGAAGGCTGGAGCACCTCTCCTCTGAAGACAGGCTGAGAGAGGTGGGGTTGTTCAGCCTGGAGAAGGCTCCAGGGAGACCCTATAGCAGCCTTCCAGTACCTGAAGGGGGCCTACAGGAGAGATGTGGGGGGTGCTGTTTGCAAGGGCATGTAGCAATAGCACGACAGGCAATGGTTTTAAACTAGAGCAGAGTAGGTTTAGATTAGACATTACGATGAAGTTCTTTACTGTGAGGGTGGTCAGACACTGGAACAGGTTGCCCAGCGAGGTGGTGGAGGCCCCATCCCTGGAGACATTCAAGGCTAGGCTTGATGAGGCTCTGAGCAGCCTGATCTAGTTGAAGATGTCCCTGCTTACTGCAGGGGGGGTGGACTAGATGACCTTTAAACGCCCCTTCCAACCCAACACATTGATTCTATGATTCTATGATTCTATGATTTTTACATGAGAGGTGTTTGGGTTTCTGTCGTGTCTTCTGCTCCTTTCGTTCTGCACTTCCCTGGGGATTAAGCAGCAGAGCTCAAATGCCTCAGCAGAAAACGATGATGTGGAGGTGAAAAAAATCCCCTACATGATTAAAAGGATGTCTACACTGCAGTTAGGATAGTTTGGATAGTGCAAAGGGTGGGGATGATACAAGCTTTCAGGCAGGGGGGCAGGTCTGCTTCCCAGCCATGTGCCTGGGGACCTGGGCTGCCTGGCGTAGGAGGATCCATCTTCCCTGTTGCAGCACTTAAGCTGTGGAATTGATGGTAACTTCTCAAGTTAAGGTCTGCAGTCTGAATGCACTTGGTACAGGGAGGGCTTTAATGGTGCAGGGAGAGACCCTCTACCACAGGGGTCACTTGAGCAGCCCCAGCTGAGCAGTGAAACGCAGAAGGAGCAGGCTTCCTAGGAAGAAGCCTTGGGAGTCCTCCCCTGAGTCCAGACCCCTCATAATGCTGATGCTTGCCACTTCTTCTAGGGCTTGGGTCTGGTTTTGAAGACGTGCAGGCTGAGGAGACCAGGCGAGGGGCAGCACTTCTTCTCCCAGCCTGGAATCAGAGCTAGGTTTGGCATTTGTGTGGACTTACACCTGGGCTGAGGGGACTCCCCCAGCCACCGTCTGGAAAGTAGCAGAGCCACAGTCCTTTACAGGGACGTACAGTGTACAAGGCAGCTCTGAGAGACAGCAGGTAGCTGCCGAGCTCTCTGGGTAGTCCCGTTCATACTGTGGTGTTCCCAGAAACCATGCACTTCTGATTTTCCAATTCCTGAGCATCTCGGGAGCTCTCTCCGCTCTGTTCGTTCCTCCTCGTGTTTCCTTGAAGTACTCCGCTTGTTATTCAGAGTGCAAATCTAGGTTACACAAGGTAATTTCTTCCTTGTACGTGCTAGTAAAAAAATGGAGGGGAACTGGGTAGGGGGTGGGAAGGAGGAGAGAGGTACGGTCAGCTCTCTCTTGAGCTCCTTGGTAGCTAACAGAAAGCCTCCTTGTTTCCCAGCGTCGTATCAGCCTAGTCAGGAGTTCCTACACCCTCTGTGAGCAGGGTGGGTGACGCTGAAGCCAGCTGTGCCTTCAGCACTACCTGAATGCTCAGAGCTGCGTTTCCACCTTGTGCACCGGCAGGAAGGCGGGATATTGGCTGAGCCTTGTCCCCAGCTGGCATCATCTTTCAGCTAACAAACAGCATCTTCAGTCTGCAGGAAAAAATAAATAAAAATCCCACCCCTGAGAGGCCTGGAGGGAACAGGTCTGGATTTTAGCAATGTTGTGTCTGCTTTCCGTCTCTCTGCTTACTTTTCACATTGCTTCACGTCTGATGTGTTTCCCAAGCCCACTGTGGTCTTTTCCCAGACACTGCAGGGCTGGCAAAGCTGGTGGAGTTGCACAAGGTGGGAAGTGAAGTAGTGGCCAAGAGAAGGAGGCAGAAGGCCCAGTGTGTGCCTCGTAGCAGGGTTTAGCTGGACAACTCCTCCTCTGCGGAAGATAATCCCATTAACTAATCCAGTGCCTTTCCTTTCCCTTGCACACTTGATCCCCGCTGTCCCTGCTGTAACTAGCTTTGCCTGCTATAGACAGGGAACAGCAGGACCTGCCTCCATGGGCAACCATTTTCTGAGTGCTTCATTTGCAGCCTGGAGGCTCAGCCCTCTCTATGACCACCCCTGCACCCCTTTTCCTTTTCTGCAGATTCTTTGCCTCCCTTTTTAGTTTGCTTCCAGTTTGTCCACTGCTTTAAGAAGACAGTCACAGAGAGCTACGTAACTCATTCCACATGGGATACACTGTGCAATGCAACTGTTGTGTCTGATTTCTTTCCTCGGACTCTGGACATCACGGTGAAGCTGTGCTGCCTAATCAGTCTGTCCTCACTGCATACTTGTCTGTTTTGTTATTTCTACCCAAATCAGTTCTTTTACGTCTGATTTTCACAGACCAAGCTGTGTCTCCTGTGAGCTGACATGCTGTAGTTTAAACCTATGCTTTCCTGCACTCTTTTTCCCAGCTCGCTACCACTTCGCATCAGCGTGCTCTGCACTCCACCTTCCAGCTCTTTGTCATTAGTGACATGTACACGCCATTATTAGTACTTAAAGACACAGAACGGGAACAGGTCTCAATGCCAGCATCTGTAAGGAATGATCCTGCTGGGGAGCTGACGTGGCTGAGCTCAAGAAAGATGTCAGGAAGGGAGTGTACCCCACCTCCAGGGGTGAGGGGGCAGCCTGCCTTTGTGTGGCACTGGCTGTTCCTGGCATTTCTCCCCGATCCTCACAGAAAGGAAAAGACAAAAGAAGCACATTTTGCACCTGTTCCAGCAGAACAGTTGATTTAATGCTCCCTCTTTTTCCCAGGGTGTAGCAACCTAGGGATGTGGAGGAACATGGAGGGATGTGGGGGGAGACAGGAGAACACGGAGGGACATGGGGGATGGCAGGTTTGGGGCAGGTGGGGAGTAGCATCCCATGAGCATGTACCAGGAGGTACGTGGTGAAGAACCCCAGGTTGAGCTGGGAAGAGGCAAGTTGCCCAAGACTAATTTCATGCTCCGCTTGCTGGGCTCACAGCAAGGAAAGCCAGCTGGCGCTGTTTCGGCCACAGGCTTAGCATGTTTGTACCTCACCCATTGGCAGGAGGAAACCTGCCTCGCAAGCGTCGCACCCAGTTGACAGCCAGCTGTGCCAGTCAGCAGGGGATAAAATGATGGTGGGAATGGCATGTGGTCAACACAAGGTGTGACACCAGCTGTGCCAGGCTCATGGGGCCTGACATGGAGGAGATGGTGACTATGGTGGGCTCTGGTCCCTGTCCTGACTCTGCCCACTGCCTGCGGGTGTGCTGGGCTGTGCCTTGTGGCAGAGGTGGGCCTGGCAGTGGAGCTGATCACCGGGACATCCATCTCCACAGGACCTCTGTGTTGCGCCTTCCCCAGCAAGCGAAGCACTGGGGGCTGGTGGGGAGCCTAAAGCTCCCTGTGGGGCTCCTGCACTGGGATGGGGGTGGAGGTGGGGGGGACACGGTGGCCATGTCGAAGGTCCCAGGGGGACTTGAAAGCTTAGCATCTCTAATGAGGTTTTATGCAGAGACACCCATTCTTGGGTCTTTTCTGCAATGTCGGGTGAGGATCAGTATCTGACCTCATCGCCCTTTCCAGTAGAGCTTCCTTACCCGAACACCATTTTCAACCAAAATGTGGAAATGGGTACAGTAGAGATAGTGGTGAAATCTCTACAGCCATCTGCCAACACCAGTGTGGTTGGTTGGGACCGACGGCCTGGCACACCAACCCTGCCCGAAACATGTCTGAGAGCCACCTGCTTAGCTGGGCTGCTTGTACGGCTGTCTCTGCAAAGTTAAAACAATATGCTGGAATAAATGCAGGTGAGAAGAGAATAAATGAGAACATGGGAATGTGAGCAAATCTATGTTTCATTTTCTTCTGTTATTTTAACCATAAACTTTCTTTGACTTGGTCTGGTATCTGTGGCATGTGTGACAAGTCAAATGCCTCAGACTTGCTTCTTTCCACCTTGCTGTAGCACACAGCACACAAAAAATGTGTATGAGCTTTGTCTCCCCTGGTGTCTCCCTTTATCTTTGTTTAATACATTATAGATCATATTAGGTTGTGCTTCTGCTTCCATGAAGGATTTATGTGTGGGGTTTTTTTCTCAGCCAATAAATGCATTTGTACCAACCCCTCAGTTTGGGTCAATTCTCAAATATTTTCTTTCAGTCTCTCTCAGCCATAAGTATAACTATTTCGGACGTTTCGGTACCTCCAGTTTTACTTGGTTGAGAGTTTCCTTATAGCTAGAAATACGTCCTCTAGTTTTTCCGTTGCTCTGGCTACACTCTCCGCTGAGTACCTGGTCTTAATGAGCCCAGATATTTGAAATGCCTTTCATCTCATCCTGGTTACTTTTTTGCCTGTTTCAATTACAAACTCCATCTTCTTCTAGATTCTCTTATCTGTTTGTCTAATTCTTGTACTCCTTCCCCAGTCGTGTAAGTGCGACTCATTCATAGAATCGTAAAATCACAGAATGGTTTGTGTTGGAAGGGACCTTTAAAGATCATCTAGTCCAACCCCCTTGCACAGGCAGGGACATCTTTCTCTAGTTCAGGCTGCTCAAAGCCCCATCCAGCCTGACCTTCAGTATTTCCAATGATGGGGCATTCACATCATCTTTTGGTGTCTGTGGGTTTCTTAGGACAGGGCTTAATGGGCAGATAAGAGCAGACCCAAGCTTGCTTTGCTCATACCGTGTCATTCAGGTGCAAGGCACATCCATCCTAGAAGCAGTGTCATTCTGCGGGCAGCGCTGTGCCTTAGCTAACATGCCCTGTCCGACTTGGGGGAAAGCCTGCCATTTGGCTCTGTACTCACCTGACAGTGGATACAACCAAGCTGTGAGTCCTGGGCAAACCCCGCTTCTTGGCCTGCCTCTATCAATTCTCCGCACTTGGTGCACCTGGGCCCTCTGCTGAACCAGAGAGCAGGTGATTTGCCAGGACCAGATTTGTGTGAGCGTGTCTGTGGAGAGGAGGGGAACTGCTGTCTTTTTTGGTTGAAAACCCAGTTCATCTGGGCATCTTATTAGGTGTTTCAGGAGTGTTCAGGGTTCGTGACGGTCATTAGAGCAGTGTCCTGCTATTGAGACTCTGGCAGGCTACCTCCACGCTTGCAGTTGCACAAAAGGAGACAGGCAGTCTCTTCTCCCTTTGGCTAAGCCTGTCTGAACTGGAGGGCTTTTGCACGTCTCTGAAGGAAGGAGCTTAATTCTTCCTCACGACCTGCTTCAAGCAAAGCTACAGCAACTAAGTGGACCATGCTGTGTGAAACGCAAAGTCACGCTAGTGTGAGTCAAATATCCCCCCTCTGGTGCTGGAGAGCTTGGCTAAAGAGCAAAACAAAGGCAAATACATCAGCATCTGAAAGCGGGTGTTCTTTTGCTTTTTTCATGGCAACAGCCCAGCAGACTCTGACTGAGATCAAAAAGGAACACATCACCTGGAGGTCTGTGGAGAAGCAAAGAGATGTTGAATCCTCCCACCACTTCCATCATCAAAGGCTTCAGTAGGTTTCTTGCCATGTGTTTTTTAGCCTCAGTGAGAGCAACTGTTCAAAAGGGACATTAGATATAGCTTCTGTTGGCTGAAGCAATTAAAATTACCCTTCAACGTTACAAGGAGCACACACACACAAAAGGGAAATTCAAGGGCAAAAAGAGAAACAAACTCAGAGTCCCACCTAGGGAACTGGCTAGTTTACAAGTACTGGTAATGGGGCTATACTGTTGTGCTTCAAGGTCACAAGTCTGGCTTCAGATAAGGTTAGCAACAGCTAAGAATTTCTAATGGTGGCTGTTTAGCGGCCTACGTGAAGTTAAAGGATAGTCTCTTGTAGCTGTTTAATTTAACTAGATAGCTGTTGTGTGTTTAGTAAAAAATGTCCCCAAATAAAACTATTAAAATTGTTGACGAGTTGATGGGCTTGGAAGTTAATAACAGAGTTCACAGAGGTTTTTTTGTAGTGATGTACTGAATGATGATGCATTTTGTCTTTTTTTTGTTGGAGTTGGATCATAGAGTTTTAGGGCAGAGATGTTGGCAAAGGACTTTTTGTATATTTTTTTTTCCAGTAAAGCATGGCGACCGTCACATACGCCTCGTAACTTTAAATATGCCATAGGTTAGCAGCAGCATTCAAATGCTGGCCATCTTCTCTATTACAACTTACTGAGAACACCTTGCCTGAAAAGATGCAGCTGCTTTATGTTCTGTACCTTCAGGTGGGGAGAAGCTGGAGGTCCTGGTGCAGGACTCTGTCAGAACTTGGATGAGTCCTATGGTGCTGAGCTCTATTTTTGCCAAGTTCACTGTCTCAAAGGTGAAAGAATCAGTAGCATTCAGTTTTGGTTCTCACTGATATTTTTACTTATTGTAAAATACTTCCCAAACTTCTGTACTGCAATAAACTTTTTCTTTGTGTGTTTTTAGTCATCTTTGGGTAACAGAAGTTACACAGGCCAGTAATATCAGCAACAAGGCAAAGACAGACCAAAACCAGACCTATCAAATCTTTCATTTCTGTAAAGCAGGGTGAAAGAAGAGACTAAAAGGATTGGTCTGTAGTTTCTCATGAACATATATTTTCATCAACAAGGTACCCAAAATCCATTGTTAACTAAAGCAATAATATCTGGTAAGAAAGGTACCTCCTGGGTACTAGTGAGAGGCTGTAGGATTAGTCAGTTCTTGGTTCTCGGAAATGTTTCTATTATTTGCTCTTGGCAACACTGGAAAGAAAAGAAAACGGCACCATACTTCGTTGCTGTGGGTGCTGTCCTGACACCTTGTCCCACGTACACACCAGGCATCCTGCCTGAATCCTGGAGAAGCTGCAGTCCAAAGCCACTGCTAGTGAGTAGAAAACACACTGGTAGGTGGCAGAGACAGAGTTCACTGGCAGCATTTTGGAAAATGCTACGGGTAATTTTTGTTTATTGCCCGGAATGGTACAAGCAGATCAGAATTTAAACTTGGGGACTCTTGGACATTTTGCTCATGAGATCTGTGTCCGTATAGGCAGAATGTTATAATGTGTTTTCTTCTCCTTGGGGAAGGGATAATATCCCCTTGGCAACATGAGTGATCACTTAAACGGAACAATAATATTAGGCAAGTGTTTGCAGTTGCCTTTCAGGGCGCATTAGCATCTGGAAACAAGAGAGGGAAAGGTAAGCATTGTATGGGTAAGCAATTAGGAAGATAGGAATGTGGCAGAGGGAGAGCAGCATATTTCAAAGCTGTAGTTATTTTATAAAAGGACTGAGAAAGGTAGGGTCGTTGCTTGTTATCTGTATGCAAATGCAAGGACTGTTCTTTGAAATAATGCTGTAATTGCAATTTTCTCATTATCGTGGTTACATTAGAGGAGGGAAAAGAGAGATGGGGTATAAAGCTTTTCATTTCAGATTGAAAGCATACCATTAAGGGAACAGCTTGGGAAGATCTTTTTCTGTGGGCTACTTGTGATGTGACCATTGGATATTTTGGCTTAGGGTTTGGGGGAAAACCCTAGTCAGTGACTGTCTCTGTGAAGGTCATGCCTGGCTGGCTCTCTGGGCAGTGCCTTCTCCTGGGTCGGGAAGGAAACCAACAAGGAGCACAGCTGCCTCCTTGTCATCTCTGTGTGAAACAAGGTCGGGGACCATCTTCATCTGGAGATGGGGGAAAGCTCCAGCAGGAATAAGGTGTCTTGTGTAGCAAGTCCTGGACCCAGACATTGTCACTCAGCTCAGAAATAGTCCCTGGAAGACTCCAACTAACATTAACCTTTTGCCCCTTGCTTTAACTGAAGGCTGTTGGGGCCTGAGAGGCCCTGGCCTAGAGCTTATGTGGTCAGATGGGAGAGCTGGGACCCAGTCTGCTTCATGCCATGCTGGTTCCTTGCAGAACTGTGGGCTTTAGCTCAGCTCTGTTGACCAGCTCTGAGCCCCTGCCAGCTCCCCGTGAGCCTTGCTGGCTGCTGCAAACCTCATATTTTCACCCATGCCAAATTCACAGTGGCTCCTCCCGGTGAGGTCCAAGCGCCACTGCCCTGCTCTTCAAGGTGGTACCTCCCCTCAGACAAGGGTATGAAAGGATGATGTCTCCACCAACATGCAGAGAAGGGCTGGAGCACTAATCACACTGCAGTTGAAGAAGGAAATTACCATTATGATGCCAAAGCAAGCAACTAAAATATGAAACTCAAGCAACTCTGTCACATTAGAGTTCGACATAAGGACAGATGGTGCCAATCAGACACAAATCCTTTTTTTTTTTTCCTTTGGTGATTCTAATTCTTTCCTGCCTTTTGATCTTTTTGCTTGGAAACATAAGCTGTTTTGAAGGTCAAAGCTCTAAGAGGCAGAACTGGTGGTGAAATCTCAAATAAGTTCAGGGTGATGCTCTGTTGCCCACTCTTAATGGGCTAAGAACTCTTGATGTAAAAAATCCAAAAAGTCACAGTTCAAGCATCCGTTGGAGGTCCAGTTTGTCCTCTGGTGATTTTGTTTTTCAGGATTCCTAGTTGCACGTACTCATATTTGTGTATTGTTTCATGCATCCAGAAGAGCTACCTTCCTCCCTTTTCTTCTTCCCCAGATGAATGCTGTGGTTTTATGTGGGGATGAGTGACACTTGTGACAGATGAGCTGACAAAACATGGCAAAATCATGGGAGCCTGCAACACCAACAGTGACGTTGGTGTTTCCATGTCCCTGCTGAGGATGGGAGATATTTTGCCATCACTCTTCCTACGTATACAGTCTTAATGCATTCAGAAGGGGTGAACTTCTAGTGAAGTGATCTTCAACAGTTGTGTTGTCATGACAGTGAGAAGTTGGACTCAGTTCTCATACCACATGGAGCCTGTAGCAGAACTGCAGCATGGCCTTTTCCCCATACTCCTACTAGCCAGAGGGACCTTTTTCCTAAATGGCTTGCAATTGCAAACAAAATGGCCTTTTCCCTGTACTGTCAGGATAAATTCCTGCGATCCATACCATACCTTTCTCTGTCCTCATCTGCTACACAATCATGCATAATTCATTACTCTTAATTACAATGTAAATTTATTGCCAGCCTTTTTGGGTAATTAAAGCCCCATTGTAGGAATAGGTTTAAGTTCTGTATCTGGAGTTCCTTTAGCTAAAATAAACACATGATGCTTTATGCTCTTTGAAGCGGTGCGATTGATTGCTGAATGGGACAGAACTGAACTTCCAGGAGAGGTCCATCAGTTGGTGTGTGTCTATTATTCAACAGAGTGTGAATCCACTTTGCTAGAAAGTGAGCTGGCTTACTCTCTGTGGTGTTAGATGCCTCCATTTCACACTTGGCAAAGACAGGAAAGATTATTTATAGGTATAATTCTCCACCCCCCAAAAAAAATCCGGACTATTTTATTGGCCTCGAGCTGTACTTCAGGAGACTTCAGAAGGACGTTTGATGGATCGTTGTGCTTACTGTAAACATTCGACTTACCAGAGCGTCTTGCAGGTTAGGCTTCATTCTTTATAGACCTGGAAGCTTCACATGCAGTTGGCTATCCATTAAATGAATGATTAAGTCCATGAAAAAAAAAAGTATATTCCACAACGATGGGGTAATGACAGAGTGCTCAGCGGGGGACTTAGTTGTAATTGTTAGCGTTGCCCCCCTCCTCCCTCAAAGCAATAAAATCCTTAAATTAAAAAAGGATGTAGAGAAGGTGCTCTTAGGGTTGTGGATGAAGTGAAGGAGCTCTTCATGAAAGAAAACTGTGGCTACACATGGGTAGAGAGAGGGAGAAAATTCCCAGCTCAACTGTACAAAGAGTCATAGGGATTAGGAGTATTTCATCATCAGGCTTTTGATTACTTTTGCCCTCTAATAAGAACATGACCTCTTCTCTGCCTATGTCCCGTCTCTCTCTCTCCTGCGGACAGGCAGACATAAGGTCATTTCAGCTCTCAGGGAGAGCTTGATACTGAACAGAAGTCTCTCAGACACGGAAGGAAAATGCTTTGCTTTGCCATTCCCCGAAGTCACATTATTCTTATGTTCATGCTACACATGGCTCTCTTGGAAGGTCTGGGATTCATTACCTGCCTTCTGCCCTAACCTTCTGGCTTCGGAAATATGCAGACAGTTTCAAGATTAGCTCCCCCGGCCAAACTGTGACATGAAACCGCAGTTGGCCGAGAGGCAGAGAGGTTGTGTGCACGGCTCCCGGTGCCCCCCAAACTGTCCCTGCCCCAGCAGCTCTGCCCCAGTGCCGGCAGCCCTTTGCCAAGCAGGGTGAGGAGATCTGGGGCAGAACCAGGCCACCAGCTGCCTCGAGTACCCTGCTGGTTTGCAGCACGAGCAATTTTTTGCAGCACTGGAGGAGCCAGCTTGCGGCCATCCCCAGATTGCAGTGGACTGGAGGAAGCAGAGCCTGACATTTATTTTCTAGGCCATGTTTTGACGGAGTCCCAGGAGCCCTGTTTAAATTAGATTTTCTGTCATTGTCCTTTGCAGCGCATGCCGCAGGGCGGGGGATCTGCAAGAGGTCCTCTGCAGCAGGAGACATCCAGAGCCGCCTGGGAGCCACCTGCCTCCTCTTTCAGTCTTGCCCATGTCTCAGGCTTCGGGCAGCTGAGAGAGGTGCGAGCAGACTTTTTGGGGTGCGTGTGTACGCAAGGATGTTAGGGGCAGGGGGGAGGAATAGCATGTCAGCAGCGAGGCCCTCGCTCAATGTTAGAGGCTCGTTTGAAAGTCGGTCGCTGAAGCGGTCTGACGTCAGCTCTGTCGCTGTAGGAAGTATCGAGTTAAACTGATAATTATCTACAGCACGTGTACGAATTATGAACCTTTTGATGTTCAGGCTCATATGTTTTGAGTTAGCCAGCACATCTTAATCAGATTTTCTTTCCTTTTTAAATGAAGATTCGAAGCTCTCTTATCTCCCATTCCC
Organism: Rynchops niger; assembly: GCA_013400035.1. NCBI lineage: Eukaryota > Metazoa > Chordata > Aves > Charadriiformes > Laridae > Rynchops > Rynchops niger. The sequence goes on from VXBH01005714.1 coordinate 842,899, forward strand.
TTCCCCTCCTTTGAACTTTCACTTCACTGAAATTTTCACAGACGCAGCCTTTCCTCGGCCAGGTCCCACCAGCTCCCATCCACAAAGCCAGCTCAGCAAGGTAAAACAGCAGGTGCTGTTGGATTTGCAGTAATAGGTTTGATACGGCTCGAAAACAAGGAGCTCTTTCTCCGTCACTGCTTTTCTTTCTGCAATATTGAAATGTGTTTATCAATGGCACTGGGCAGTGGAAGGGGGAGAAAGAAAGAGGAGAAAAAAGGCCCTCTAAAGAGACTCTGGTTAGTTCAATAAAAGTCTGGCTACTCTGCTGTGCTTGAGCATGAGCAATTTCATCACTGGTGCAGGGAGCCTCCAGAAAGCAAACCCTAAAACTCATCAACTCTGCTTGCAAAATTCCCTGTCTTTGTCCTAACCACAAACACTTCACCAGCACCCCACCCGCCACAAAACACAATAGCTCGTTCCCTCTACGGCTCTCCAAGTTTCTCACAGATATTAGTCAACATTTTCGTATTATTATTACAGCTTTACTTTATTACTCTCCATTTTTTAATAAAAATGAAACACTCAAGCTTCTTTGGCCCTTTTTTTTTTTTTTTTTTAATATTTTTAACCCAATCTGTTTTAATAGCTGCATTTATGACTGAATTGAGGGGGGGAAAAAGGATGTACTAGGCTCATTTCAGAATCATTTCTGAAATGTTATTTCATCACTTTTAATGGCCTGCATGTCCCTGGGGATTCAGGTGGGGATCAGCATTAGCTGACCTTGCTATAGATTGGTCCAGGACAGCAAGCTTTACCGCTGCAGCACACTGCAACTCCCCTCTGCTTGTCCCTCTACCACTTGTATCATGCATGTAGTCATCTGTTCCCTTCCTTCCCTGCACAAGACCAGACGGGATCTCCACAGCCACAGAGCTCAGGTCTCAGCTACAGTCATGACTGTCTCCTACCACCCTTTCTATATACTTCGTAAGCTTCAAAGCTACGGATTTGCTTTCTGTCTCTGCCAGGAGGCACCTGCCAGCCTTGGAGGCTGGTGCCTGTGATGGCCACCACCATCGATGTGATGGCACCTTCTCTCTGTTCCCAGCCTCCGGCTGGCACGTGCCTCTCTGCTCTGCAGGATGAGGAGTGGCTGCAGGTCAGGTCCTGCTTTATGCCCATCCTGAGGACCCCACGTCGCTCACAAGCCATTCACATGGCCTGGGAGAGGTCTGGGCAGAGTCACAGCATCTGGGGGACGGTGGCTGGGCACATGCAATGGCTTGGCAGGATTATCTCGGAGCCATGCCAGAGTAATCTCTTAGGTGGATTACTCTCAAAGCCACAGTGAGAGCGTGCCATTTCAAGAGTCTCAGACAAAGTGCTCACGGGACTGTTTCTCCGTCTGTTTACCCACTGATAGCCGAAGGGTTAGTTTAAAGCCACACGCTGCTCAGCCTCCTGAAGACCTGCAGCATATGCCTGCCCTTTACTGGGGAGAAGGAGAGGCTGATTTTTGGAGCCCAGAGAGCATGGACGCATTTCATAAGGTTCCTGAGCCCTCCAACCGGCCTTGTCAAGGGAGCAGGCAGTGAGCTGACAACTTTTGGGTCAGTCCCAGAACAGCTTGCCAGGGAAGCCTATCAAGCGCCTGTAATCGGGTTTGATTTGAATCTTTCTCCTTCTCATCACCCTTTCCGGATTAAGTCATCTTCACCGAATAAGAGAGAGGCTGCCTTGGGAGAGGCACAGCCATGCTCCTGCATGGGTGTTGGGGAGAGGAAGGGAAAGGCAGGCGAGTCGCTGTCACTTTTGGATTTTTTTCTCTCCATCCCAATTTTACTGCTCCGTTGGAATCGCAAGATGACAATGATCTAGAAAACAGCAGCTTTTGAACCCACTTATTCTCCGCCAGTCAGCTGTGTGGTTAATGTACAGAGCTATTTCCGTGGGCGCTCAGGAGGCGTGCTGGCTGCAGTTGGGCTTGTGACACCCTGCAAGCCCTGGCACTTGGGGATTGCACGTGCAGAAGGGGGGGGCATCTCACAGGGTATTTTTCCTTCGCTTCACCCACTGTTTCTCACACTGAAAAAATGCAGCCCTTTACCTGAGGCTACAAGCTAGCACAGGCTTCCCTTGTGAGTAAGCAGCACCCTGGTTCACAATACAATGCTTTCTGTGTGCTGCAAGGGCACGGGTACACGGGGGAGCTGGCAGGGTAACCCAGCCCTGGTCTGTTCTTTCAGTGTGTCCCGCTGTTATGACGGAAGAGGAAACGTCAGTGCGGTGTTGCCTTGCTCCCGGCCTCGGAGGATAAGGTGGGTGGGTGGGAAAGGTTATCACAGCAAAGAGAAACGGATGCTGGAAAAGTCAATAAGCACCACCTTTGCAGTTGGTACCCCTCAGACAAGAGTGGTCTTGTGGCATCAAGGTGAAAGAAAGGGGATCCAAACTGTCCTGGTATTGTGGGGGGGAATGGGGAAAAAAGGGAGATTTCTTTGCAACATGTAGGAGAAGGGGAGGGCATTTTCTCCCCAGCTCAGCGCTCACCATGTGAGTGTGAGAAGGAGAAGGTCGCTGTATGCAATGCATGTGATCTTGCAGAGTAAGAAGGATCACTGAGCGGGTGACGCAGGAAAAGGAGGATTACTCTGCATGTGATGGCAGAAGGAGGATGGGGGAGTATTCTTGCAAGGGGTGTAAGGGTGAGGATTACTAAGGGATTTTCTTGGGGATCTAAGTATAACAAAGAAACTCCACCCTCTACACTTGGGGCCTCTGAAGGCAAGCGAAGGGTCATCAGAAGCCATCTCGTGTATGTTAAAGTCCTGATGGCTTTCTGTCACCCTACTGCTTACCCAGTTGACCTAAACTATTGCCAGGTTTCACTGACTTTTGGAAAGCCAATGTCATTTTCAAATCTCTAGTCGAAAAGCAGAAAATGAGGCCATCTTTGTGTAAGCTAAGTGTCTGTCTCTGCTGGAACGGCTTAAACAGTTTAGCCACTTCCTCCTTTATAGTCAAAATGCAACTTCCCATCCACACAGGATGTCATAAACAAAAGTGTGAGCAGTACATAGGGGCCGACACACCTCAGTGTGAGAGGCTCTAAAACCTGCTGAGTTAATGGGAAGGTGCTTCCATTCATTTCAGTGGGAGTCCTTCAAATTCACTGAACAGACCAGAAGTGATGCCCTTTTGTGCTCATGCACTTTCAGGCCACAGTCACCGCTTTGTAACAAGCTGAAAAATTCACACATTGACATATTCACAAAAATAACAGAATATGTTTTCTGGGGCCATAGCCAGCAGGATCACATCTCTGGTGGCAGGAAAAGGTGAGGTGGGAAATTCACTATAACCGTGACAGTGACTTCTTTAATAGTAATAACAGCATTCTACGGCTGGAAGGCTAAAGTCTGTCTGCAAGTGAGTCTTCAGAAGCAGCAGCCTCTGTGAACAGTCCGGCAAAAATGGCTGAGTTTTGGCTGAGTTATGAAGTTTTGACAATGAATAATTGCTGCTGTTTACCTAACGCCCACGCACAAACCATAAATGTTTGGCTCTTTGACCTTAGCCATGACCACAGAGATGTGCAATAGATGCTCTTCACGTCCTCTCTGCTGCACCGCTCCCTTCCAGCCGCCTCAGCGAGGGCTGGGCTGGGCAAGGGAGAGAAGCGCTGCCAAGTGATACCAATGGCAGGAATAGGGACAGGCTCGGCTTGGCGGGGGAGCAAAGCTGGCAAGGGGCCAGGCTGCAGGAAACGCAAGGGAAAGCCAAGACCCCAGGAACAGAAGAGGACGAAGACAAGAGCCGTAAGGATAACTGCAGGCAGGGAGGCTAAGCTGTTTGCTAGAGCAGAGGTAAGAGCAGCCTTTGTGTTGTGCGTGCAGGCCGTTTGCTATCTGTACATCCTTTCATAGAGGACATAGCACAATGAGTGTGACGACAGCTGTACTGGCAGAGCAAGAGACAGAAAAATAGCAAACACTGAAGGGGAATTACCAATGGAGGGTCAAATACCAGGAGGGAAAGAATGGGCAAAGCAAGTTAGGAGAAAAAGAGAATAGCTGCAATTAAAATAAAAAAGCTTTAACAGAAAAACAAAGTTACATTCTTCATAAGGGTAAGGCTTATTTTCCCCAGTGCTTTCCCTTCTCCCCATTGCATATCTTCTTTCACATTCTGCCCAGTCTTTGTTCTTCCCTGCACCCAGCTCTCCCCATCTCCAGGTCCCAGCCCTTGCCTGAAGCCCCTCACTGCTTACCATTTCCACTGTCTGCTCATCCGGTACACCCTCCGTCCTCGTCCATCCTTCCTTCCTGCACCCCAGCCCAGCACCTCCACCCACCCCAGGCCATGTCCCTGCCGGGAGCTACCCCTGCCTGCTCTGCCTTCCTTCCCTAGAGCCGGTCCATGTCCCTGCTGCTCTGGCCTTTCCTCCTCAGCCCGCCTCTGGCTGCTGCAGAACCTCCCACTCCATTCTGCCTCTGGGTTTCCAAATTGAGGCTGCTGGGAATATGGCGGGGGTGGTGGTGGTGGTGTTTCCCCTGTTGCACAGAGCTGCAGAAACCCAGGTCTGCTGGTGCACGGTGCTCTAGGCGGGAGCTCAGCACCCTTATACCCTCGGGTGTGCCTGTCCCTGCAGTGACTGACACCTGCCAGTACGACTGACTTGGAAGAAGATGGCCATCATCCGCCCTGCCAGCTCCACTACCTGCTGTAGCAGCACCCGGCTTTCCCTTGGTGGCACTCATACCGAGCCTCAGCCAAGCTCAAACCCATGCTAAGTCTCTTCCCAAACCATGAGCTCGTGTTGCCTGTGTCTGACTTTCGCCCGGTGGGCAGCAGCCCGTCACTCCCGCCTTGTCCCCCGCGAGGAGCCATGGAGCAGGGGTGCAGGACTCAGCCCTGCGTGGGGGCAGCTCCGATCCAGCCACCCCTGCAGCCAAAGGGGGAGAGAGCCCCCTTCCCAGTTCACAGGCCACTTTTTGCATGGAGCCCAGGGACCCTTCATCAGTCAGGGGTCCTGGCAAAGCTCTTGCCCCCCTCTTCCCTCTGGGTGCTGGTGGAAAGGGCACAGTGGTCCCGAGGGCCCTCCTCCCCGTGGTGCAGCAGCACAGGGCACACCGGGACAGGCAGGGAGCTCCGCGGCGGCAGGGGGTGAGGTGCCAGCAGCACAGATGACAGCAGGATTATCCCTCTGCCTGCCAGCTAGGGTGAAACTGGACAGTCAGGAAGCAAGCGAACCCTGACTGGTGGCCACCGCTGCAGTGGGCGAGAATGCTTATTTCTAAAACTAAGCAGAAAGGAAAAGTTCTGTCATCAGCAGCAGATGAGGTGCTGCCCAGGTCCAAGATGTGTTTAGGGACCCTGGGAATGTCAGTTTACCATTTCACAGTGTTATCCACCTGAGACTGAGCAGATCAAGATTTACTCTCCTTTTACTCCTCCTCTGCTCCCCCTCACAGAGGAATTGCCCTCCACCGCTGACAGTGGCAGACCGGCTGGGTCTGTCTGGAGCTGTCACCCGCAGGAGCAGCGGCTGGATGGGAACAGGGGAGGGGTTTCGAAAAGCAATGAAAGAAATGGGCTCTTCTTTCCATCCTTATTGCTTGTGTGGAAAACCACGGGCAGGTCCACAGCACAGCGTGATGGGACCTGGGCAGCAGGAAGCCCAGCAGGAGGGACATCCTGAGCACTACCTGGCTCTCCAGCGGGCTTGGCAAAGAGGTCTCTGTTGCTACGGCTCTGTGGTAGCTCATAGCCACACTCGCCAGTTTAACGCCAGCCTGGGTATTATGTATTAGTGCTTCACTTATAGCACAAACAATGAGGCTGATCCAGCTAAGGTAAGGCAACTTTCATTTTCAGCCCTGGATAAAATACCTGCCTTAGCCAGTTTGCAAGAGATCCAATTTGCATGAGAGGGTATGGCTTTCCTTCACTTCTGCCAGTTGACTAGAAGCAAAAAAAAGTCTCTTTATGTGCTGGTACCATGAATAGCAAGGAGACAGAAGGAGAGGGAAGCCTAAGCCTCTGCCGGCCTCTTTTAGTTTACCGCTAAAAAGAAACTCCTGCCCTTCAGGCTGTAAGCAGACTCTTATGTCGAAAGATCAAAACCCACAAGCCCTGCTCAAACAGATCTCAGGTGGCGGCTACAATAACACTTCTGTGCGAGGATGCGCTCCAGCGTTTGGCCAACGATGTCAGATAAATAGGTAATTCTGTTAACAGTGAGAAGTGTAGGTAATTTGTTGTGGGAATTTGGGATTGTAGCCACGGTGGCTAGAACAGAGACTCTGAACCACTCCTGCTTAATTAGAAACATAGCTCGGTTTTGTCGAGGCAGGTAGCTTCTCTGATGTCTGCTAATGGACTAAATTGCGTTTGTTTAGACGGGATTTTTGGCCTCCCTGATTGTTTGGAATAAAAACTAGATTGCACCCTGCCATAAGCAGCTATCTCTCCCAGTAACTCATTCAGGGACTAGAGTTGTTGCAGCCTGCCAGCATGCTCTGCCTGCTGGGCATGTATTTCCCACTAGAGATTCCTCATTGATCACACTTAGCCAGACCTTAGTCTGATCCCGTATCTTGATCCTACAGCCTGGGGTTGACCACACAACTCTGGGAAAATCAAGGTGTGCAGCCTGTTTGCAGGTCTTTGCTCCAGCTGCCCAAGCACAAGCACTGGCACCTTCAAGAGAGCACCTGTGTCTTATTAGAGAGAAAACCACAAAGAAAATGGCAGATGCTGGAGCGTTGTTCTGTACTGCATCCCGCTGAGGCGTGTCCTGTGCTGTCACAGGCGTTTCTGATGAAAAATTGAAGCAGCAACTGAAGCTGAAGCGATGAAGTGAAAACACCTGCCTGCCGAGAAATGTTAAAGCACCCAGATTTACCTGCGAGGCATTCAGGGCCAGGGTCACTTATTCTCCTGGCTGCCCACCAGGTCGTCCTTCTTCTCCAACACTGCTGCCTTTGAGGTGCTTGGTGCCTGCTGGCTCTGCGGCTCTCCTGGCTCCAGCTGGCCCAAGGAAAAAAGAAAGGAATGGGGAGATTTCAGAAACTTGCCTCCCCCTGGTCTGAGAGGAGCTGACATAAGTCAGCTGCAGAGCCAGGAGCCGAACATTTCCCTTCAGCTTTCTTGTTTCCTTTAGCTACTGTGTTGAGTGATGTTATTAGCCTTGTTGCTCCCAAAAGCATCACTTTTAGGACCAGCTCCAGAATGACTGCGAAATAAAGGCAGCTTATGATCCAGGCCTAATTCCTAAGGTTTCTAACCCTATCAGAGTGGTTGAATAATGAAAGTGGGAGGCAGAAACCATCTGGAACGGATCCTTCAGCCTCCAGCATGCAGTGTTTTGATACTCCCCTGTGACCCAAAAGCCTGTCCAGAGCTACTTCACCTACCCAAAGCCTGGACGTCCGTAGGGGTGGGAAAGCTGTGCCTTCCTTGTGCAGCTGAACAACCCTGCTGCATGGGAAGGGATTTTATAAGAGGTGCACACCCAGTCCATCAGCAAGGTTTTCAGCCCAAGGGCTTCATGGGATGTTCTCTTCACCTTCAGCTGGGGATTGTGCACAAAAACACAGGGAAATCTCCCGGTCTCCAGACACTGTCCAGGAAAATTGGAAAGGCTCAGTCTAAACTGTGTCCAGGGGAAAACCATGCCACTCAACAAGGCTGAACGTCCTTGGCAGCTATTAATTATTATCAGTCTCTTACTTCAGCAAAGTGTGTGAGAGGCTTTCAAATGTAGCATTCCACAATCCCCACGCAAGCTGTTATTGATTTGGCACAAAAAACCAAGGGTGATAAGTTTGTGTTTGGAGTGGGCTGGAAGGACATGAATGAAACCCTACAGTCAGGAAAGTATGTGCTTGTTTTGAAGGACGTGTTACTTTTTGCTTGTTCAGTTTAACCATTCCTTCCCGTCAAGGTCTCTTTCCTACTTTTGAGAGACGATTGATGGAGAGGAAGCCGACTTTCGATGTATTTCATGGAGGAAACTAGAATTAGTGGTTACTGCATGCTGGCAAAGCATTTATGGATTTAGATTCAGTCCTTTTGTAAGCATTTTCTGAGAGCCCTTGACAAAGTTTGTCCCCGTACATTTTTCCATTGGTTCCCAGGATCCTTAATGGTGGGATGGAAACACGCTGCAGCTGTAGAGAAATGCGTGAGGCTGCTGGATCTCTAATACAGCAAAAAGCAGGGATCTTAATAGCTGTTATCCTGAAGATCCTTAGTCTTTGGCACTGTGATATGTCTCACAGCTTCCTAGCATGGCGGAAAATTGAGCCACCCCATTTACACAATAGCCTAAACCAACCTTGTGATTTGCCTTTAATTTGCAGTTTGCCTCCCGCTCTCCCCTTCTTTTTTCCGTCCTCCTTTTGTATTCCTCATTCACACTGTAATCAGAGGTGGGTTAACATCATGCAACTGTGATTCAGGTTTCAATAACTGCCACCATCTGTGATGAATCAGAGGAAGATGCAGCAGGGAGGAATGGCTCAAAAGGAGGTGATTTTCCCTTTAGAGGTTTTAAGCATGAGGGATTCATACAGCCTACTTCAGGCAGTCAGCAGGGTTGCCAGTACATTTAGGGGGGCAAGCTCACCGAGTAGCTGATGGACAGAAGCAGATACTTCCAGATGCGATTGAAAGCTGCTGTGCAAGGTAGTTGAGGTTGCAAGGTAGGAAACCTGCTCATCCTCCTCCTCCCTGGCCGCAGCCTGGTCTGTCACGTGCACATCATGCAAAGACATTATCTACATTAACAAATCGATTAGTATCAGGGAATATCCCTAGGCACTGGCTGCTGCTGGTGCATCCCTGCTGCTGGTGCATCCCTGCTGCTGGTGCATCCCTGCTGCTGGTACCTCCACACCATCAGGATGGTTCCTGGCATGCTTTTGGCCTGGATCCACTGGGATTCTCCCCAGAAATTCTCCCAGGTTTTTTGGGAGTTGCTGGGAGCCAGTGGCCCTTTCCATCGGGCATTTTGCAGAGGTCATGCTGAGTTGCAGGGTGGACCAGCCTGGCTGTGGGCTGCTCTCTGCCAGCTGGCTGGGGAAGGGTCTCAGGGCGGTTTAATGTCCTAGTGCAGACACAGCCTGTTTCTCTGGGGTTTCTCTTCACTTTCTTCCTCTCCTGTGCCAGGAGAGCCCTACACAAGCCCAGCAGATGGCACTCCACCATGGTTGTACACCTAAAAGCCCCTCATAATTAACATCTCTGGGGGAGCAGGGTGGTGGGCCAGGGCTGCCCAGCTTATCGGGACCCTGCAGGGTACCGGCTGCTGCTTTGGTGCCCAGGAAAAGCCATGCTAAGTCTGGGCATGCATTTTGAGGAGTTTGAATAAAATTACTTCATTCATATACATATGCATGTATATATATAAGCATACCTACCTACCTCTCTCTATGCCTATATATCTGACAGGTGCAAACCTGCTCTAGCCATTGTTAGAACACCTTCAGGGCATGAAGGGCCAGGGAGGGCAGAGGGTGCTCGGCATTTCGGAAGGTCCAAAGGTAGCTGTGTGCTCGCAATATGGTGATGCTCACAGGCTCCGAGCGAGATCAAGGCTTTGTGATACCAGGCCTTGTGCACCACCACCGCGAGGGACAAGCACAGATTTTAGCTGGCACTGACGTGGGAGGACAGCACTGCTCTGTGCAACCTGCGGCTGGCACCCAGGTCAGCCCGCCACACCAGCTCCATCTCAGCACCCGTTGCTTTAGCTGCAGAGCCATCCCTTTCTTTTTCTTTTCACAACTTTATGAATCAGTGCTCCATCAGCCAAAAAGTATGGCTCAGCACATCTCCTCATCAAATTTTGAGTCAAGAAGTTAAGTTCTTCATCTGCTAGTCTTCCAGAGATTGCCTTTGCAGAGCATGACTGGATTATTTTTACGATTGCTAGAAAATGTTAAAAAACAAAGGCGGGCCTGCCAAGTTAGCTTCAGTGAACAGTAAGCCTTGGCTGCGTGAGTTTAGTCATTTTTTCTCTGAGCTAATTCCCTTAGATAGCTCTCCCTTTTTGTCATTTCTGCTGGGTTTTCACCCAACTACATGCAGCGGGAGATGCTTAGGAGGACAAAGTTACTGCCTCCCCTGGTGCTTGATGAAGCCCAAAGCTCAGCTGTTCTCCTGTCCTGCGAATGGTCGGGCTCCTTGGTGAGCTGGGGTATTACTTTTTTGCTGTAAAACTGACAGCTTTGGGCTTGGAAAGTGAAAAGCTGCTGCTTGGCAGCAAACGGCTGCTCCCGGAGTCGATGTCGGCACCAGGGCTCCTGTGCGAGGCTCCTCGCCTGAAACAGGAGTGGGCTTGGGGAAGATAATGTGGCATTACAGGACCGCTGAGCCAACAACCGCAGCTTCCTACCAAGCATTTTAACTTTCCCTAAGTGGCTTTGGATTTCGCCTGCCTCTTCTTTCCCTCTGACATTTCGAAAGTGTCCAGACTGGTGAAAATTTATGCTGCAGTTTTGAAACAGTTGCCTTTGTGATCCTGACTTCTCTCTTAAGGACACAAGATGAACCAGAAATAAGTCCTTTCTTAATTCTGTTGCATGCAAACATGTGCTTTTCACTTTTAAATGCAGTTTGGGGTTGTTTCATGCACAAAAGGGCAATTATTGGGCTATTGGTATCTTTTGTCTTCTAGGGTAAGTGATGCCGGTTAACACTGGTATGCCTAAAATGGGTAAGTACCAGAGCTTGAGCCTTGAAGCTGTGTCAGAGGACAAATATGTCTATTGACTTCAGCAGAAGCAGGCCTTGTGTTATTTAATAAGAAGCTTATGAGTTCGTTGTTGCTGCAGCTTAGGTCCAGGTCTGGGCACGAAACTCTTGCAGGTGGCTACAGCGGAAAGCTGGGGAGCAGAGTATCTCCCCAGAAGGATTCCCAGCACTACCCCTGTCAGCATCACTGCGGCTGTGAGTTTGTGGTCTCCTCTGCAGGCACCTCCATGGGGGATGTTTCTGCTAACAGGGGTGTACATGTGGGCTGTTTCCCCAGCCAGGGCAATGCCCTGAGCTGGGCAGTGTGTATGTGCCCTGCTCTCTGCTGGGCCACCCTGTTACTCACATCTCCCTGGGCTGAGGAGTACTGCGGGGCAATCAAGATTTGCTGTCTCCAGCCACAGGCAGCAAAACTGTTCCAGCATAACCTGAACTGGCAGCTGCAGGTGTCTAATCCTGGAGGCAAAAGGGCAGCAGGGAAGAATGAAGACCAAGAGAGAGAGAGACAACCCCACCACATGTTCTGCATCTATTTCTTCTTTCCTGGAAGAGCTGCCATGAGCACCGGGATCTCTCCTTTGCTCTCAGAAAGTTCGTGGCTCATACCTGTCAGTTTGTAAGGTCCATGACTAGTTCTGAAAGCATCTCAGAAGGTGAAATCTCTTCCCTCCGCTCTCCCCCTGTCTGGGGCTTGCTGTTTGTAGTCTGGTCTGCCGTGCTGGAGCTGCTGCATGCCGTATGTGGTCTGTCCATGTCTGTCCCAGCCAGCAGAGTTCACCTCTCCTCCCCATAACAGGCAGAGTTTGGCCTTTGGCTGCTTCCTTGGCTCTTTCCATCACAGACCTCGTTTCAGCTACCTCTCAACTTTAGCAGTAGGGAACAGTTGGAACTGAAATTGCCCATGTTGGATATCCCTTTGGGGTTTTCAGTCAAAACCTTTCCAGTGTTTCCACTGGAAACAAGCAGCCATGCTCGGAAGAGAAAGGCTGAGAAACAGAGGGGCTGGAGGCAGAGGCTGGGTATGGAGGCAGAAAGGGTTGCAAGAAGCAGGGAAGTGACTGTAGGTGCCAGAGCCTTGTCTGTGCATCATGCTTCAGTTCCTTCATTGAGTGTGGAAAAGTGGAGAGAGGTGGTGCAGAAGAAGGCAGAGAAGCTTCAGCCCCAGCCCACCTCCCCGATCAGACATTTCCCTGCCACAGCCCTGCAGGCAATGTCACCAGTGCTGCACAGAGCTGGGCCAGGAGAGAAGCTGCTGAGCCATCCAACAGCCAGCAGTAAGTCCTGTTCCATCCTGCCTTTGCGGCTGTGTGTGGTGGAGCCACCCCCAGACACGATGGGACGTTGGTACGTGGCTCCTTCTACTAGTAACCCCGGGTGGCACATAGCTATAGCTAATTACGTGGGGCTTGCAGAGTACAGAATTTGAGGTATTTTCTCCTCCCCGGGCCCGTGCCAGTCTGTAGTCACATGCACACAGCGCTGACCTCAGGGCTTTGATCAGTGAAGGCACTAGGAAGTATGCAATTCCCCTTCCGTGGGGTAAAGGATAGGTATGGCTCATGTACAGCCAAAACAGGTGTCTTCTGCACGCTTCTCCTCCTTCTGCCGGGTCTGTACTGCTGGCAAGAATCTCACAGGACATCTGCCTGCAATGAGAGGGAGAAAGTGGCTGTTATGATGCATGTGGTACCCTTGAAGGTTGTCACAGCAAATAAATGAGCGCAGAGAAATGTCCCTCATTGCTGGGAGCAGAGCCTGCAAATCAGGTCAGTCTAGAGCCAGAGCAAATACTTCTCCAGTGGGTGCAGCTTCCCCCGTGACATAACTGTTCTGCGGGTAGATAAAGACTTTCATCTGCAAGACTGTAATTTCAGCATCTTTCATTGGAAGTTACATTTCTGCTTAAAGTTAGAAAAATGAGATGCTGCTGATGGTTCAGATAGTGGCAGGAGACTGAAGTTTGTGTCTATAGGATTTTTTTTGCCTGTAGAGTGTGAAGGAAAAGGGGCTTGTTCTGTAAGTGTCATCCAACTGACCCAAAGCATCCAAAACCTGAGAGAAAAAAGAAAAGGGAAATTGTACGTGTACTAATTTTTTGTTCTTGCCATTTCCACCAGCTCACTTACAAACCTAATGAAAAAGCTGTATTTCCATCCCCGGCAGTGATGCCAGTACTGGGTATTGCTATGATAAGCGGTTCCCAATTTAACCGAAAGTGAGGACACAATAGCATAGAGACAAAGCAACAAAATGTGCGGTTTGTACTTAAGCATTTCATTACTGCAGTTCCTCTCGCCTGGGTTTTCTTTCTTTCCAGCTCTTCCCTTTTAAATTTTACCTTGGAGCTGGGGGGCTGGCTCAGCCCAGCCGTCCGTGACTGTTGTATGCACACACGAACGCCAGCCGGAGGAGCCCAGCCTACCTTTGAAATGCATTTGTGCTAAAACTCTGCCATTTCTGGGGCTCCCCCTTTCTGGCACCCTCCAATATCCCCCCTCGCTCTGTGCCCACAGAAACCCTTTGTCATTCCAGACCCTAGCGATGGCTCCCCATGCCGGTGTCCCGATTTCCAGCTCATCCAGCAGCCCTTGCCGTGTGGGCAGGGAACAGCCCAGCTGCAGAAAGCGATAAGCTGCTGGCCGACGCGGCGTTTATCTCCCCGGCAGCGGTGGCAGCAAGAACAGCATGTCCTTGACCCGGGCAGGCGCTTGGGCATGCCACGCTGCCTGCATCCCAGCTGGGGACCGCTACCTCAAATACCAGCTTCCACAGGAGCGAGCAGGACCACGCTCCCCGGGAGTGAAGGCCCTTCAACCCCCAGCCAGCAGCCACCCGGCTGGGTCAGCATTTGGGGTGATGCCACCTCACCTCCCTGACTCCTGGATGTCTCATGGTGGGCACAAGCTGCCAAATCCAGGAGAGGACAGGCAGCCCGGCAGTAAGTGGCGGTGCCGGGTTGCTGGAGCCAGGAGGAAAACTGAGGGAGTCACTGCGTGTGTGGCTTTTCATNTCTTGAAATAATAAAAATGTTTTAATTGTGTGAGTTACCATCTGGAGGTCAGGCCATTGTGAACAATAAGCTTAGGTTGTAATTATATTTATTCTGGGTAAGTTTCTTCATGCAACTCATTTTAATGCCTTGGGCCTCCCTGGTATGTTCAGCTAAAGAACAGAGTTAATTGGCGGCGTCTGGCTCAAATACTAAAGGTTACTTGAAACCTGCAATTTCGGACAGATTAAAGAAATCTATGAAAGCAGTCAAATGAACCACAGATCCTAAAGCATAGCCATAGTACAACTTCTATTAGCTTGCAGCACACCACAGACCTGGAAAAATGCTTTCAATGAATATTGGTTGTAGAAGAAGCTAAACATTTGTGATTTACAAACTACCTGTGGCAATGAATTGAGTTGTCAGCCATGACACAGTCTTGCCTTCCTTACTAAAGCACTGGGGCTCTGGTTTGCAGTGCCTATGGAAAGATTTTGCAGGATAAGGAATTATCTTTAGGAGAATCTTAGCCAAGAAACACCCTCTCCCCACTCTCTAACCCCTCACACCAGCCTTCTCACCCTTCTTCTGCCCTGAGCCCATCTTCTGGAGATAACTCCTTTGTGCATTCTCCTGGGGGCTGTGATGACTGCCTTAATTTCCAGGCATCAGTAAAACTGATGACTGCCTTAATTTCCAGGCATTGTTGAAGGAGCACCAGAGTATTTCTTTTCTGCCACTTGTGGCCCCATTGCCAATGAACCATTCTGTGTTATACAGAGATGCAGGCGCCTTGCGTCACCTGTTCTCCGAGATGAACCTCTAAGCCATCACAAGCTGTAAGGAGGAAAGGACTGGGAGGCATGGATCAGCTGAGCAGGCATCAGGCTTGTGATATGGCGTCTGGACTCAGCCCGAAGTCTCGTGTGGGAAGGACTTTCCCTGAACAGCAGAGACACAGCAAATGTCTCCCTCCATTCTGACATGAGGTTACGAAGATGATGGGCATCTGTGAGGCATGAGGGGGAAGGAGAAGAAAGGCAATTTGCTTAAAATCTGTTGTCACGTTGGAGGGAACAGGAAAGAGAGAAGCTGGCAAGTTGGTGTGTCATTAAGCTTAACCCAACAATTGGTCCTGACCCCATGTGGGAATGATGTCCTTTCAGGGAGGAGATGTATGCCCAGGCTTTGTGGGCTAACCGGCCACAGGCTCAGAAGAGATTGTCTTCCTTTTGTCTTGCATCTCCATGAGTTTTGTATACACTGCTTTTTGTGGTTGGGGGTTAAAGAACAAAAGAGAACTTTTTAAACACAGGATCTGTTCAACGTATTCATCTCATGTTCTTGGGATGCTGAGTAGGCCAAGCTAGGCTGAGGTCAAGAAGGGAAGCTAATTTTGGTTGTGCATCTGAATTTATCAGTAAGTTAAGGATGAATATCCTGGCAATGAAAAATGATGTCACTCTTAAATGCCCTGAAGTTTTCTCCCCACAGTTTACCCATCTCAGTTTCACTGCTGAGAAGGCTTTTACCCGGATAGTTTCTGCTTCCAGAGCCCAAATGGAAAGAACCTGCTCAGAAGAGGAGAGCAACAGGGCAGAGGAGACCACAGGTCCCTTTTAGTTTCTTGTCAGCAAATACTGTGTGCTTAGAGAAATGGTATGAGACACAGGAAAAATTCAGGGTGTCATCTGTGAAGCTGCAGTTTCCTCTTTTGCACGCGCCGTGGTCACTGAGAAGGAAATTTTACCTGTGGGAAGGACTACTGCCATGTATCAGAGCCCGGAGGAGCAGATGAAGGAAGTGCAAAGGGAGCAGATGGCTGACTGAAATGCTTGTGAAATGAAAACTAATTACAAAAAGATATGTGAGGAGATAAGAAAGAAAGGGAGGGGAAAAAAAGGAAGGTAGGGAGGAGGGGAGGAAGGAAGGAAAGAGGGAAGGAAGGAAGGAAGGAAGGAAGGAAGGAAGGAAGGAAGGAAGGAAAAGAAAATATTTACTGTTGTGTCTCTGTAAGAGCCTCTAAACTGTGATATTTCTGATCAGAGTTTCTCTGAATTGGGGAAGTAAGTGTCCCTTTATTCTGACACTTTTTGTCTGCTGCCCTTTAGGAAATTTCAGTCAGCTGTGCCATTTCGCCTTTTATCCCATGACTGTTGCTCTGACATTCAGGTTATGGGACCAGGAACACACACTGGCACCAGTGGCAGCCATTGTTCTCATTACAATGCTTGGGTCATGAACCAGTAGGAGAAAATTGGCATTCAATTCATGAGAACTGTTGCAAAATCCCAAATGTTGCAAAGCAAATGCTCCATCTTTCTTCTGGTTTCTTGTCTCCCAGAGACTGTCTGGTACTGTAAGCATTTTGCTGGGAGCTAACAAACTACCCCAACTTTATTTTATTTTATTTTTTTAGATGAATATTGGCTGTGTTTGCGTATTGTGCAATGGCAACAGTGGCAACCTTAAGGTGAAAAGTACTGGAGGGGAAGGAGGCATAGGGAGGCAATAAAGGACAAAAGAAAATGAAGGGGAGTTGTAAGCAGAGAAAAGGCAGAAGTAGGTGAATAAAAAGAGATGCTAAAGACAGCAGCAGAAGTGTGGGAGAGGCAAGTGCAACTCAGTAACTCCAGTCCATGCTAGGAAGCAAAGTAACTTCTCCTTAACCCCAACGCTGGGGTGAGGAGGGTGTGCAGCCATCTATACCATAGACGGCTGAATAATAAGTAAATTCAATAGTATATACTGTCCTTATTGTTAACACAGGCTCGAAATCCTCTGCTCTCAGACCATCCAGCCCTCTGAGACCATCCAGCCAAAAACCCATCTATTTTTCTCTCAAGCGCAGTTGTATTAATAGAAGCAGCTCAGGAAGCCCTCATCCCAGCACAGTTTCAACACTATACAGCAGGGGGTCTTAATGGGATCTCTTCCATCCAGGGTGCCATTAGCTTTCCTCCCTGTCTCTCCATTTCCCCATTTCTAATAAAATACCAGTCTAAACACACACTGGGGTGTTAAGAGGAGTGATTTCTGCCCTGCATGTGTGTGTGCATGTGTGAAGTAGCTCTGACTTGTTCAATACTTTAGCTTTAAATGTTTGCACCCATGCAAAAAAAGAGGAAAAAAACCCCAAACCAACCCTGCTAAATAACTCTGAGTGACCCAGGTATTGTTTTTCTTACCACTGCATCGCCGCTTCTGTTTTTCTGACCCTTTTGTTGCTTCCCCTCAGCGTGCTGTCTCATGCTGGGGACACTTGGTACCTGTTGACCGTTTCCATCACACCCTTTTGCTTGACCTGAGCTGGTGGTTGCCTCTGTGCAGCTAGGCATGGCTCTGGGGCATGCGAGAAGCTTTTTGCATGGCCTCAGCTGGGGGATCTGCCACAGTTGGCAGATAGGAAACATCTGTGTCCACTACACATTAGAAAATTGTTCCTCAGCACCACTGAACAGGACTGGATGGCTGGGGATTTGAGACAGACTGTAGACACCATCATTTTTTTGCGTTTGAAAGGCCTTAGAAAAGAGAAAGTCACTGAAAGCGGCACCAGCTTGATTTGGTATCATTTTGTAACCAACTGGCATAGATGGCCAGGACTACAGACAGGACAGGTCCACGGAGATGGCTTGCTGTGCTGCAAAGGTCCCTAACCTAATGGCACCCTGCTCTGGGAAGGGCTCATACCTCTTGAATAATCTGCCCGGGGTCTGACACTGTACTGCCAGCCTTTCTGCACTGCAGCATCTGAGCCAGGCTGAGAAGGGAGATTTAGATTCGATATTAGGAAGAAGTTCTTTACTGTGGGGGTGGTGAGGCACTGGAACAGGTTGCCCAGGGAAGTTGTGGATGCCCCATCCCTGGAAGTGTTCAAGGCCGGGCTGGATGGGGCTTTGAGCAGCCTGGTCTAATGGGAGGTGTCCCTGCCCATGGCAGGGGGGTTGGAACTACATGGTCTCTAAGGTCCCTTCCAACCCGAACCAGTCTATGATGCAAGAAAAGATGGGGATTAGTGGCTTTGCTGCTGTATGGCGTGAAAGCAGCTACTTCAGTTCCAGAAACAGCACTATTACTCTCATTACAGACGACCCGGGTACCCCCGTACCCAGTGATCACTCCCCCCCTTCCCTCAGTTTTCCATCCTGTAACCTGGGATTTGTTATTCCCATCAGAAAGATACTGATGTTTGCAAAGCCTTAGAGCCGCTTTTCCAAATGGGTCTATAGTAGTGCAAAATATAAATACTTGGTAAAAAGATTTTTGTTTGTGGCCGCTTTGTTTTTTTTTCTTCCTTGGCCTGCTTGTTGACTGGCTTCTTATTCCAGCTGTCCCCCCATTTACAAACTAACCTGGCACAGTGACCTTTTGGAGTTTGTGCTGGCTTTCTCCTCCTCCTGCCCAGAAAGAACAGACAGCTTTCTGCACAAGCACAGCCACGCAGCACCCAGGTTCTGCTCAGGAGACCTCGCTTGCTTGACAAAACTTGCTGGTGATCACATTTTCAGATAACTCGGGTGTCACAAGGATGCCCTGTCCATGTGCTTCCCGACATAAAGCTGCAATAGAAGTTGCGAATTTGAAGAGCAACAAAAGCGCTCTCCTTTCCTCGCCGCACCCGGTTTCCTTCCATTTCTCTTGAACCATTTGGAGCCAGTGTTTGGGGAAAGACTGGAGACAGTTTCCAAACTGGAGTTCTTGGAAACAGCTTGTTTCCACATACGTGCCAGTCTGTGGGAACAGTGAACTGCGTCGTGTCCCACTTCATCTGCCGTGTTTCATTACCCTCCTGGATTGCTCTGCTCAGTAGCTCTCTCCCTCTCCTGCAGCAGGGAGGAGAAGATGATAAATGAG
Source organism: Rynchops niger (assembly GCA_013400035.1). Lineage (NCBI taxonomy): Eukaryota > Metazoa > Chordata > Aves > Charadriiformes > Laridae > Rynchops > Rynchops niger. The sequence continues at coordinate 861,497 of VXBH01005714.1, forward strand.
AGTTGTTAAGGCAAATAATTCACATCCCCTCAGGTCTTTGCAATTCCAGCTGTCTGAAATCAGACTTTCTGGCCCAGCCAGAGCGTTGCGACAAATGAGCGGAGTCCCCCAGTAACCGCGGTTGGTGTCGGCGGGGACTTTGAAAGGAGAGTCTGCTTCTGGGAAGTGAAGGCTGCTTCAGGCAGAACAAATATAAATGCTTCCATCTTACCGACCTCTTTCCTTTGTCTCTCTTTTCTTCCTCTTAATTTGTATTTTTGTGGGCAAACCAAGCAATGCATAGCTCGCTTGTTACTGTCACACGCTTAGGTCACCCCAGGGAGTCACGATGCAGATTTTCCATTAGCGTCAAACGTACATGGATTTATGAACTCCCATAACCTGGAGCTGATGAGAGCAGATTAGGGAGCAACTGTTTTTAGATAACTTGCATACCTAAGAAATCAGCTAATATAAAGCTGCCTGCTGAAAGGTCACTTATTTCCCAAAGAGCGTGAGAGAATATTATGGCGACCTCTTCTTGTTATATTGTCACTTTATTATACACGTACACACGGACATATACATTGAGGGTTTGGTATTAATTTCTCTCCCTCCTCACACTGAGCTAATTCCCCACGCTTTATGCAGTGCATCCTGTACAAGGACTTCTCACTGGGAATGGGACCTTTGTGTTGTGTCTGCGCTACAGTGAGACACAAGGCTGAAGACACACCTGTCTAAGTTTTAATGTAGGTAGCTGTGACATGGGCCACAAGCCTCAGCACATGCCATCTAAGCTTGGCCATCTCCTCCAGGTGAATTCAGGCTGCATGTATCCTTTTGCAAAGATCTGACCACACAAAATGAAAGCCACGAGTGAGAAACTTTGCATTTCCCCAGCATCCACCATCAGCAGGGGTCAGATCTTATTCAAGGTATTGGTGTGTTGTGCCCTACAAGCCACCCTGCTAGACAGAAAGGACTGTCCCATGTTTATATGTCCCATGGTAAACCGGGTCCCACGTTGCAGGGTCCGGGGCTTTAAGATGAGTGTCCTGTGCTTTGTTACACATAAACTCCCCTAACAAAATGAAAACTCCTAAATCCTGTGCCTTTAATACAAGTTCATAATTTTGTCCATAGCAATGAAGTTGTGGTTTTGTTTTGGTTTGGTTTTTCTAAAGTTTTGTTTAAAGCTCTGTGTTCCTCCCAGGATTGTGTTTGTGATTCAGTTCAGGTTACAAGGACAGGGAGGCAATGAACTGCTGTGACTTTAACCTGGCATTGGAGTTCAGCCTTTCTATGGAGGTACGATGGGGAACATACCACAGCAAAATGAGATGGAAAAGCCAACGCAGATAAATTTTCAAGTTTGGAAATAGACAATGCATTTACGCAAACTATAATAATTTTCAAATTTTAGTTATTCCTGGCTTCCGTATTCCCCTCTCCTTTCCTCTTAGGCCTCTTTTGTGACACTTTATTTTTGGATTAATGTCAACTGCTGCATTCATTCCTGATTAGATATCAGGAAGAAATTTTTCACTGTGAGGGTGATGAGGCACTGGAACAGGTTGCCCAGGGAAGTCGTGGATGCCCCATCCCTGGAAGTGTTCAAGGCCGGGCTGGATGGGGCTTTGAGCAGCCTGGCCTAGTGGCAGGTGTCCCTGCCCATGGCAGGGGGGTTGGAACTAGATGGTCTTTAAGGTCCCTTCCAACCCAAACCATTCTGTGATTCTATGATTCTGTGATTCAACATACCCCTGCCTTGCCCAAGGCAGATGGGAGCCATGCATGGAGCTGGGCTCCCTGTTTTCCCAAGGTATTGCCCGGGCCCCAGCCTTGCTGAAGGTGGCTGCGTTTGCATAGGAGCCGCCAGGAACCAGACATATGGGTGTCGCTGTAAAAAAAAATGGCTGCAAGATTTTTCTGCCACTGGTAAGTGGCGTTCGCAGCCTCCTCCACACTCCCCTGTGCCACTTGAGGGATCCCAGCAGGGCAAAGGCATGCACAGCTGTGCATCGCCAAGGTCAGCACCGCTTGGGCTAGGAGCAAATCTTCCCAAGATATCCACAACAGCCTTGTCCAGCTCAGATGCCCCTGCATACTTTGCATTTCTCAGTCAGGGCGATAGCCCTTGGCCAAATATTTTCTTGCGGAGCAGGCATTCATGTAAAACCACTGATGGCAGCATCAGGAATTCAGAACATTTGGAGAGCCGATAGGCAAACCAAGCTGAAATGCTGGTGCAGCTCACCATACCCTCAAGCAAAATCAAAGTAGATTGGGTGAATGGAGCTTAAAAAATGTACGTTTCACTCCACTCTCTTGCAAGGCATGACTGGAGTAGATGTGGGTGAGTAAACTGTAGGTGTTCACAGCTCAGACAGAAATCCCAGCACCCGCCATGCCTAACTCAGGAAGGAGAACCACCTTCCTCCTTCTCAGGAAACTGAAAAACAAGGACACTCAGGTGAATTTTTCAATCCTAAGAACAACTTTCTGGTGGTACCTGAAGAGCATCAGCTATAAATGCTATTTCTTTTTATCCAGTTGACTCACAGCAAAAAGGAGACTGCCATGCAGCCCACAGTGGGGCTTGTTCTTCTCTGCTGCGTTTCTGAGAACGGTCAAAAGTAACTTGGAAACTGAGTTAGGAAGTATCTGCCATCTGGTCCGGCATGGCCCAGCCATCATGGCTGTTCTCATTAGCCCCAGTGTAAATCAGACACTCCTGTTGACTGAAACCAAGTGAAATGATGAAGGCAGAGGGAAGCCTGTCTCCCCCTGAGCAGAAGGAATGGGACACAGGCGTGATGATTCCCCAGCAGATGGCTGGTCCACGGAAACCAATGCTAGCTTAATGAGTTGGGCTCTGCATGCCTCCCAAAGGGAAGTAGCAGCAGGCTAAAGATTTCAAAACTTACCACTTCAGGTCAGGATCTGCGCTGCTTAAAAACAAAACTGGGCCTGGGAGGGCTGACTCCCGCAGAAAGAGCAGTCCAGGGTCCTGGGTGTCTATATTCTCTGCTTGAGGTGTTTTGACTCTGTTTTGGGAGGAGCAGAGACTGGGAGAAGAAGGAGTGCTGTGGTGTAGCTAATTAGCACTGTGAAGTTCCCCCAGACTGACGGTGAACACCACCTCCTGATGTGTGAAGCGCCTGCTGTGTTTGCAAGAACGCTCTGGTGCTTTCAGACCCACTGGTGGGGCTGTGCTTTGGTTAGCAGTTCTGCACGCTCATGTCTCCTGGGATCAACCTGGTCACAACAGTCACTTTTGGCTTCCACAAAGGAGAGACTGCCTACTGCCAGAGGTCTCCATCTTCCAGCCTCCCTCATGCTGGCAGTCTGTGTCTCCTGAGGCTTCTGCCTTGCTTCGTACCTTCCTTTTCATCCCTGGGATCGTAGCACCTGCCTCTGCAGATCCCTATGAAAGTCACGTTCATCTTGTTCATGTGTTCATTCATCTTGACTTTGAGAAAACTGGTCTAGGGGGGGTTGAAACTAGGTGATCATTAAGGTCCCTTCTAACTCAGACCATTCTGTGATTCTATGATTCTATTATCTCCGGTGTGGCAAGGATGGCTCAACTTCTTCCTGCAGCTCCCACTCCCGGCACTGTGATGTCTCTCAGAAGAAGTGCTGGCGTGTCCTGCCTGGTGGCTCTGCATCCCTAGATCAGCTGCCAAGAGCTAGGTTAGCGTGGCATCTACATAGCTGGGCACGCTGGTCCTTCCTGGGGGTCAGTGTCCAGCCAAAGTGACAGGACACTGTCCTCCCCCCTATTAGGAGAGCAGCATGGTCCGACAAGGTGAAATGGGGCTGGGAAGCAGGAGATGTCAGTGCTGCTCTCCCTGAGATGGTTGTGGGATGCCAAGCACTCTCATCCCTTCGGTGTCCCTGGCTCCTCATAGCAGCTGTAATTCACAGGAAGGGACAGCAGAGCTGGAGAGAATAGATCAAATCTGATAAAATCCTGGTCACATTAACCTGGTTTTCTCTCCTCAATCTGGACCTCTTTTCTGAACCCTGAAGTTTGGAAAAGGCAGCTGCTATTGTGGCTTGAACAACTTAACCGGAAAAACTATTAGTCCTTTCCTAGTCTAGTTAAAGACTTTGCAATCCTACTCTGGATTAACGTGTTTTGGTTTTTTGTTGTTGTTTTGAGGTTTTTGCTGTTTAACTTGTCTTTTGTGTGCGTGAAATGTAGTGGAATGGATTACGGATGTGTGCAAAGATCTGTAAATAGCTATTTCTTGCTTACAGCTGTGACTGTATACTATTTATCATGCTAAATGCATTCATTGTTTCCTCCAGAATCAGCTATTGTCAAATATTTTAAAACAGGTTATTTTAAAAAGTGAGAAAAAAAGTCAAGCAAGGTAGTGGTTAGAGTTTTCTTTTTTAAAACATGACTAAATAAGCATGAGCCAAGGCCTATGGACAATCTTCCACTCTTTAAAAATAATATCCTTTATTAAAATAATCATGTAAGGAGCCTACTTTTAAAAGCATGCTTTTCTACCATTTTACACTACCAAAGCTTTTTTACCTTACATACACTCCTTCTGTAATGAATACAAGGAAATCCTAGAAAATAGTTTGCACTCAGAGAAAAATACTAATCAGCCAGGAGTCAAGATGGGTTACTGCTGGAAAGAGAAAGCATTCAAAAGAAAACTGGAGTTGAGTTGATTAAACAAGTGATTCTCCTTTAAGAAAAAGAAAAATGCATGAAATTTTAGGGGAGTTGCTCGTAATGAATGCATATATTTGACTTCAGTCATCTGTTTTAAACTTTGACCATATCTGTAAGACATTAATGACAGGAGTTTGGACTCACTTGTCCTGGTATGTCATGCCTGCTTACTCATGGTAGAAGAAATACGATTTTAAAATGACCTAAACTGAAATCCAATTTTTAAGTGACAGTTTAAAAAATGATTTGTTATATCATACCCTTCAATGTAGTATGAATGTTTTCCAAATATTCTGCATGTGCTACCTCCCTTTGGGTCTATATTCTTAAGAAGCACTGGAAGTCTGGGGAGCCTGGACACCATCTCCCGCCGGGGGCTGTGCTGTACCTCTTCTGCTTGTGTTTAAAAGATGACACTTCCTCTCAGAGCCCATCCCTGGGCTGTCACATCGCCAGGGACCAAGTAGCTCAGGGCTCTTGTGCAGCCCCTCTCGGAGCCCATCTGACAGCCACAGCCACCACGGTGCCCGTCGCTCCCAGGGTGACAGCTCTTGCTCGGCCCAGGTGCTATACAGCTTCAGGTCTCTTCTCTGACAGGGACTTTAACTGAGAGAGACAAGACTTTGCCTATTTTTTTGGGACAGGGACCCATAGTTTCCCATCAGCTGCTGCTGGTGTTGTTTCGGTCCAGAAGAGGTACATTAATTACCCTTTCGCCGCCCAGCGTTTCGGCGCAAAGCACTCCTTTATCTCGCCTATCTAGGTGGGAATACAATTGCTAGTAAACTCGTAAAGATACAAATCATACCTATCAAGCTGGTACAACACTCTGTGAACGTACCGTGAGCCCGCAGCTTCTATTGCATGGGGTTTGAGTCGGGCTGCGCTGCCAGAGCCTTGCGAAGGGGCTGGCAGCTTTTATCCCTGTCCAGCCAAGCCTGGCAACCCTTTATTTGCACGAGCCTTACCTCGTCTACCTCAAATCGCATGCAAATAATTTTGGTCATCTGGCCCAATCGCTGCTATCACCCGCCACGCGGAGCATGACAAAACGTCCCGGCCTCTTGTACCTTTCCGTAAGAAAAGTACCGTATGGAGCAGATAAAAGGGAGCGTGTCATGGAGGCTTGGCAAACATTTTGAGACGTCGCTGCCTCTGTTAGGCTGGAGAGCATCCGGAGTCACGGAGAGTGCCTACGGACTGCACCTGGATTGCAAACAGCCGAGCAGCGAGGTGGTTGTGTATCAGAAGGGCATTTTCTAGAGGCTGATGCTTGCCCAAATTTGACCTCAGAAATGGTTAGAACCATCTGCTTTGTCTGTTGGTGTCAGTAAAGCACACAGCATCATTTGTCTTCATGCCGGACGCAGAGCCCCCATACAAAAGCCCCTGTGAGCCACCCCCGCATCAGGAAATCAAGGCCACATGCTCCTGACCTTCAGCTCGCTGCCATGTCTGTGCAATGGTGCACACATGGCTGAAACGGAGATGGGACTGAACCCACATCCTACATCTAAACATCACCAAACTTGGTCTGGATGTGAGCAACAGGGTCATCTGTGTGGGGCAGGCCCAGGCACCCCATGGCTGCTCCTGAGGGCCCCTCAAAGATCCTCTCATCTTGGAAAAGCCCCTCACACTCCACTTGCAAAGGGATGGATGTTTTCCATGTCAGAAGCTGCCTGATAATTTTACCCTTTCTTTGCCTCAGATGGTTACGCAGGAAAAGTGTGCAGGTGAACTGAGTTCCTGAGGAGGGTTTGGCTTGGCAAGCTGCTCTTCCTGAAGCCGTGAGGGCAACATGGTTTGTACAGAAAGATTTCAAATTCAGGTTAAAAAAACCTGTCCTGCCCCTGTGCTGAGAATGGGCTGTGTTATGCAGGAGGCAAAATCCACCGACTTCTCCCTCTTTGCCAGACCCATGCACACACGAGACCCCTCTCCCCTCACCACGTGGGGTTCCACCACTTTGGTAGCCTGCTGTGCTCCACAGCTGCCTCCTTTGTTTCTCCTAAAGCCAGCCTCAGTTTTGCATACAGATGGGTATGTGTTACACCTCGTGCTGGACGTGAGCAATACCGGGTGAAAGCTGAGACGCCATGGAGCCCAGATACCCATCGCATCCTTCACCGCCACATTCCCGGCGAGCTCTGGGGGTGTCGTGTGCTCGGGTTGTGTGTGTTGACTCCGCTCACCATCACCAATTATCCTGTCTGTAGGTGCGCCTTCTGCCGTCATTATGCAAAGCTGCTCTGCTGCAGCTCCTCGCCAGCGCGGGAGCATCCGCTGTTGGCCTGTGAAATGGTGGCGATGACAGAGGGATGGGTTATCACCACCGAAACAGGTCAGGGGCCCGGAGGAGCAGTGGGGCAGCCGGCACAGCGTGGTAGGGCATGGCAGTCAACTCCTGGCAGGCGCCCGGCGCGGCTGCACGCAGGTGTGCTCGGGTGCCGCCTTCCACAGGTATTTTATAAACAGCGCACACCATCACGTTTGCAGTAAATACACATTGCAAAGCAGATAGTTATGTGTACCAAACAGAGCTCTGGAGGGTGCAGCTGGCTGGAGAAGGCTTTTCTCAGCACATCTAACAGAAACCCTTTTCTTTTTCCTGTTAGGGAGAGGAAACGCATCTTCTGAAACTCTGCTGAGCAGCTACTGGCATCAGATGTTAGACACACCTCAACCACACCAGCTGCGGCAAAAGGGTTTTGCAGTATGTTAGTAGACCTTGCGAGGCAACAGCTCCTTGAGATGTGGCCTGCTGCTGTCGCTGAAACGCTCAGCTCCTTGAATTTTACATGACGAGCAAAGATCTCAAAAAACACCTTGCAAGAGTCGTGGGGTTAAATGCACATGGCTTTCCACCCAAGCACTAGACCCGACTCCCAGCTCAAGTAGCAAGAACCTGCTCACTAAAACGTTTGTGGGGTGGCTGTATTTAGTTCTGCTTCCAGGAGCTGTCTGCTCACAGCGGTGCAGAGCTACACGTGCGTTTCGGTGATGCTGGAAGTGCCTTCACCGTGCTTCCTTTTATCTGCCCAGCGTGGGCATCCCACAGTGAGCACAGAGACTTAGCTGGACCAGGCCCGGCCCACAGGTGACATGAAAGGGGCCGCTTGGACCTTAGTGCCAAGCTAAGCTTTGCTGGCTGGACATTGACAGACCTTGCAGCAGCTTCACTTCATGATCACAGGGGCTCGACACACCCACATGTCCTGGGTGTCCTGGGAGGCAGCACATGGAGGCTGGAGAGATGCTGGGCTGCTGGTCAGGAAAAGCCTGTGGTGGTCAGTCCCTGGGCTGGCTGCTCCGCACTGAGCCCAGCTTTTCTTCATGACGGCTGGGTGTTTGTGTGCAAGGTGCCCTGTGCTTTCCTCAGCAGGGTTCCACAGCAACAGAGATTCACTGCCTTTGAAAAACACCTTCCACGAACAAGTAACAGGATAGCATTCCTGAAGAAAAATCTTAGATTATTTACAAAAGACCTAATAGTCATTGCACTCCACTTGGTGTCGGCTTTTTGCTGGTGAGAACTGTGTGGTGTATCTGGACAGTCCACATGCTGAGAAATGGAAGAGAAAAGGTATAAGCACATCTGGTGGAAAAGGAGATGACAGGTCTCGAAAACACATAAGCAAAGAAAAATGCAATCTATTTAACAAGTGTCTGCCTTCCTGCAGTTGTGGTTTTCAAAGAGCTTAATGAGCTGAAGGTTGAGCCCAATATTGTCTTAACTCACAGCCATCCAATGACTACACTGTGGTTTCTGTCCTGTGATAAAATCATTGTGAAAGTAAGTCTTCAAGCTGCTAATGAAGAGTCCTGCTTGTCTTTCTGTGCCTCTTCCTCCTTCCCCTGTTTTTCTCCGGAGTTATAAGTGGGGAAGTCTGGGAATCTGAAACTGGGTAGCTCTTGGCATTGGTTGTTTCTGTGTTACCCAGACATGTTCACACAGGCATCTCTAATGCACGTGAAGCACTTAATGCCTGCATCAGGCTTCAGTTAGAGGGACCTGAAACAACTCCACAGAGGTCAAGAACCAAGATTTAGTAATAAGAGGGGCCAGCTCCTGAGGAGAGTGGTTGTGTTGCCACGTTTGCCATGTCATTGAGCTAACGAGACCTCTGCATGCAGCATGTTCTCTCTACCAGCTCAGGCATACGTCATGGGAGATCCTTCAGGCTTGTCCAGGCACACAGGCTGTATATCAGTTTAGGGCACAAATTTGTTGAGTTGCTGCAACCTTTTTTCAGTTGAGAACCACTGCATCGATGTCTGTGATACAGACACAAGGTAACTGATTCAAGAGTGCATACGAAGGTAGCAGCACTGAACTGCCCACGTCCGCTTCGGATGGTTTGTTTGTGCCTAATCGTGCTGCAAATCTCTCACTGTGGAAGAAGTGGTTGATTTTAAGATTACTGAAGTGCACCTGGTATCAACTGAAGTTGTACTGCAAGAGGGCACTCTTGCTGTGAACGAGCTGAGCTCTGACTTCAGCCAGCCTCTCCTCAGGCCCTCCTCTGAAGTGCCAGTGCTAGTGCTGGAGGCGACTTGGTCTGCCTTAACGCCAGCGGAGAAGATGGGTGCTCACAGGAGGGAACAGAGGCTGGCTGAAATGCCCTCTGGAGACGTCTGTGACCTCCTCTGTGGCTGACACCAGAGCAAGGGCAGGTGACACAGCCCAGCCGATGCACCTGCTGGATGCAGCCGCAGCTGCAGAGGGGCAGCACCTCACCAGCACCATCCCCTGCCCACAGCTGCCCTTTCCTGACTCCTCCACTTGCATGCTCTCTGGCGCTGGCTTGACCCCTTGGACAACCAGTTCAGCTCATGAAACCAGCAGCAAATGAGTCTTGTTTTCTCCTCTGGGTTCATTCGAAGCCGTTTGCATCAGCTGGGATGAGATGGGTGAGGGCAGTGGGACAGGACACAGATGGGAGCTGGCCTACCCTTCTTGCTTCAGCGAGTGGTACCAGAAACCTACACCCGTTAGAATTGTAAACTGGCATCTGTGCCCACTAGCTAGACCTTCACTGGGATGAGTCAGGTCCTGACTACGCAAAAAGGATTTATATGAATTAAAGATCATGTATTTTGCCTCCATTTACAGATTAGGACAGAGCTTAGATATGACTCATATATGAGAATTACAGGTAACATTTAATAACTGGCCATTCCCTGCTCTTTTGAATACACTTTGTGATATATTTTTGTTCATTTCCCATATTTCCTTGTTTAATTTTTTTTTTAAATTATTTGGGTTTCTTATCCTCCTTTCTACCCCCTTTCTTCTCCTGGCAAGCTACCTAACACTTTTGTGTCTGACTGATTGTGAAATTAGAGTAACAATACTGTGTACGTAAAAGCAACACTGGACATCGTAACCTTTGGAGGGACATGAACTCATTGTCCTGACTCCAACTGAAATGTACTGAACTGGAAGAACTTTCCTCAGAGAAAGAAGAGACAGAGACCACAGCCGTGGACACTGAACTCTCCAGCTGTGTGAAAGATTAAAATAATAGTCATAATTTTTGCTGTAGTCACTTGTTTCTTATCTTAAAAAAGAACATAAAACCTCCCAAGTATGTCTGTGAGCACACTGAGATTTCTACCAACATTAATAATCACAAATTTGGTTTGTTCTTGCAACTAATAAAATAATTAGCACCAGTCACGTAAAAGGAGAGAGAAATATGCTAATTCATTCTGGCTTACAAACGAAAACCAGAAAAAAACTAACCCACGGCGCTGGATCAAGAAAGCCGTTTAGCTCCCTCCCAGCCCCATTTGGTAGGGGGCAGCAGAAGAGTATCCAGACCTCCTGCTGAGGACCCTCCTGCCTTTAGTGGCCAACATGTGGCCATCCAGTCTGTAGGATTATTATCTGGAAGTGCAAAACCTAACAAAACAGAACATTAAAAAAACAATCCAGAGAGCATTCGCACACAGATCAGGCGCCTATGGAGATTTGGAAAAAGCCGTGCTCGAGCTTTCTTCTTGGCAGCACAGCCGGGCCTCATGATCCCTATTAGCAGGCTGCAGCTAGGGGACAGAGCATTTAAGCGCTCATCAGCGGGGAAGGATATAGCATTTTGTTGATTATGTAGCTGGAACTGAAGAGCCTCCAGATATTCATTCATTCATTTATTTATTTCTAATGACTTCGCTGGGAACTTGGAGAAATCAGGAGAGAAGACACGAAGTTCTGCTTTTCCCTCTGACCTGTGCTTGTCCCCCGGGGAGAGGGGAGCGATGGCCTATTGTTCAGGGGCTGCTCTAGGAGCCTGGAGACCATAGCCAGCTTCTCTGCCTGTGATTGCGGCCAGCCACTGAGGCCCGTTGACAGTCCCTGCAGCATCACAGTCCCCGCTGCTGGAAAAAGGAGCAGCTCTGTCCACCTTCCCACCCACGTGCTCCTTTCCTCTCCCTCATGCCAGCAATAGCACTCTCCCAGCCTTTGGCAAGCCTAGGCAGAAAACTAGCCCAGCAACCTGTTTTGGAAAACCAGACCTCATCTCCCCAGAAAACATTGGTTTTCAATGAGATCAGGTGCCCGAAGGCAAGGCCGCGCTTTTCTGCAGTGTTTCAGACTTAAATCAGCTCAAACTGGTCTTGAAACTACGTCTTTTAGCTTTTTTCCTGCGTGCTTTAGGGATGGTGAAACTCGTCATTCCAGAGAGCTCTTGTTAAAGCCAGGAAGAGAAGCAGCGATAGCACAATGATAGGCACGAGGCTGTATCCGCGTGCTCAGTCGCAACCCTAAGAGACAGCAGCATGGTCAAGTGATGCATTATTTGGGCACGAAGTCTTCAGCAATCTTAAAGGGCTTTTAAGCACAAGTCTGAACCCCAGAATCATGAGGATCACTTATAAGTTAGGAACTTTTGAAAATATATATTTCTGAGTTGATTTTATTGGCCTTCAGATGTTCAACCATTGGTATTTTCAAGCTTTTCTCTGCCGTCAGAATGACCTTCTCTCCCAACCCTTTTTTTTTTTTTTTTAACCAGTGAAAGCTGAGATCCCCACTTAAGCAAAACAGCAAGTGGAGTTTGGAGAAAGCCATCAGCTGCGAGGAGCCCCACGCTGGCATTGCCCAGTTGGCAGCGTTGCTCCAGATCCACGTGGGATGGCGGGGCAGGTGTTGGTAGGACAGAGCTGGTCACGCAGCCCACAGCCCTTTCTTTTGCAAGCACGCGGAAGATCACACGCTGCTTGTATAACTGGTGAGGAAGGGTGCTTAAAACTCGCGAGCTTGAGTGTTTGTGCCAGAAGTGTTAGGTTTTATGGGAGATTAGACACCGCTTGACACAGCAGGTCCTCCTGCCAGATCCCTGGCGCAAAGACAATTAAATGAGCCAAATAACCACATCCATCTCAGCATGTCCATGCATGCGCAAACAATTACTCTGTGGGACTGTTATTAAAGAAAATTAAATTTTAAGTCTGTACCCAGCCAGGAAATCTTAAGGGAGACTAATTTTCTAGGAAACATGTAGTGGGCACAGCCTGGGTAGCCCTGGAAAGGTTTATTAATCTGCTTTTAAAGTTCCTAATCCTGTTTATCTGCTACTGTACTTCTTTTAAAAACCCAGGACTTCTGAGAAATTGAGGAATTCAAAGCCCCAGGGACTCCTGCAAGTCCTTTGGACTTGCAAGAACTTAGGCATTTGTTTCATCAGTAGTTTACTTTCCAGTTGAAATAAGACTGTTTTCTTGCTCTCCCTACGCAGCAAACTCAGTTTTTACCATTCTACGTGAAATCTGCTCACCTGTTTTCAAGGAGACAAAGACTGGCAAAGCCTTACAAATAAAAGAACACACCATTATTCCTCCTAAAATAGACTGATGTTGGACTTTGCCTGGCTGCTGCCTGGAATTTCGATAAAGGTGGTGAGAGTGTGTGAGCCCTTGTGGTAGTCCTGGTGTGTGGTGTATGTAGAAGTGGAGGTAGCCCTAGAGTACCTGGGAGAGCAAAGCCCACAGTAGCCTCTGTGGTGGAGGTGGTGCACACTTGGACATCTCAGTGGGGACTGTCATATGAAGAGAAAGGACAGGGAAGGAAAGACCCAGCAGCCCAACAGACTCATCAAAAGGACGTTTGCTGCCAGCCTGCAGAATCACCACTCAACAATGCTTGGAAAAAAGTGGCTGTGGAAGAGGGAGAAATAAATGCAAGTGTGTTCTTGTCTTCAGTTAGGTACTGTGACTACATGGGGAATGGGCAGGAGGAGGATGAGGATGATGTTGATGATGAAACAGGGCTAGCACCAAACTGGAATTTGAGTGTCTTAGTCCCAGCTCTGCTGCTCAGACCACAGGGGACTTTCAGAAAGCTCTTCTGGGCTGGGGGTGGGGGTGGGGTCTCCACTTCTCCATGCCTAATAATAAAACTGACCTCCTCTCTGTAGACCTTTTGAGATCTACTGCTGCAAAGGGCCATACAAGTGCTAGATACCTTTTTCCTTTATATGATAAATATTCCTTTAAAGTCCCCCTCAGGCAGCTCAGATGATTCCCACTCCTAATGGGGACAGCTGGCTCATTGATGTAAGAGGCCATCGATCAGGCTGACCCACTGAAAGGTTTCTACTGTGGCTTCAGTTGTAGCTGCCAAAAGAAGCACTCCAGAATTGCCTTTGAAATATTGTATTTTTAAGTGGATAAGGAGGGATTGGAATGTCCTCATCCAGCCTTTATTATTTGGCTGCTTTTGAATGATCCTTTCAAAAAGAGGTTGGGCAGCTATGGCAAAGGAGAAAAAAAAAAAGAGAGAACAACAGGGCTTAATGTGCCTTTATACATTTTATAGATTTAATACAAAAATAGTTATAACAAAAACACAGATCCCACGGTCTGCCGTCCTATTTGCACAGGCTGTAATGCGTTGACATTTGAATGAGTCTGGAAAATTGTATTTAATAACTCCTCAGAGGCCCCAGAGTGGGAAAACCTATTATTGCTGCCTGATTTGGAAGTTATTGTTTTAAGGATCTTTTCAGAGTTACACACCTCTTTCAGGCTGCAATTCTACATCTTCTGAACAAGTGAGGCATAAGTTCCCCACTCATGATGCCCGTGTGACTGTGTGCACCATCCCAAATTTTGAAGTTGCTGTAGACTGATAAGGACAGGGAATGTGATCCATGAAGCTTTGCTTCAGATTTGTTTTCAGAAGTGAAAATATGAGGTGAAAGCCATTGATTTCTGTCCACATCACTACTTGCCTTACAAGGGAGAGGGTATGGACCAGGAGAAACACTCACTGGCACGAGACCTTCAGGAGAGAATAAACTCCGTGTCGGTGAAGAAGCAGAGGTTTCTGCACTTTGCCTGGGCTGATTGCTCACCTTGTTTCAGCAGGGAGTTTGCGAGAACAACTTCTGCCGTTGTTAGCAGTGTGTTCACATTCGCCTGCATGGATGTTAGTTTTTACAAACATGCCTGTAAGCTTCTTGGGCTACCAAGGGGACTAGGTACATCTACACACTAGGTGACATCTCCTGTCATATTCCAGCTGATGGGTGACAGCTGGATCCGGTGTTTGTGCTCTTCTTGCGTGGCAGCAGCTGAGCCCAGCTTACATCAACAAATGCCAGGTTTTTTTGATTAGTTTCCAAAGAAAAAAAAGGGTTAAACTGACCAGGCTATCTCCATCCCCTCTTCAACTGATCGACCATGTTCAATCAAACCTGGCAGAAGTGCAGAGTACGTCTCGAAGGAATGAAGCTCCTACATGCTTTAGGACGGTTTGTAGCCATGGTGGACAAGAGGTCTTTAAAGTGGAGCCACTGGCAACGTGAAGCAAAGGTTGCGATGTTGGGGTATGTGCCATTTGGCACCCAAATCTCACTGATTGGTCCATGCATACGTTGCTCAGAAAAAGCACACCTGTCTTTCACTTGATGCGCTGTCGTAAGGACACAGATTTAGATGGGTGATAGGGCTAAGGATGAACTGTGATTATTTTGGCAGGAGGTGTGAGACTATACAACAAAATTCATAGGAAGCCAGCCTGCATTAGTTCCATCACCTAATAAATGACCTAAATTTTGGAGGTAACATCTGACAGCTTCAACAGAAGTTCCCCAGGACTGAGGTATTATAAAAAACAGATTACTTATTTTAGGATATCAAATGTAGTTTTAAAGCCCAGGTTTTAGGTATCCACACATGAAAATAAATGTTATCAAGGACCTAAGTATAGGAAGAAGGAACCAATCGTACAAAACAAGAAGAACTTCCACGAAGAAAAAAATTGCCTCTTTAAACTCAGCTATAAAATTTTCCTCTTGTTTGTCTGCAGGGGAAGGGTTGAAATGCCAGCTATGGGGTTGGTCCCTCCGAGAGAGAGAGAGGAACTACCTAAGGATTTTGTTGGGAATATTAGCACTGAATGACGAAGCACCAGTTGCTGACGGCACATGGGGCTGCATGACGAAGAACCGACTTGGCTGATCCCCGAGCCTGTCAATTAACGAGTCACACAACTCGGTTCTGGATTACGGACGTCCTATAAGTGCCCACAGCAATAAATCATAGCACTGACTAACACGTACGTGTGCGTATAGGAGATGAGTATTGGTGCTTCCAGGTGACAAAAAAGTCTCATGTATGTGCAAGCATTCATTAAGTATATATGTGCTGAGTGGTAGGGATTAAAATTTTATTAGCTATTGCAGAGCTCCTGGATAGTAATTCCGGGATGGCAAGAACAAAGATCCACAAATGAGGATGCACAAAGGGCTTTATTTCTTCCAAGTGGAGAACAGTTTGCGTGATTTAAAAAAATAAANAAAAATAAAGCAGGGAGCTAACACACTCATTTTAGCATTTGTAGTTAATGTCTGAATGGAGAGGTGTTCCTAAAATGCATTTTACAGTAAATATCTCCACTGGCTACCTCTGTGCATTCTCAGAACTCCTGAAAGAAGCCCAGTTTAGCACTCAAATATCCAGCTCTTCCTACTTATGGGGTGCATTTTAGGCCTCTTTGAAACATCGCTTTCTCTGCATCCACATGGGAAATTAGGCAATGATGACTTTTTCACACTTTTGGAAACATCCCCTAAAAGGCTGTGCCATGACCTCTCCCATTTCCCTCCCGTGCCAGCTTCCCCAGGTNTCCCCAGGTCTCAAGCAGAGGTGGGAGCTGGCTGGGGGGGTGGGGGTAAGGGTGGGGTTTTTGCTACCCAGGGGGCTGTTCCCACCTTCCTTCTGGGCCCCCCTCCCTGGGCAATGAGGGCACTGAGCTTTGCCCGTCAGTGCCTGCCACAGACAGCGATGGGTTTGGTTTCCCTGGATGGGTATCAGGTGGTCGCCGAGCCACTCTGCAGGGTCACTGGTGGGGACAGCTCTTCCCCTGCCTGGGAAGCTCTTCCTGGCAGGAAGCGAGAGACCCCAGTTTGTAAGTTCAGCTCTGGAAACTGGATAAATGCTTTTGGGGAAAGGTTGGATGGGCACTCTCAGCCCTCCCAGCACAGTGCCAAGAATAAGGAAGGGGCAGTGAAACTGCCTCGCAAGGGAGGAGAGGAAGATGCTCTGAAGCCCAGGGTGGCTCCGTGCTGCTTTGTGGAGCCCCGGATCAGGGTGAATGTCATCCTTTTTTAAGGGGCTTCATCCAGAGACAGTTTTGCTCCATGATAGAAGCACATCTGTAGGTGCCGATATCAGTCGGATTTATGAAACAGAAATGGCCTGTTCTTCTCCTCCTCCCTGAAATTTCCTAAATGTCTCTCTTCACAGGGGTTGTGCATTTGTATGTAATTATTTCTTTTTCTGTATATTGATCCTTTTCTCCTTCCCCTGAATGCACCATAATTATATTTTCTTTTGACGAGTGTAAGGAGCGAACTGTCACTGGTACACAATGGCTCGACTTTAACAAACCGGAAAAGAAAAAGCCCCTGTTTTGGGGAGGTTTCAGGCGATGGGCTGGCAATTGCGGGTTCTGATTCATACCTGTGGAACCGCTACTCTGTAATCAGGCTGCGATTAGTCACCGACAAACGATTACTGTGCTGAGCTTCCTAAAGCAATTTGTCCATCAGGAACTTTATAAATCCTGGTTAACTCTTTAGGGAAAAGTCCACCAGACTGGGAGCGCATCCTCCTGCGTGCTGTCCTGGGGCTGGCGGGGAGGTGAGGCGGCTGCCCCAAGCCAGGTGGGCGAGAGAACATCCTCCCTCCACAGAGAGGTGGCAGTTCTGCAGGCACCATCACTTTTATGCACTATCCTATACGGGACAAGAGTGTTTTCTCAGTTTGTAGTGACAAAGAGCAGAGGTGAGCCCTCCCTGTATGGTGGGATCTTCCCCAAGGGGTTTTGCGTGCTGGAGTTGCGAGAGATGGTGGCACAGGTTTGCACGAGCTGGTACCTCATTGCCCTGACAACTGGTCGTCCTCCATGGACCTGCTCCCTACCTTTCTCAAACCCACCCCTTGTCTGCACCTACCCACAGCCCAAGTTTTATCAAAGGCTTCATCACTTTGCTCATCCACAGCGGTGCTCAAGGCTGCCCACAGGCCTCTCGCTCCCCAGCTCTGTGAGAGGGGGTGCGCGGTGCCACCATCACCACAGAAGGACAAGTGACTTCAGGGGGTGCTGGGGTTGAGCAAAGGTCTGTGCATCACCAGCAGACTTCTCTTAACAAGCTGACTCTGCGGCTCGCCAGAGTTATCGTCAGCCTTTGAAGTCAGTGAACTAAAATGGTTGCAGAGGGAATGGTCAATGGAGCCTCTGCTTTTGTCTCTTGCTGGTCTTAGGAGCTGCCCTGCACTACCCTCAGGTTCAGGTGGGCTTTCTGCAGGGGCCACCATCTCAGTGAAAACCCAAATACCACAGGCATAAAGGAAGTCGCTACCTGCTGGTAGATTATTCTTTCCCACACAGAAATGAGCAGTGTTTGCTGAAAACACTTTGACACTGGTGCAACCCTGAAAGGAGCAGGAGCTGCTGTTTTAACCATACCAGCGAGCGTGGAGTGCCAGGATATTTCTGGATAGATTTACCGCCAATGTCTTCTTTCCCACCACGGCTACACTGGTTTGAACAGCAGTGGAAAAGCAGCTGCTGGAGTTAGTGTTTACAAAACAGCAGGCAAGGGCTCTGGATAGGGCACGGGGTGATCCGGGCTCTCCCTGGGAGCGCTGGAGGAGGAAAGTCGCAGGTGAACCTCAGCCCTTGTGTGGCTGGAGCTGGGGCTGCATGAAGAGGCACATGCAAGGGGAAACCAAGCCCCTGATGCAGGGGATGGTACTTCTCCGAATGGGCAGGGTGCAAGCACCTGGAGCTGGCTGGCCATGCGTGCTGCCTGGCAGCCTGCACCCCACCAGTGCATGCTTTGGGGTAAAACTGTACCTTTGGACCTAATCTCATTTATTTTCCTTCATAGGCCCTTCTCTTGTTGCTAAGACTAGAGCCTGGCTTATTTGGGCAGGTTCTCTGCACCCCCTTGGTTTTCATCCTTGGTGCCCAGTGCCAGCTGAGTCTGATGGTCATGCTGAAGCACACCAGGAAAACATGAGAGTTGTCAGGCAACCAAATCCAAGCTCATGAGGTCAAAGAGCTGGGAAAAAAGAGGGGGTCCTAGTGAAACTAGAATAACTGCGCCCGGTTCCAGGCATCTGGTCACTTTTTCACTCCTTGGAGGGAAAGAGCAGTGAGTCCTGGCATTTCAGTTGCGTTTCGGTGTACATGCCCATCTCACAAATGAGAGGCTACCAATGCACAAAGGCGTTTGAAAGTAACATGCCTGCAGGCACTGCTAAATCACTTCTTCACCATCAGGCTGCAGGGTGGTTTCAAAAACATCGAGGAACTGCCTAATTCTATTTGTCCCAATAAAGCTATTTTTCAGGATTTTCAGCCTGCATCCATTTTTTGCTAATGTGTTTTCATTTTTCTTCATTTATTACTCCAAGGTCTATTATGATCTGGAAACTAAAACAAAGGAGACCATTATATTACGTTGGACAGTAGCCACGGATGAGATGCAAACGTGAATACTGGATACTTCCTACCCTAAAACAGCAGTCATACTATTGCTGATGCCTTTGCTCTTCAGAGGCTGGTAACACAATCCTCTCACACAGCTTGCACGCTTCTCCTTGACCCCTCGTGGATAATCACGTCACCGCAGAGAGCTGGGCTTTAGGCTCAGCATCTTGCTAGAGGAAGATCATGGAGGCCAGCTGGCCACTGAGCAGAGAAAGGTGTCCAGGGATGGCGAGGATGCTGCAGGCGGGTCTGCTGCTAGGAGGTCTCTCCCATGCTGTGGCAGGTTTGGGGATGCCTTTGTGCTTTCTGTCTGTCATTTTTTGACAACATTCCACCATAGTTTCTCTTCTTGTTTTGTTTTTTGGTTTGGGTTTCTCCTCCTCCCCCCCGCCCCCCACCTCCCCCATCTGTTATTGACTACTTTTTAGCGACTGCAACCCTTTATCCAACCGTAATAACAAAAAATGCGACTCTGAGGAAGCAGCAGACAGCAGTAATACACAGAGCCTCTAACCTCTGGGGAAGGAGGGGAAGGTTTATAGCAAAATTAAAGACATCCCTTCCAAACTCCCCACCAAGTTGCACATAAGGGACTCTCCTGTATCAGCATCTCCAGAGGCACCGGTGCAGGAGACGGGCCTGAAGATGGGCACACACAAATCCTTCTCTCACTCTTTTCCCCTCCTTCCACCTACTTTTCCCCAGGGACAGCTTGATGACCCAAGCACCAGTGACATGGCTGGTTCCCCCTTGTTAATCTCGTTGACATATCAATGATATTCCCTATTACTACCTGCTATATTTTTTCCCTTTGCCACGGAAAACAAGAATAAAAGTAGTTTGTTTTCTCATGCCTTACATATTTTAATCACCTCTCTCCCCGAAGCCCCCAGCCCCAAGGTATTTGCTGTTTCGCTGCATTATTTGTTGCTGCATACTAATCCAATAAACCTGAACTCCCATAAATTACCATACCACATGGGGAAGGCTAAGTTTATCTCTTGCATATTTTAGACATCTGTCAAGATAAAACTTGGACTGTAAGGAGTCTCTGGCATGCTCGTCCGTACTGAAAGTGGACAGTGACAGAGGCATTTCCTCTCCTTACTCTGTCTCTGACTAAATCACTTCAATATTATTAAGTTCACATCAAGTTTCCTGGCGCGTGCTCCAGGGACCTGCTAGAGCACAGTGCATGCTTGGAAACGAGCCCCGTGACTTCACGGCTCTCAAGCATGACCTACTACGTTCCCTCTTCCTTCAGCAGCTCGGGTTTTGGCCACTTCTCGCAGGGTGTTAAAAACTGGTTGTGTTAAATATCCACAAAATGATGTCTTCACCCCCCTCCCCAAGCCTTTGTTGAGTAGACCTGAGAATTGCTTTTTGGGGAGAATATAGTAAAGATGCTGGAAAATACAGTTTGAAGAATTTTCTGTGCATTTATTTTTGCTCAAAAATAGGCCACCTTTTAAAGGGTTAAAAAGAATGACATCATTCAACAAATGAAATATCCTATTTTGGATGCAGTGGAGCATTTTGCAATGACTCCAATTGAAATTTTTCATTTTTCGTATGTGACTGGAAAAGCAAATCCAGTTTGACCTCAATTTTTTCCCTTTCCCTGTTCTTTATTGTAGTAACCAGACTTAAAGAACATTTATTTAGTTCCTACTCCTCCCGTAGCCACTCATGGTAATCTTTTATCTTTCTTTATGTGGACTGTTGCTTCTTTAGATTGTTTAATGGTCTCCCTGGCAGGTTGAAATCTCTGTAATACTCTCTGTTCCTTCTCACACTTCATTTTACAGTTTTTCTAAATCTACCATTGCACAGTATTAATGAACGCAGTTCATTTAAAGAATAAGCACATGCAGCAAATAATAAAGGAGAAAAATCTCTGATAGCTGCCATGGGAGAGTTTTCTCAGATCTTTCCTCTGTGTTGATGGCCACTTATGCTGCCCTTTTCTGCCTGATGAAGAGGAGGGTGATCCCAACTGGTCCAGACAGTGCCTGGGAGCTGAGAACCAAACTCCCTTCCCAGCTTTGCCAGGTCTTCCCTTGTCTTAGTGAATAATTTTTGAGAAGTTCTATATTTCCTACCTTCCTCTTTTTGTAAAATGAAAGCTACAATGTCTACCTGAGTGAGGAAGAGAGATTGTCCTGATTGATTAATATTTCAAAAGGCCCTCATAAATCTATAATCTCTCCACAGTGTTACAATTCACTGCTACTGCTCTGTTACCCTGGTTAACCTTTGAATCCCCTCGCGGGCAGTTACTGGTCTCAACTTCCAATAGAGATATATTGAAATGTACAGTTAAGGAAACAGAAAAAGAACATTAAATGATAGGGATGTGAAGCTGGAAAAGTTTAGCATCCATTTCCTACTCCATCAATAAGCGTGTTTTTTTTCTCTCGATAGATCAAGCTAAGTACCACGTATCTGTCATACATTTGATTTAAGACTGGAGTTTCTGGGTTTAGTCTTCATTCTTGGCCATACCTTTAAAATCTCTCTGAAGGCACAGAATTAATTTTCTGTCTTTGGGAGTGTTTCAGCCTGAAGCCCTAGGTGGGAAATCTCTTGAAGCTTTCACCCTCAGATCGGTTTTGCTGCAACTCTCGTAGCGGGCACTGAGATCTTTGTAGTGCAAGCACATGAGAAACACGAGCTGGATCCTGCTAATGACTTGGTTTGGTGCACGCTGTGCAGCCCTGGCTGCGAAGCTGCCCAGGGGGAGAGATGTTCTGCAGAACCCCAGGTGAGTGCAGAAAGAGCTGACACCAGTAGGGTCTTGATGCCCTCCAGGTCAACATGGACTTGGTACGCATCCTCGTCCTCATTGCCACCAGGGCAGCTAGGCAGGAGGCACTTCTACGGGCATGGGTCCGATACACCACTGGTGGGACACTGTAGGGCAGGGCTGCTCCTCAGAGCCACCTGGGCAGGCTGCATCCAGGGGCCGCCAGGACCATTGTGGAGCTCCCTGAAGCCAAGTACAAAATCCTGCTGGCAGGATGGATGAGTCCCACACAGCAGGGAGGGCTGGGGGCCAATGGGGAGAAAAACAGCTTTTCAGGAGAGGATTTGGTGGCCCTGGTGGAAATGAGCCCCTCTAGTGTGGTGGGCTCGTGCAGAAGATGGAGCCAGGCCCTTTCTGATTGTCCACAGCAGCAAGGGAGATCAGGCACAAGGTGCAAGAGGGGAAACTCTAGTTAGCTTTACATGAGTGGTTTGGCGCTGGAAGAGGCTGTCCGAAAAGGCTGTGAGATCTCCATCCTTGGAGGCAGTCACAAAAGAAGAGCACAAGGCCCTGAGCAACCTGATCTAACCCAGAAGCTGGTCCTGCTCTGAGCTGGGGGTGGGACCAGGTGACCTCCAGAGGTCCCTTCCAACTTAAATTATTATTTGATGCTTAGCTCAAAATAAACAATTATTGACATTAGCTATTCCACCTTGGCTTTGCCCTGTCAGCCAGACTCAGAAGGAATGCATTTCTCCATGGGCTGTAGGGCGGCTTGGAAGAGCTCTCACTTCTGGAGAAGAATAAGGGGAGCAAACCAAGGGAGGCTTGGCAGGGTGCTTGAGGCTTTCATGATGTAATTTAAAGGAAGGTGAGTTTTATCTGGCTTGGCCCTTATTTAAATCCTCCCCTCTCACACTCTGAAGTTTACAACCTCTGCTTTTACTCCCAGCGCAGAGTTACGCCTCCTTCAGAGCCAGAGCTGGCGTGACTCAGCCTGGAGGGTACTGCTCTGCACGCTCGTTTGCCTGAGCTGCTGCCCCGCTGTGAGATATCTTCAGAAAGAGAAAGCTCTAAACAAACTTAACCTTATTTTGGGTTGTCCACTGCCATGTAGGAGAGGTGAGAATTAGGAATCTGTTTTTATTTATTCACTTTAAAGCGAATTGTACTGCCTGCCCATGGAAGCGAAGGGCACAACTGAGGAAGGTGCTGCCTTTGTGCAAAAAATGCCACAAGATTCAAAGCGCGCCCAGGTGCAATGCGTGTGGATGAGTCAGGAGATCCTGGCTTCAAATGTGAACTCTTCAAAGCGGCACTTGCCTTTTTTTGGTGCGCCTCGCACAGACCTCTCGTTTAAAGAGTGCAAAACTATAATGAAATGCTGAACGGCTCTGATGTGTGAACTGGGGCTGCCAGCCACTGCAAAGCAGGGCTCCCCAAGGGTTCCTTTCTGCCCCAGGCAGATAAAATATCGCTGCCGGTCTTTCTTGTTCTCTACGGAGATGGTGCACGTGGCTGCCCATCCTGGAGGTCTGCTGCTCCCGCCAGCCGGGCATGCTGCCAGCTCTGCCCCAGACCTGCCTGTCAGGGCAGAAATTTCCTGCTCATTAAAAAGAGACAAAGGACAACTAGGTTGCAAATAAAACGTGTTATCTCTGCTTGTAAGGCCTGTCAATCCACCAGATGATCGCTTTCTCTGGGGTTAGAGAAGGTGCGGCGCCAAGCTGTCAGGTCCGTGTTGGTTGCTCCACCACCGCTTGCAGCAACCCTGCATGGGAAGATCTGCCCCCACATCTGAGGTCCTCACCTCAGTGTCTGCTCCACAACACGCATGCTTGGAGCCTGGCCTGGAGCCCTCAGACATGGAGTTTGTAATTAGTTTTGGTAATTAACTCAGCATCCCTACACTGGGTGCTATGCTATCTGCCTCCTGGCTCACCAGAACGGCGCTTTCTTCACTAAATGCAGACCTATCCACAGCTTAAACCCTGGCCTCTTTAATTAACTGACAACTTTAATCCACATGTTACACTCTGATTATCTGGAAATTGACTTTTACTTCTGGTAAGCCGTGATCTAATTGCCCACCGTCCTCGGCAGAAGCGCAGAGCTGATGCACCACTTCACCCAGGCAGATACCCGATATGTAAAAGTGTTCCCACTTGTTGTGGCCCCGCATTAATCCTCAGCATTAAAACACGGCACTGGATGATTGGAAACAGTGAGGTCCTCACAGCCCCTCTACTCCCTTCTTCCCTCCTTCCCACCAGGCATCACCACGTGGACCACACGCAGCCAGCAGGAGCTGAGGCAGCATCACAGGCTGCCGGCATTTCACCTTCCAGTCCATTTCCAGGCCTAACAAAGGTAAAAGTCCTAGTCCCACTGAACTCAATATACAAGAAACTGATGTGAGTTTGGCTAGCATATTCTAGATTTATTTGCCATCTGTTTTTTTTTTTTCACTTTTAGGAAAATTTCAGGCCCCAAAACCCAAATCAGCACTTGCACTCAGGAAATGCTTTTCATGCATTTGCTTGTCTCTGGAAATAAGGGTTTCCCAAAAAATGCCAAATGTATTTTGGCTGGTTTTTTAGAGCTTCTAAAAGAGTTTTTACGCTGAAGTTGAGTCTATGTTTTACCTCTCATGAGGTCCTGACAGTTTTAGCCCATCCAGCCATCTGCCTGCTGTTGCACTGTTATGGAGATCTGGCAAACCATTCTGATTTGAAGTCATGTTTTCAGTCACAGATATGATCCCTTTCACCATCCCCCCTTGTGGAGAAACAAACGAGAGGGAGGCTTTGCAGGGAGATGTGGAAAAAATGTCACATTGAAAAAAAGCTCAAAATGAGACGAGGTTGTGCCTTTTCTAGCACTGGTGTGGACACCAAAGTGAAGGGAATGGGAGGACTACAGAAACACCTGGTTGTAGCATTTATAAGAAGTAGAGGTGGGAAGGGTCCTTGTCAAGGAGGGCTCCACAGCCAGCAGCAAGGAGAGGACAAGGAAATGGCTTCCCTGTTCAGGAAGCACCACTGTGCAGATGCAGAGGGATGTATGTTCCATTACATCTTTCCACCCTGGTTGGGGGCTTATCTGCTGGAGAGCAGCTGGGAGGAAAGAGACCTGGGAGTCCTGGTGGACAACAGGATGACCATGAGCCAGCAATGTGCCCTTGTGGCCCTTGTGCCCTTGTGGCCAAGAAGGCCAATGGCATCCTGGGCTACACCAAGAAGAGTGTGTCCAGCAGGTCGAGGGAGGTCATCCTCCCCCTCTACTCTGCCTTGGTGAGGCCATACCTGGAGTACTGTGTCCAGTTCTGGGCTCCCCAGCTCAAGAAGGACAGGGAACTGCTGGAGAGGGTGCAGCAAAGGGCTACAAAGATGACTAGGGGACTGGAACACCTTTCTTATGAGGAAAGGCTGAGGGACTTGGGTCTCTTCAGTCCAGAAAAAAGACAACTGAGGGGGGATCTTATCAACACTTATAAATACTTAAAGGGTGGGTGTCAGGAGGATGGGGCCAGGCTCTTTTCAGTGGTGCCCGGGGACAGGACAAGAGGTAATGGGCACAAACTTGAGCATAGGAAGGTCCACCTAAAGATGAGGAGGAACTTCTTTACCCTGAGGGTGGCAGAGCACTGGAACAGGCTGCCCAGAGAGGTGGTGAAGTCTCCAACTCTGGAGACATTCCAAACCCTCCTGGATGCATTCCTGTGCAACCTGCTCTAGGTGACCCTGCTCTGGCAGGGGGGTTGGACTAGATGATCTCCAGAGGTCCCTTCCAACCCTATGATTCTACATGAGCACCTGCCTAAAGCTCTTTGCTGGCTGACCATCACAAGGGAGCAACATAGGGTGGGAGCCAGCACCACCGGTGCTGCAAGGAGCAGGAGAGTGATGGGTTCCTGTGCCCTGTGTGAGAGCCACAGTGCTTGAGGGCTTGCACTGACCCTTGTACTGGTCCCAGCCTCTCTTGTTGTAGCCTAGCTGTGCGTCCCAAAGCCACAGAAGCCCAGGAGAAGAGCCTGCCTGCCTCCTGCCCCTGCACAATCACAAGATTGCTGTGTGCCATGGTATGGCAGCCCATACCTGGAAGCAGGTCACTGCTTTGCCCTTCTGGTAGAGTAGCACTTTCCCAGTCTGTAGCCCACACTGGTATCACCATTCTTCCTTTGTTGCTTCTCCAGGTCCAGGCTCCAGCCTCTTTGCACTTCGTCTGTAAGCCTGTTTCCAAATGCTTTGTCCAGAGCAGGTGGCACAGCCACAAACCATGGGACTCACTTGCTGCCCAGCTCCTTTCCCTAGACAGGCAGAGCCTGATCTGCTGCAGCCTTGCCCCAGCGTGAGCTGCACGAGCCCTCAAGGGAAACGCGGAACCGGGAGGATGCTTGGTGCCACCCACTGCTATTTTGGAGGCCGAGCTTCCAGTATTTCTATGTGTTGTGAGTCTGGCTCTCAAGAGGATCGGGGGGAGCTATGAAGAGCAGTTCTCACTTTCCCTCAGAAATGCAGGGACTTGGCTACTTCATGTCATGAATTGCACAGGGCAAAACTCTCAGTGATGCTCTGAGCCATTTGTAACACTAAAAAACAACAATATATGTAATTGCTGCAGCGTGCCAAACATGGAGATCGGGTCCTGTAGTGCTTGCTCCATGCAAAACAGATTTCCACTAGCTGCTCCTCAGGTAGCAATAGAAGTGACAGCCACTGATTTTACCCTGGCTGCCTGCAAAGAGGGACAGGACTGCACAGGGCCCTGGGATGGGGTGCACAGGCCTGCGAGGGACTCCTCACACAAAATGCTGCTTCAATGGACAAGTATTTTTCAGAGTACAAACTTCTTAGTAATGAGGACAGCACAGTGAAAAATATCCTTCACACCCTGCTGCTTTCTGCAGCTGAAATCTTGGGTACTTTCCCTCCGTCTTTATATCCTCACCACCCATCAATCCCAATACCCTTTCAGTCCCTCGGTTTTGCACTCTCAGCAGCATAGGGACCCCGAAATGCTCCAAAGTAATTTCCATCCTCCTGTCCCTGACACAGAGACCTCATTATCCCAGAGTGCCCGAGTCCATCTGCTCTTCCCTAGGGGATTTTATTCCTGCGAGGTACAGATATTTTTATGAATGACAGAAGCTGTGGGAACTGGGGGAAGATGCACGTTCTTCCTGCCTCAGCGGGATGAGGGGATGTCCGTATGGACAGCACAGGCACGAGCCGGCCCACGATGGAAAGCTGTCATAACTTTAGTACAGTGCCTAATCTCTGAACTGAGGGAGAAAAGCTCAGGGTGACAGCAGGGTGAGCCTACCTGTGCTTAGACACCCCAAAAAGCAGAGATAACCTCTTTGGCTCTCACCTGAAGTCACCAGGTATATGTACATACAGCTGTGACGGGGATTGAGCTGTCTTCTCCTACTTTCTCAGGCAAAGAAAAAGACTTTGGCTGGAGAAGATGTGTTATGTTTTTTATTTATGCCTTAGTAACCTTTAAGTCATGATTTAATCACATTTGACCAACAAAATGTGACTGGAAAATGACAAGTCAGGCAGTTAATTCTGAAAGTACCCAACAATGCTTTGAGTTTTTTTAATTCTGATTTTTTTTCCTCCGGATTGTTTTAGCAGAGAAACTCTGCACTTCTTTGGTTTAAATTTGAAAAGGGCTTCGTTTGACCTAAAATAGCCTTTTTTTCAGTGAGTAATCTGTTCATTTCAAAAACAAAATACATGGCAGCTCCCGGGCAGAACATCATCCTCATGCTAGTGCGACACTGTGCCCGAACTTCTCTCCAGCCTCTCCTCCCCTCTGCTCCAGGTCAAGCAAAATGATGCGTTGTTAGTTTGCTCTGCATGTGAGCATGCTTTTCTCCCCCTTCCCATCCCCAGCTTGATAAACAAAGACCCTGTCCTACACTCCGATGGGATCAATAGCAAACCTCCCCAGATGACAGCTGTTGCACCCCAATTTGTGGTCTCTTTGGGCTGTTTTGTTGTCCTTGGACCTCCCTGAGGGTGAGTTTTGCCCCAGGGGGCTGAGACAGTCCAGGGCACAGCAGGGCAGCAGAGAAAGGCACAGCTGTGTGCAAACACTAGCCCAGAGAATATAACGGACATATTTTTACCCCCTTTGCTGGCTGGCCTTGGTTTTTTGCTGCCTGCCACTTGTAGTGTTCCTCCAGGTCTGTATGGCGTTGACCAGCTGATAAAATTCAGTGGAATTGTGTTTACTGACTTGTACGTGCATCACAGGAAAAGGGAAGCTGTTTTATTATCAGCTTCGAAGCCATCATTTAGATGCATGCATAAAATACCCATAAATGGAAGCGATAGAAGACCAGGATTTGATGAAGAACCTACCAGCAACCCCTTCTCGATGCTGAGCTCTTGCAGACTGCCTGCTGGAGCTCCAGCCCACCGGTAACACCACCCCCGGCCAGGCAGCTCCACCTCAAGAGCGGTGAGGAGACAGGGAAACCTGTACCCTGCGGGCATCCCTGGTGGGCTCCAGTCTTTCCTGCCTTCCCTGGGCACACACGGGCACCAACCCGCTAATGGGCTGTGTCCTCCTCAGCGTGGCCAAGAGGGTAGTTCTAGTAGGTCATACTCTCACCTTGGTTATCAGATATCTTTTCTTTTTTTTTTGGTCAGTCGAACCTTAGCTGTTACAGACATCAAGGATATTGCCAGGTTTGCTGGTTACTGGGTATACAACCACATTCATATACAGCAGCTTCTCTAATGCAGACAAATCCACCGGATTCCAGGAGCTCAGGGAGGGGGAGAAAGACCTCTTCTATCAATCACCTCTGTCTGTTTTCCTGGGTTTCTCCATATCTCTAACTCCTTTTCTAAGGCAGTCTATTTTTTTTTTCCTCTTTCTTAATCTTATTTTGAACGAACAAGCTGATTAAATAACAGGAAGTATTTTTAAGCGGGAAGGCAAGACATTAATTACTGTAAAAGACTTGAGAACCACCATCCCCTAAGGTCTCTCAGATGTTAGGCATGCAAATAAAAGGATGACATCAGCAGATAGATCAGGTTGTTTCACCCCAAAAAGGAAAATGTGAAAAATTGAGAGGAAGCCTGAACAGTTTGGTAACGCATAAAGAGACAGCCAAGACAGACAAACGTGGAAGAAAACACATCTCCTTTTCTGAAAAGAACATCTTAAAAAAATCGGTTTTGAGGCATTTCTGCATGAGACAGCCATTTGGCTCCTAAAGCTAGAATATGGGCCAGAAGTAATCAGGAACGGCGAGCAGAGGCAGCATACATAACAAGGGAGCCTGCATGTGGGCTCTTATCATTTGGAAGCTAATAGATGATGACGGCAGCTTACTCCATGCAAATATAGAATAATGACAACCCTGACTTCATGCGTCATAAAAATAGGGGGAATAGAAAAAAAAAAAAAAGAATGAAAAAAAAAGAGAGGAGAGAGGGAGAAAAGCAAAAAGCAACAGCATTTGAATCGACGTGCGTCATTAATGGATGAGGCTGGAGAGAGAGGAATAATCAATCCCAAGGCAGAGCGGAGTGGTGGCTGCTGCTCGTGCACACAGGGAAACCTGCGGGAGAGGAAGGGGAGAGGAGAGGACGTCAGAGGAAGCGCCTGGCCAGGCACGGAGAGATGCTGACCCATTTTGGTGCCGACCCATTCCCCCTGCCCTGGGCTTTCTCAGCCTGGGTGCTGGCAGTGCTCACTTCAGCCCTGTGTCCACCTGCCAAGCCCGGCCAGCTGCCAGCCCCTGGCAAGCTCTTCTCCCCGCACCAATGCCGGCCACCTTTCCCCTTGGTGGCAGAGCAAAGGCTGCGTTTTGTGGGCATCTGGAGAAAAGGCAGCCACCGAAGCCCTGCCATGGTAACGGCAAGATTAATTAATAACCATTGGAACAACTTAAGAGGGGTTGTTGTGGATTTAGTCATCACTAGGAAATTTTAATTAGCCATCAGATATTTTCTTTCCCAGCAATAATGTGCTGCTGTGAAGCGGTACCTCCTGCGGGCTGAAGATTGCCCGGAGAAGGACCGGGTGGCTGCAGAGGTCCCCGACGCTGCAGGCTACACGACAGGCTATGAGTCCACCAGAGATAGTGCCTCAGATGCAAAACAGCGTGTCTGATTCCCCCCAGGATAAGCATCCACAGCGAGGTGTCTGGGCCTTTGTTTTGAGTGTAAAAACTACAATCGCTAATGGAGAGGGCTGTCAGAGGAAGCTGTAGGCATCTCATCCTTGGCCTACGCCTTACCCTCTTAATTCTTACTAACCCACTCCTCCACTAATTACTGGAGAGGAGGCCAGATAGAGGAGATGCACAGCATTTTCTTGTCCGGAACCTCTGCTATTTCTATCAAAAAATATATTGAGTTAGTCAGGTCAGATCTATTTTTGGTAACCTCTTTGTTGCATTTTATACCGTTTTCTATTAAACTCTACATCTTTCATTATTCCTCCCTTCAACATTAGTCAAATGCCTGTCATACTCCTGAGGTTAAGCTAATAGATCAATTATTGCCTAGGTTAACTTTCCTCCCCCTGCACCATCTTTGAAATGTGCAGCCTCAGCTGCTCTCCAGCCTTGTGGCCCCTGCTTTCTTGCATAGACCCATCAGAAAGCCCGGCTGCCAGGCAGGTAATGTCAAGTACCTGCTTTCCTAATAGTTTGGGATGGAGTTTACCGGCTGGTTGAATACATGGACCTCCTCTGCCTCCTCCTTAGATGTCAGTGCCCCTCCATACTGACGATCCCATTAAACTTCATGCCTTTGCCACACATCCCATCATACCACTCGGGTTCTGGTCCATGTTATTGCCGCACCTTTCACCTTGCCAATATCTTGGTGTACCGAAGTCTTCTCCTTGGGATCTCAGTCAGAGGCCTTCTAAAATTCAGCTTGGCGTTGTCGTGTACTTTTCTTTAGCTACTCATGGTTCAAGTGGTAAAAGAATTCAGACTTACTGAAGCTCTGCCAGTTCGTTTATGTTGAACTACTATATGCTGTAATATACTATATACTATAATAGCTATAATAACTGTATGTTACTTACCCTTTCATCCAGTTTTCCTGAGCCTGCAGTAAGATTCACTGGGCTGTGTAGTCATACTGGCATCCTTTCTATAGATGAGTGCAAGATTATTTTTTTTCTTTTTTAGTTCTGATAAAACAACACACTTTAAAGAGAGACTGCACATTTTGTTATCAAAACCTAAATTTCTTTATCCCTTTGCACAAACTTAATTGTGTATCATTTTTTCATAAATCCAATTTATAGATGTAACATGGTATCCCATTCCTGAGGGACTCTTTTAAAATTTTGGTTCCTTGCAACTTGTTATTCAATATATTGGTTTGGGCCAGTTCCCTTCTTTTGCTACCTCTATTCCTGATGAAGCCTCAGCCTTTTTTAACCTGAAAATCATATATCTGGCATGCAAATACCTCTCCAAACATCTTCTGCAACTAACCAAAGAGATCCTTTTCTCTGCAGCGTCTTTAGTCTTTTATATTGCTCTATCAGCTTATTGACAGATGTGTAGTTCAGCAACACTTTGGCAAGCTTCATGCCTCCCGTGTGCCTGAAATGTGCTTGTTTGCTTAAATATCTTCAGCACTTGCCTGTTCTGGACCCTTCTCAGCCATCATAATTTTTATATCGTATTGCACTTGATGTTGCCTGCACCCTTTTCCATTGGCATTATTCACTGTAGGTCACTCCTTTCTGAAGGAAGGGTTTTTGGGGGTCAGACTTCCTTTTAACCCTCGCAGGGCTTCAGGAGGTGTTGGTTATCATGGGTGGCATGTACTGAAAGCTGAGCTGGGGCCAGGCCTGGGGGTGCCCAGGGTGCATCGGGTAGCCCTGCCTGCCCCTTGGCATCCCACAAAATACCTGACCCCTTGCTCTGCCTGGCATGGGGTCTGCTACTCCAGAGCAGGCTACAGAGCCAGGAGCAGCAGTCACTTTAACACCCTCCAGGTCTTTCTACCAAATCTCAATAATGAGATAGCTGAAACTGGAGTGTTACCTGGAGACTTTAACGCCGGTCATTTCCCCGGGGCTTTGATAATAGAAGAGATTGCGTCACCTGTCCCATTATGCTGCCGCGACTTCAAAGGCATTGCATAACGGTAAAATCTGCTATACAAACAAGCTGCATTCACTACTCAGGGCTTGTACTGCCAAATCATTTTCCTGCACTATTCCCCAGTGCTGTCTCTTGAACCCTCAGCACCAGCTGAGCTGCTGCTTGGTCCACTGAAAGCAGGGCAGTCAGCCACGAATGTGTGGACCTCACCCTGGTCTCCATGCCATGGTGCTCCTGTCCTGTCGTCACTGCTGGGGAGCTGCCAGTGGGGACAGAGTGACACTGCAAGGCACTGGGAGGTGTTTTAGAGAGAAGGGAGCTTCAGGGATGCAGACAGCCTGCCTGCCATCTCAATGGCTGCTGCAGGCACTTTTGAAACAGGGAGTCATGTTTGCTGCACCAATTCGCTTTGGATAAAACATGGTCAGACCAGTACTAAAAGTCCTAGGTTATTTCCACTGACTAGTACTGGGCAGGCAAATAACACTGTAGAAAGACACTATCGAGACTCCGCACCGTTCAATTTGAACTCTAAATGCTGCCGTCTCACAAAATAAGCATCTGAGCCCATTTCTTGCTTTGCTTAGGTATGGTGCTGAAGCAGGAATAATATTATCTTGTCACTTCCCCTGTTTCCCTTATCCCTTTCCCCTCCTCTTCATCAGGGGAGGTGTACGGAGGCTGCTTTTTGGGGTGGAGGCAGGGTGAGTCCATTGCTGCTGGCAGTGGGGTGCAGACGGCCTGGCAGGGCAACAAGGATCTCACCAGCATGTGTCTTTTTCCAGCACTTCAGGGCTGGGGTTGCAGGACTGAGTTTCTCCACTCCTTTCCCTGCCGCTCTCTCCCTTGCCACATCAGGTTTCTCCTAGAAAAGGCCACAAGGCCAGGAGGCATGTGCTGAGGGTTGGACCCACCACTGGAGACCAGTATGCTAACCTGGCTCTGACATGGGCTAGTCGCAAGGCCGACAGCAAGTCATAGAATCATAGAATTTTATGATGCAGATTGAAAGGCATCTTAATGATCATCTGGTTCCAACCCCCCTGCCCTGGGCAGGGACACCTCCCACTTGACCAGGTTGCTCAAAGCCCCATCCAGTCTGGCCTTGAACACTTCCAGGGACGGGGCATCCACAGCTTTCCTTGGCAATCTGTTCCGGTGTCTCACCAACTTCAGTTATTGCTACCCTTTGCTGTAAAATGCAGCCCACCACTAACAAGCTAAGGGACGGTGATGGTCTGCTAAGGCTATGGCCATCCCACTTGCTGCCCAAGAACAGCAGCACCATCACCAGCCCTGCCCCTGGGTGAAGGCACTACGTCTTCTTGCTCCTCTGCTCCGGCCAGACAGAGCAGAGCTCAGACTCCCCAGAGCTTCCCCATGCCTCTCCTGCTGCAGAGGAATGGAGGCTCTGTTTTACCATTTTGCTGCAAGCTAGAAGATACTACCTTTTTTCTGCCATTGTGCCTCAGGGTGATGAGATCACCCCGTCTTCCGGTAAGAAAAGATGGGTTTCACCTAACTGCTCCTCACACACACATCTGCAGGTGGAAAGCATCACTCACAGCATTCGTGAGTAATGGTGAAAGGATTCACCTTCCAGAGGGAGCTTCAGAAGGCTGTAAGGGCAGGCTGCCGGTGTCCTTTCCACTACATTGGGTCTTGCTGATGTTTGGCTTCACCCTCTAGTGCAGAAAGTGGCTCTACGGTATGGTTGTAATAGACAGAGGTTCGGGGCATTCAGGTTCTCAAAAAGACAAACATGGTTTCCTTTTGTAGGACAAAAATGCTGCTCTGGGGCACAGACTGGTGCTGCTGGAGGGGTGGGCAATAGGATGTCTCTTCTTGCACCCAGAGCAACTGCTTCCACCTCAGCACTGAAGTCAGGCTGGTTTTGGTTTAGAACCACTCTTTATTTTTTTAATTATGAAGTAAATTTCACCAGCAGAGCTGACTAAAATGCACTCTGGAGGTGGTCCCACACAGGAATGTCACTTCTCCAACCTTCTGTGCTGGCTTTGTCATGCAAAGTGGGCTTCAAGCTGTCTGGCTCCCCTGCTGCTCCCTGCTCCACAGCCATGGCCAGGGATGTGGCTCTGTGTGTCCACAGCCAGCTGTGCATGGCGCAGGGGACCAGCCTCTGCTCGGCAAGGGGCCAGGGTCTGTTTCCCTGCCACAGCAGTCACAGGAGAAATGGGGAGGACCATCTCTCTTCTGCAGCAGTGCTTGCTGGGCAGTTTCTGGTCATGAGGAAGAGTGGAGAGGAGAGGAGAGGAGAGGAGGTAATCATGCTCAGGGGGGAACAAATCACTCTTCTGTTCTCAGCCAGGGCTTTGGCTCTCAAAAACGCAGTCTCTGAATAACCCATCCAAGTTTTCACTTACATCGCAGGTTGCAGTCGACCAGAGCATTTGGAAACGGTTATTCACTTCACCAGGCACATTCGGGCAGGCTGCAGCGCTCAAAACAGCTGCCCGCTCTTCACCTTAACACTCAGGCCTTCCTGCTTGAATTTGCAAGCTGTCGGTGGGCTTAACTGGGTCTCTGGCTTGTTTGTGCTTTACAGGTGAAGCGGTAACCCATCGTGAGGCGTTTTTGATCCAAAGTCTCACGTGCACTTCTGCAGTGTTTGGACATCAGTCTGAGTATGCTGGCTGTTGCTTGCGTCTTCTCCTCGGAGGGAAAAGCTAAAGCCTGAGACAAAGAGAGAGAGAGAAAAATCCTATTATAGTTTCACCGGTCTAATCTGCCAAAGCAGAACAGGAATAATTTTTATAAGCACCCACTTTTAACCTTATTCAGTGATATTACCCTTTTCCACAATCAAATATTAGTTTAAACTATCTTGAGCTTAACACCTTATTACACAAAGCTTCTTAGAAATAGAAATAAAATAAATAATCTCACACAAAAGAGTGTCAGACGGAAAGGGACGGCAAATGCATGGCAAATACAAAGCCAACGAGATTTCAGATGTAAGGTACATACATTTAGGAAGCTATTGTTCTCCTTCCTCAGAAAACGTTCTTAGTTAAAATATTAATCCAGCCGAGGTGTCTGCTGGAGGGGGGTCTTTCCCTGCAAGGTGAGATGGAGAATTTTGCTCTGATTTCAGCCAGCATAAGGCTAGAGTCCTCCTACTGCAAACAGTAGTGTCGCAGGATTTTACTCTCATTTTACATAGCGTTCATTGAGTATTTACCCTCTATTTTTTTTCAGGCTTCTGATATGAATTTTCTTTTCAGAGAGGTAATTAATCTGCAACAAAGAGCTCAATCCTTCTGTAAGCTCTACAAGAGATCAGACCACTTCTGCTTATCACTCCAGAGATAATAAGAGCTCTGGGAGCTTTTCAGGGAGTAACTTATTGGACATAATGAGATTCTTACTGGGGCACCTGCCACCAGTCCTACTTAAGAGTGTCTGCTCCCAAATATGTCTTGAAATTTAACTGTGATTTTTTTCATTTTCCCAGTGAAATGATGACTTTATCCCTCAGAGATATCACTGGAAATGGATCCCTCTCAGAGTCCCACGTGGTGTTTTGGTCTGTGGCTAGATAGGGACCTTGGACTGTATGTCTACAAGCCTCGAATGGTCCAGGCTTAGCATAAAGGGTGCTTGTCCCCCTCAGCTCCTCTGCAACGATGGCACTGGAAGTGGGCATCAGAGTCCCTGCTGTGTGTCATTAAGCCGGGTGCAGAGAAACCAGTTAAGTGGACCAGCTCCAGCCTCAGAGCACACAGGGCTTGTGTGTCAGCGCTGTGAAAAGGGGAAGGATGTGCCCATGCGGCTTGGAGACAGGCAAAGGAGGTTAAAGAGGCCCAGAGCACTTACAAAGAGCAGAAAGTAACTGCTGTTGGATAGTCTGCAGGGGTAGAGTGCAGGGAAGCAAACAGCAGGTGAGTCAGCACTCTCTCATTCGGAAAGGTGCCGATTTCATTTGCTTTTCAGATGGCATTTCAGGCCTTACACAAAACTGCAGACATCTTCCAGGCTCCCTGAGCAGCTCTTCCCCAGCTCCAGGAAATGCTTGCGTATATGCACAGCATGGCAAAAGTCACCAGGCAGCACTGTTGCAGATGGGTCACGTCTATATTGACCCCAGCAACTCGGGGGTGTGCACGAGCTGGGGGCTAAGCTGAATCGCTGAGGGGTGTCTAGGTGGGAAGGTGAGCCTTTGGAGTTGCCTGGGACAGCCCAGGGGGACTCTGCAGTCACGCAGCGATGTCTGCAAAGACAAAGCTGTGACTTTGCAGCGTTTGCACGCTGCATCCTGTGCGGGGGGGACCAGCAGCAGGGTGGTGCAGGTTCTGGTGCAGGCTTCCTCTGATGAAGTTCTCGAGGGGATGGGCTTCCTCCCTGGGAGCGGGACTTGGTCTTTGGGTTGATGTCAGGCTGCAGTCAGCATTGCCTCTAGCCCTTCTTCTCATTGTCCCTTTCTCATTAATATCAGGGCTATCCATGGCAAACGATGCCGCCCATTGCTCCTTCTGCAGATCCATGAATTCTCACTCAGTAACCTCAAGACCTGTACGTCTGTCCTGACTCATGCTCCCTCGAAGCCAGGGCTGCTTTATTTGCAACTCAGTGCATGGCCTCTCTCTCACCTTCTGGCCCCAAACATCACCCTTGATACCTCCGCAGAACTGAGCCCAGCTGCTCAGAGGGTGGAGCTGGGGAACGGCCAGAGCACGGTGTTGCAATGGATACCAGGCCATTTGCAGGGCCACTGCACTTTGACCAGACCCTAATGGCATCAGGCCTCCCTAGACCTTGGGGATAACCATGTGACACAGCTCTCACAAGACCTGGAGCCCGGCACTTCCCACCACGCTTCACTGGCCATGGCATCATCTCTGCCTCGACCCAGAAATAACAAACGTCCTTATGGTCAACCAGTTTGGCCCATTTTTGTATCTGGTGACTTAGTCAAACAAGTTGCCCAGAAGACACAGAGTCTCCTTGAAGGTTTAAAGACTCCAGTAACCATGGCTGAGCTGATCTCATGTCAGCTATAGCCGTGCTTTCGAGGCAGGGCAGGGGTGGAGTAGATGAACTCCATAGTTCCCGTTCTTTGACTCTTTATTGTTATATGGTTTATTTTAGCCTCTCCTGTATTCCTCACAGACAGAAATGCTATAACCCTAAGGAAAGATTTAGCAGGGGAAATGATTGCTTGTGACAACATTCAGTGTGGCCTATTGCTGAAAAGAAGACGGTTGGGCTGTCTTTTTAAGATGACAGATGGGGATACTAACATCGGTGCCTTCAGTTTGCTTCATTTTGCAGAGAAGTCATTTGACACTGCTAGCACCTCTCACACAGCCCTGAAATATGGCAGCCATAAATCCAGATGCTGCCTTCCGTGGTGCTCCTTGAATGGTGCCTCTTTGCAACGGCATCACAGCCAAGGGAAGGCTCACGTGGAGATAACAAGCGTGCCGGGCATTCAGCTGAGATAGTCAAAAGCCAGCGCACTCACGCTCTCCACAAGAATCAGATTTCATTATGGAAACTTTTTAGTTGTTGCTGCTTTTAAATAATCCCCAACTGGGCCTGTCCTCCCTTTCTCCCCCTCTGTTTCATATCTGTAGCAAAGAAATAAAAAAGCCCACGTCGGAGGGAGGGGAGGAAGGCTCATACCCTGTTGCTCGCTCACTGGCCCAGCATACTAAAAACCCCTGGCTTTGTCTGCACTTCACCTTCACCACTGGGTGTTGGGGTGGGTTTTTTTTTGAAACTTCTCATGTAAACTCATTCACATGACTTTTCCATCTGACCCACTTAGAGATCTGCGTCAGCGGTGATGTTTCAGCACTGAGCAATCTCCCTCCACTTTTCTGCTCCTATCCTGGGAGGTTGAGGGAGGGGCTGGTGCATGTGGGTCTTGGCTGAACCGCACTGCCTTTGCGTGGATCTATATTTATACTTTGAACGTCTGAGCGAGCTCAGCCTTGCAAGAGTCGTCTGGAGCGAAGCACGCCGTGTTCGTTGTCAACACCTAATGGGGCCCTTTCCACTTCTGGAGCCTGATGTGGCAAGCCGGGAGCCTGATGCGCTGCTGCTGCACCGCCTGCCCTGCGCAGTCAAACAATGCTGCTTTTTTTAGACTGACAGCCTATAATACTGCTGGTGCTGTGGGGAAGTGATAAAGGTAACATTTCACATCGCCAGTCAGAAACTGCCTCTCTTAGGATAACTTGGCAGAAAAGAAAAAAAAAAAAAANCAAAGCAGCGTGCGCAATTGTGAGCAGCGATGACGTCCGTCCTCACATAATCTCTCCTGAGCCGTGTTTCGAGCAGGTTTGGGTGACAGTGTTTAAGGGAAAGTAAGACCCAGAGACCGAAGGGATGCTGGGGTGTCGTTCCTACAGTCCATTGTCCCTCATGCTGGGAGCCAATTGCTACTCTGCAAGTTGTACGTGGAAAGAAAAATATTTCCAAAGCGCTAGCATGCTGTCAAAGACGACCAGCGAACATGCAGTTTTCTGCGGCAAAAACAGTGCTGCCGGTGAGGGGACCATGGCAGGAGAGGCCTTCCAAATCCCTGGTGTTTCCCTGGCTCCCGGAGCTGCTCGACTTGCACTGAGGAGAAGGCAGCGTGCAGGAGGGGAGGCTTGGCTCTCGCTGCCAGCTTGGCAAACTTGCCCTGGGCTCCGACCGGCCATCTGGGATTGTTCCATCTCCTGCATTATCACCTATAATGGAGGAGCAGCTGGCCAAATTAGACCTTCTGGCAAAGCGTTCAGCAGCGATATGCGCCAGGAGCGTGCTTGCTGCTCCATCCCCGAGCTGCGGTGCTCCCTCCTGCTCCACAAGGGGACATCCCGCCGGCACCTGTGGGGCTGTGCCGTGAGCCAGGTCAGAGAACTGATAGCAGTTTCATTTGAAAGTTTTGGGCTTGGGGTGTGAACGGAAGGAAAAACTTCTTTACTTTGAGGGTGGCAGAGCACTGGAACAGGCTGCCCAGAGAAGTTGTGGAGTCTCCAGCTCTGGAGATATTCAAAACCCACCTGGATGTTTTCCTGTCCAGCCTCTCTAGGGAACTTGGGCTAGATCATCTCCAAAGGTCCCTTCCAACTCCTACCATTCTGTGATTCTGTGACACTGTTTTTTCTTAGTTGGACTGACTTCCTGGAGCTTCATAGCATGGCTCTATAGGGCGTGGTTCTGGAATGAGTTGGGGATGGGGATGCATCTTGGAGAGGGTTTGCTTGAGGATTAACAGGCTTTTTTTGTTGCATGTGTCACGTAGTGAAGGCCACTGTGGTGTTCAGACCAGTGCCAGTGTCAGGGCCTCTCAGCTACGCCTTCCCTTGCCACTGTGCCGTGCCAAGCCAAGCTATGGGGGCTTGGCCAGACTTCCCCAGTGCCCAGCTCCCTTGGGCTGGGGCTGATTGCTACACCAGGACTGTGTCCAGGGAGATACTCGGCTCCCACATGAACCTGCTGATGTGCTCACATGGAGGGCTGGAACCAAAACTCTTGGTTAGATTCATGCTGGGGAAGTCTCTTAACATACCTCAATCCATAGCCAGTTCTTCCCCAGCTGCCTCTCCCGCAGGCTCCAGGCAAGTCCTTCAGCCCTACTCCTCCTCCCAGAGGTCCAGAACAGCTCCACTTTCAGGCTTTTGAGAATCCCACATGCAAAGGCTTCACTTTCTCTTAGAACTCCACCGGATGTTAAAAAATTTGGGGTTCACCCAACATGCTGTCTTCAGGGCACATCATGATTTTCCCCATGGCTTCCTCCAGCCAGCCACCTTACTCCAACCCCATCAGTTGAGTCGCAACCCGTGTACCTGGCCTCACCTGACTTGCCAGACCATGCCAGGTTGAACAACTTCTTTCCCAGTCTGCATCATTTTACTTGGAGGTCCAAAAACTTTGTCACTGAAATTTTCCCCCGGCCAGCCAGTGCAGGAACACCATTTACACAAGGTTGCTTTTCTAGGTAGTCTCTCTCGCTTCACTCAACCAGCTTTATTCCCACAAGTAATCTGCTTGCAGAAGAAAAAGCAACAGAAAAAGGTCCTAAACTCAGACCCCTCTACATTATAACATCACCTGGGAGATTTTTTTGCTGCTGTAACAAGAGCTGTGCTGTGTATGTGCTGTGCGCACTAGAGAAACTACGTCTGGAGGATCTGAAAGTTCATTGCTCAGGAGTGAGGGGAAAGGGTCATTTGCTGCTTTTTGGTTGGTGTTTTGTGTTTGGGTTTGGGTGTTGGTTGTTTTTTTTTTTCAATAGGGCATTTTGACAAATGGATTTTCATCCCTGGATGCAGGACATCCTCGTGCCTCCTAGCTGTTATGCCCTTTCTTTGATTCTCCTTCAGGACTCTTCAATGCTTCAGGCCGCAGGAGAAGGACTGATCAGCTTGTTTTAGGCTCAGGTGTAGGACTGAAGTTGCAGAGGGATGCTGTAGGCTATTGATCCAGTAAGATCTGAATGAACTTGATCTGTAATTATATAGCCGAAGAGGCTCTGCAGGGCAGGCAGAGTCAGCATTTTGAATCGGATGTAATGTGCTTTCTTCCTGTTACTGCAAATTAGCTGCGAGCGCACCTTTGCATCTCATCTTACAGTGCTCCCTATCAGACTTCAGCCGGTGGGCAGAAGAACACCACCAAGCACACAGAAATGAAAAAAGAGGACAAATCTTGCTGCATCTCCTTCGGTGCCCTTTTCATGTGCCGTTCTACAAAGCACTTGGCTTGCTTTCTGCTAGGTTTCACCATGCTGCAAGAGTTAGCTGTGCGCCACAGTGGTACTTTATAAGGCTACAATTTAATTTAGAAGCTAATTTATGCAAATTGTGCATCTCTCCCTCTCTTCCATTAGAAGGCAGCTGTTGGGTCCACGACATCGTAGCAACGGCTATGGATAAGTGATGAACTGGGAACTCACCACTGGCCTCCAATATGAAAAGGCAGTAACAGGAGGTGCCAGCAAGGGTGGGCTACGAAGAAGGGATTTAGAAACACTGCCCGGGCTTGTGGGGTGATGCTAGAAAAAGCAAAGCTTACCTAGAACTGACGCTTTCAAGGGACATCAAGGGCAGCAAGAAGAGCCTCTGCCCATACATTAGTAGCGAAAGGCTGAATAAGGAAAATGAGGGCCCACTGCTGAATGGGGCAGATGATTTAGTGACAGCAGAGAGAGGTAAGGCTGAGGCACTCATTGCCTCCTTTGCCTCAGTCTTCACCAAAAAGGTCTCCCAGGCCTCTGTGCTTAGAGAAAGGGCTGAAGGGGGAGGTGAATGACCAGCCGTGAATGAGGATCAAGTCAGGGTTTGCTTCAGAGAGCATCCCGCACATGGGACCCATTGGGCTGCACCCAAAGGTGCCAAGGGAGGCGGCTGTTGTCCTTGCAAGGCTGCTCATGTCTGAAAGGTTGCGGAGACCCCCGGCAACTGGAGGAAGGCAAACACTGTACCCATCTTCAGAAAAGGCCAGAAGGACAATCCAGGACATTGCAACCCAGTCAGCCTCATGCCAGTCCCTAGGAAAATCATGGAGTGAGTCTTCTTGGAGTGTGTTTCCAGGCACGGGAAGGAGAAGAAGGTGGTCGTGAACAGCCAGCACAGATTGACCAAAGGTAAAACTTGCCAGACCAACCTGACTGCTCACTGGGTTAAAAATCCAGAGGGACCTGTGAAAGAGGAGTCAGCTCCTCCATTGCCTGGAGATTGAGCGGATGAAGATGACACCAGGGCTCATCCCAGTTAATTTGGGGTATTAGTAAAAGTTCGTTCAGTGCTACCAGGGCACATATTCCTGGTGCAGAACTGCAAAAGTGTCAGGTCCAGGAGATGTTCTGGTATTCTGCATTTTATGGTAGTAACCAAATAAATATCCTTGCAAATCCTTTGGCTTTCTTGTTTGGTTCAAAGAGGAGAAGGGAAACAAACTTGGCAGAAATCATCCTGTTTGTATGTCCTGGTGTTGATGTACCTCATCCTTTAGGAAATTTTTTCCCTCCTAGAGAAAATGGTGCTTTCCAGCCTCTGTTGCTCTCCTTCCCTTCCCCCTTGGTGGTGGTGGCAGATGAGGTGGTCTGGCAGGGCAGTGTCAGTGGGCCACTTTATGACAATTGCCCATACCTCAATCTCATAAATGTACATTTCCAAAGGATTTGAGTTTCATAGCATCTAGGGAGCAGTGACACTGTCTGATTTGGCCAGGAGGCTTAAGAGACAGTGAGTTTGCAAGGAGAAATAACAACTCCACCAGAAAATCTAGGGCAGCATCTCACCTTGTTGGGGACGAGTGCTCACCTGGTTGTGGACACATGAGACCGCAGCTTTCAGACACTCTAGAAAGCCTGGGAGCTGGGATTTCAAAAGAGATACAGCCCTATTGGCTTTCAGTCCAAATTTTCCATGAAAAAAAGTTTCATCTAAAAATAAAAAGTTCAGACATCCAAACCCCCCCAAAAACAATAATAAGGTGGTTTCCCAGATAATTACATATTTCAAGATGAGAGGTTCTGTACTTGCACAGAAAATATGCTCCCTGCAGGTTTTTCAAAGCTCAGTTTTCTCTCAGGAAACGGCACTTCTTGTGGGATTGCTGCTACTGGTTTCCTTCGTAGGGAAATGTTTGTTTGCATACAGCTGCAGCCCTTTTTACTGGCCATTAATAACTATATGCTAACAGACTAAAGAAGGTCTTAATTTTCAGAGTGTGAATATTGATGCTGTAAATTCAAGTGGGGCATTTGCATTTATTACTACACATTATTTGCATAGTGTCTGCGGAAGGTTCTGTACCCTTGTGGTGAATACGTTATATGAATAAATCAGTGCACATTAATTGCTGAGGCTTAGACCGTGGGCCCTGGATTCAACTAGAGCATTACTGTCGGATTTATGAAGGCGAAGTCCAGTCCAAGAGGACTACTGAGATTAGGTTGCAGTGAAAAATTGTTAAAACTGGGATAGTTTGGCACTGAATTGTAGCATAAACTGGGGTTTTACAAGCAGTTTTGACAGACTTCAAGGGTCTTCCTGGTTTAAAAACTTCCCTGCATGTCTGCAGAAGCAGGATTAGCAGAAAAAAAATGAATGCGTGTTACAGAAAAGCCAATCTTTTCTTTTCTGTTACAGTGCCATATATGTATCTAACATTTGGCTAGTGCTGTTGCTGCTTTTGATATATTTGCAGGAAGGAAGCTCTTAGGATTTTTTTTTTCTCTTGGCTCTGAACTTTCTCAGTAGAATTTCCTAATATCCCAAATGAATCTTGAAAAGAAATGAGGAAATTTTTTCCCCTACATTGCATCGTCCATGGATGTGGGAAGTTTGTTTCCTTGAGCAGCCCACCGAAACTGCTTTCCCAACAGATTTGCCAGAACACACAGCTCTGGCAACAACAGCTCTCTCCAAGCATTGAGGCAATTCCCCGGGTGTCAGCGGCACAGAGTGATGGGTGTCAGCGGCACAGAGTGATGGGGTCAGCGTCTCTGTACCGTCTTCCACTGCTGGCAGCCTGAGGGAGGACAGACACGGTGCCCTGTGAGCCCGACGAGGACGGCTGCGCTGGAGGACACTCACACTGGTACCCAGCACGTAGCCATTATAACACGCGTGATTATCCATAACCACCTTCCTGAGGTGCCCCATCTTGTTTGCCTTAGAAACAAGTCCCGCAACTAAAGCAGATGTGCCTGGGGTGGGAGGGGGAGCTCTGAAATTGAAGCCCTGCTGCTGCGACCCTCCCTGCTGTCCCCCCAGGACTCACCACCCACCCGGCGCAAAGGAGCAAAACGCTGGCCCACGGGCTGGGGGCTGGAAGCAAAGCAAACAAAATGCTGGTGTCCTGGCGCACCAGCCAATCAGCAATTTGCATAATTAGGGCAATGCTGATGTAAATATATCTCCTTTGGGTGCACGGCAATCTGAAAAGGATCGTGCTAGAGCTTCGTGGCTTTTTGGTAAGCTTTCTTTCTGTCTTGCCCGTGATCAGTCTTTCACAGGGATTTTTCTTTGTGTTACCTCTCGCCTCTTGATTAAAAATGTTTTTAGTGTACCTCATTGCACACAGAAGCAAAGTTGCTTCC
The DNA here is from genome assembly GCA_013400035.1 of Rynchops niger. Classification (NCBI taxonomy): domain Eukaryota; kingdom Metazoa; phylum Chordata; class Aves; order Charadriiformes; family Laridae; genus Rynchops; species Rynchops niger. The sequence goes on from VXBH01005714.1 coordinate 905,104, forward strand.
TACATATGGCATACAAAATCTGTGGTCTGCTCTTTCATGCAGGGGAGGCGCTGGAGGCGAGGAAGGCGTCTCTAACCTTAGCACAAACCCCAGGACAAACCCCAGCACTCACACGAAAAGGCAGGGCTATCTCTGGGGCCACGTTCCCTTTCTGCAGCAGCATGTCACGCCTGCCCCTGGTGGCAGCACTGTGGCAGGGCTGAAGAGTGAACTCGTGGATGAGGACAGCAAATGTCCTTCCCTTTTCCCGGCTTTGAAGGAGGTTACCCGCAATCTTTTTGCTTTATGAATGGCTCCAGCCCAACTGGTTTCTTATGTTTTTCAAAGTTTTTTTTTAATAATTTCTAAGGCGGGTTGCCTTTGCTCTGTCTGTCACAAGGACCGTGAAGCTTTGTGAAGAATCTTAGCCTGTCCGTGGCATTAAGTAATGACTCATCGGCTCGCCGGGCTGACCGGCAGCCTGCTGCTGGCCTGAAGCATACTCCAGCAAGGAACGCCTGAGAGCTGGCATTTGTCTGTGCACGTGGTACACAGTGGAAGGCTCCTGGCTCCTGTCATACTGCGTTGCCCTGTCACTTGGCCACTTCTGACTGGTGACAGAAACTACAGTTTGTAGAAGACAAGTCTCGACAGGGGTGATGATGGCGCTGCATGCAGAGACGAGACAGTGGTACGGCTGGGTTCAGCTGCAAGTAAAGTGAACCCTGAGGAAGAGAAAGAGGAGATGAAGATGGTGGGGGCATTACATTTGGGCTTTTTTACCCAGTCTGAGCCCAGGAGCAATGCTGTAGTCACTGAAACCCCCTCCACCTACCGCCACATGAGACCCCAGACCTCTGGGGCTTGGAGGTGTGCAGCATTGGCTCTGCATTCATTTGCCACACGTAAGAGCAGAAAGGCTGCATGTTTCCAGGTGCACGCCTTTTGCATTTGGTGTCTGAATGAACAAATTAATTAATGAATTCATTCATTCATTGCTACGGCTAGCCTTAGTGCTCTTGTCCTGCTCCAGGACTTGTGGGTCCCTGGAATCCCCTTCGGCAGGCAGCGGGGTGAGAGGAGGAAGAGGAGGAGGAGGACAGCCAGCCCCAGAGCTGGAGCATCGCTCAGCTTGGCACACGGGGCCCTGGCAGCCATGCGAGCCAGGGCAAGGCAAACGCCAAGGTTCGGCAGCACTGGGCTTCGTCCTTGGCCTTCCTCTTGAGCACACTCAAAACCAGGCTGCTGAGGGTTTATCGCTCACCTCCACACCTGCCTAGCTTTCTCCCCACCTGGTTCTCCCTGCAGGAGCTCAGACAGGGCAGGAAGGGAGCAAGGGCAATGGATGTCCATCACCTGCAGATCAGGTGGGATCAAGTTTTCACTGAGATCAGCAAAGGCTGGTCATGTCTGTGGCCAGCTCGGCCATGACAGCTGAAACAAAGATGATTAATTGGGTTTATAAAAGTGTGCTACTCAGGACCCGGGCTGAGATAGCTGAGCAGGGCCCCTTCAGGCTGTGCTGTTTGTTATTCAGCCCCCTCCAGAAGGATTAGAGAACGTGGTGAAAATTTTTTTTGGCAGGTGGTAAAATTTTCTTCCTGAATTTCCTGCAGAGTTTGAGCTCACTAATCTTCCCCTCAGAGCATGACGGATGACTCTTCATACCACTGACACAAAATTTTAATCCCACGCCCAGATCCGGCCGTGCGGTACCCACTTGTAATGTCTCTCTCTCGTGGTTCAGGATGCTCCCAGGGAGCCTGAGTGCTCCAGCCTGGGGGTGGAGGTGACTCCCTGCGCCCCCTCCCTCGGCAGCCCGTCCCTCTCCTCCACGTCCTGCAGCTGCTGACATCAGCAGACGTCGGCGCAAAGCAGCTCAGGAGGCGGCATGAAAGGCTCAAGAAGTAAAGCCGAAAATTGAATTAGCGCTTATTAGAAGGGTGGCTGGCTATGCCGTGGAGCGGCCACGTGTGAAATCCCGGGTCTGGCGTGTCGCACACAAGCAGCTGCGGCACACATGGGACAGCCAGGAAGTGTCCCTACACCACCCGTGGGCTGCCTGAACCCAGCCACGGAGTGAGAGCGGGATCCAGACCTCCTCCTCCTCCCCCACCTGCTCTTCAAAGGACACAGGTCAGGGCCAAAGCGATGGCGTCTGCATCGGAAACGCTCTGCGCAGGAGAGGCAAGGGAGGCGAGGGCATTATAGAGCTGAAATACCCCGAGCAGAGGGGACCTTGGTGTCACAGAGGTGGTGGCTATGTGTGCCCCCCCCCCCACAGACCTCCCCCACTCAAGAGCAGTTGCTCACAGTTCAGTAAGCAGGTTTACTAACCACTGATCATGTGTGCTAATTGCCTTACTAAGCATGGGTAAAGTCCTCATTGGAAAGGAGACCAAATGGGAGTACCAAGTTAGTGTCTGTATTTGGGGGAAATCTACATTGATGCTCATATTTAATGCTCCAGCTGTGGCACATTGGCAGAGCCCAGGGTGAGCAGGATTGATCTCTACATGGATCGACATGGGAGACATCAGCATGATGTAGCAAGTCCCCAGAAGTCCATTTTTGCCTGCAGCCAAGCCGTTTCACCATGGCGTGGACGTCAGGTGCCAGGGCTAAGGAAGGCCCATGCAGGGGATGGGTGGGCTTGCCTTATACTGTTGGGCTTTATTTTTGTTGCCTTCAGCCCCAGATGGATTGACATATCCTCTGTAACGAGGCCCGTGCCACAGGAGAGGTTTGCAGCTCCACACTTAATGAAAAATGCCTGGCTACTGTTAATCTTCCTAATAGCACTGGGTCTGCTTCTAGATGTAAGTGCTAGTTGTTAATTCAAGGAGTTTCTTCTCCATTCAAAGGACATAAAGATCTCTTTCATTGCTTTGTACCTGCTCGTCCTCCTTGCAGGCAGTTTGCTTGGTGAGCCAAAAGAGCACTGTTTCACTGCACCTCATTTGTTAAAAATGCTGCCTGCCCCAAATACAGCATCCTAATATTAAATATTTCACAGTGCTGTGTGGGAACGTGCTACCTCAAATGCAATTTACTGCTTGATCCTTTTGACACTGAATAGTTGAGAGGACTCAAAACACGGGACTGTGTGTCAAGAGAAAAACTTGCTTGGGGCCAGTGTGGGACATGGACATAGGCAGCCTTCCTGAGGGTGCTGCTCCCTGGGACAGGCGCTGCGCATGCGAGGGGAGCACCTCAAACTGGAGCCCCAAACACCCTCACCCAGCCCCACGTTACTCCCACATTTCGATCCTGTAGTGGTTCTGGTGGAATCTCAGGTGGGAGCAAGCTCTCCTGGAGCCTCCCCTCCTATATGGAGTGGATTGACATTTGATGGAGCTGGTACAATACCGACCAGCTCACCAGAGCAAGGGCTAAGCATGCTGCAGGGCCTGTGACACCTTAGCCCCAGCCCGATCTCTCTTGCAAGGTTTGGTGGCTTCTAGTTGGCTTGCAGAGTAAGCTGTCCTCACCCCGTTTCTAAACGTCGGCACACCGCTTGCTCATCACTGGCTTGACATGAGCAGTTTAAGCTTCCATCTTTACCTACCACCCTGCTGTTTGGGAGGCAAGCTGCAGGCTGCGGGGCCGGGGGGACAGGGACGGGACAACTGTCAAGCACGTGTGGGGAGGAGGAGAAGAAGAAGGATTTAACCTACACGGCCTCTCAGGGCTCCTCAGGGGCACAAGGCAGCCTCCAGCCATCTGACCAGCAGCCAGCATTTACCTTGGTTTGGCCACGCACATCTAATTCACAAACTTTCTAGCACGCCTTACCCTTTCCCTCCATTGGTTTGTTGGGGTTTTTCCCATGCACTGAGCACTGGTTCAGATAACATATTCAAAATCTTGCAGTTTCAAGATTTCCCAGCATATACTGGCAGAGTGCTGCTATTTTCAAGTTCTTCCCTCAGGGCACACAGCTCCAGGCTGCGTTGCTGACGGACTTTGCTGGCTGAGACAAAGAAAGGGAAGACACTGTCGTTGCAGATGGATGCAAAGGACTGCCTTTCTTCTTTGGCAAATGAGAAACCCTGACAGCTTTGAGTCACTTAAACTATTCAGTTCAATCTACAACAAATTCTTTCCCATGCTTTGCTTCTATTTTTCTCTTTCTCATCTTTATCCTTTTCAGTGATGTTGGGGAAATTTTGAAATGTCCCAAAAGTAAGCAGTTTTCTTTAAAATGTCTAAAAGAAAGTGCTTGGATTTTCCTTTGCATAGAAATATTTGCCCAGTGGAGGACAAATCTACTGTCAGTTTCTGTCAACCCAGGACTGCAGGGTTTCGGGACCTATAAAATATTCGTTTGAAAAGTGTGGACCGGTTTTATTCGTCGGGCTCAGCTCCCCATCACTCCGATGAGAACACCGTAGCTAACAGGAACCTCTTGATCTCAGTTATACGGATATTAACGCTTACTCTGCTGTGACGCTCACAGCTGGAGACAATAACTGATTTTTTTTTCTTTTTCTAGCGTTACCGTAGCAATCCTGATAGCCACGGGGAAACACTAGCACATGGCGTTTTGCACTGAGCACCTACTGCGAACTTTGCTGCATTGACTGACATGATCTGGCTCCGAGCAGCCAAACACAGCTCTGCTACACCTTTGTCTGACAGGCAGGGAGTTTCTATAGTTACTTGCTGCCCTAAGAAAGCCCAACCAGTGGGTCAATTATTTCTCTTTATAGACAGATTTAGTGCCTGACCCAGAAGGGAGCAGTCAGCAGAAGCACACTGTACGAGCCTGTCTATTTTGAACTGGACTTGGCTACATGGCAAAACACCTCCCACCGCACAAGTTTTGAATGTATCCATCCCCTGCTTTGCGCCCACCCTTTGGTTTGTTGGGGCAAGGAGGAAAAAGGAGAGGCCATCATGCCTCCTGCACTTCAGTGCTGCAGACATAGGAAAGGTACAGTGGGGATGGAGAACAGGCTTGGACTACCGAGGAGATGTTGGAGCTGGGTGAATAAAAACATTTCCAGATGCTCCTGGTGAAGAAAAGTGCTCGCATATTCCCCCTTCCAATGCCCTTTCACAAAGATTAAGTGAAGATAGCCATCAAAAAAAAAAGGGGGGGGGACGGGGGGACGACAGGGAGAGGGCACGTAAAAAAAATAAGTAGAAGGCTCCTATCTGGTAATTCAGGAGCTCCTGCACCATCTGTGAGCAAGTTCTAGGGTGCCTCACAGGGAGCAGAGAGGTATCTCAGTCTTGCAAAACCCATGACTGAAAAGCATTTGGCTAATAAACTGAAAGCCCAGATAAAAACCTTTGTCCCTGCTTTTGCCTGGATGAACTAGAAAAGCGTGTCTTCCTTTTCAAGAGACGGTACTGCTGGAGATTCAGCTGTGCCTATAGGCTGCAACCGGCTTCTTTGTTTCTTCTCTCAGTTTTCCACAAATGTAATTTATTACCAATACCATGCTTTTGTTTTGTCAATATATTACAGGGCTTTATCAGCAAAGCTTTTATTGCAGCTCTCCCTGCAAAGAGCCGGTGAATAAAGGTTAAAAAGACCAACCCTGAGCGTATCTGCGAACGTAGCTTGCATAATCGGGGAGCGCTGCTGGTGCAGGGCTTCACTGACGTAACCGGCTGGGGAAAATTACTGAGATGCCTGCTGAGGGACAGAAGTGACTAACTCTCATCAGCAGAGTCCCAGCTTCTGAAGGAGCTGCTGCTAAAGCAATGGGCTAAAATAGACCCGGAGGGAAGCTGAGTTTGAACAGCAAGGGCCTTTTTTATTTATTTTTATAAAGAGGGCTCTGTGAAGATTGCGTGTGGACTCTTTGTGTGCCTCTGTAGAAATCAGAAGAATAAACAAACCTGGAAGTAACCGCTCGCGCTTGACATCCTTTTGTTGGCATTTATCAGCTGCCGGCAGGATCCCCATGGGGTTCCCAAGGGCAGCTGAGACCTGGCCAGATTGCAGGCTGTCCCGCTCCAATCCTGCCTGAGATAAGCAGAGCTGCCCTCCAGGGCATCACCCCACTCTTAAAAGGAGCGAAGCATTGTAGCCGAGAGCTTGCGTAAGGAGCTGTAGACGTCAGACGCGCAGGTCGCTCGCCTCCAGCCGGCTGTGTGCTGCTGGGGATGTTGAGTGATGCCTGAGGCTGTGCAGCAGCACCTGGCTGGAAGCCACAAGGTCTCAGGGGTGAGGAGAGCCAGAACAAAGCCCCAGTGAAACCTCCTGTAGCCCACCCAGGGCCAGGGGTTCAGGGTTTGACCCTTGATCTAAGCCAGGAATGATCCCACTCATGTTACATGGGATGGGCTACACTTGCTCAGGGCTAGAGGAGGGAAAGGATGGATTTCCAGCCTTTCCCCATGGCCTTTGTGCTTGGTGGTGGGCCAGGAGGGCCCTCCAATGCATCTCACAAGGCAGGCAGGAGCCAAGGAGAAGGGAAGCCCTTGGCCATTAATTCCTCCAGTGCCAGGCTCCAAAGCAGGAGTGTCCCCACTCTGCGTCAACACCATAGCCAGAGGTGAGGCACACCTCATCCCCTGGCCCTCACAAGGGCATGCCAGCAAGGTCCATATCCGTGCTGTGACTCCCAGCCCTACACCTGACCCTTTTACTCTGTGACTTCCGGGCTACAGATGTGCAAAGATGTTTTCCTGTCCAACACAGGGCAACTGAGAAAACCCATCTGGGCTCAGATGAATAGGAAATCAGACCATGCCTCTTTCTCTGCCAAGGTGGAAGCCAGTTATAGACACAGAGCAGAAGCCTCCTGCCCTGGTTTCCTCTGGAAAGGCACAAGGGCCTAGACATAAGGAAAGCAGCAAATCCGTGCTGCAGGAGCTGGTCACCGTCAGGAGAAGGATGCCGGCTTGTCCCAGCTGCAAGAGGTAGCACTGACAGCTCCTGCTTTCACTGGTGGGGACAGAGCAGCTGCCCCAGTCCACCTGACATTTGGATGACAGAATCAAGGGGCATGGAGACATCTGAGGTGGGACATACTTGCGCTAAAAGGGGCCCCGCTGGCACAGCTGGAGCATCACCTCCACCAGCTGTGAATTGCACAAGCAAGCAGGATTCAGTTGCTGGTATCTCTGGTAAGATGGACGGAATGAGATCTGAGGCTAAACAGCCAGCCCAGGGGAGCCTGGAAGCATTTCCAAGGCTTCACAGTCTTCCTCCAGCTACTTAGGAGGCCCACAGCTTTTGCACAAACATTATCTGCAGTACAGGCTAGATTAATGACCAACCACTTTCTACCAAATCCTGTGCACAAACTACATTAATGCCACCACGTGTATGGAAGCTGTATTGGCTTGTTGTGGTTTAACCCCCACTGGCATCTAGGACCACCCAGCCACTCGCTCACTCTCCCTGGTTGGTATGGGGGAGAGAATCAGAAGGGCAAAAGTGAGAAAACTTTGTGGGTTGAGATAAAGACAGTTTAATAATTAAAGCAAAAGCCATCCACACAAGCAAAGCAAAACAAGGAATTCATTCACTGCTTCCCATCAGCAGGCAGGAGTTCAGCCATCTCCAGGAGACCGGGGCTCTATCACGTGTAATGGTTACTTGGGAAGAAAAACACCATCACTCTGAATGTCTCCCCCTTCCTTCTTCTTCCCCCATATTTATGTACTGAGCACAAAGTCATATAGTACAGAATATCCCTTTGGTCAGTTGGGGTCAGCTCTCCTGGCTGTGTCTCCTCCCAACTTTTTCTGCACCCCCAGCCTACTCACTGGTGGGGTGGTGTGAGGACCAGGAAAGGCCTTGTCTGCTTAGCAACAACCAAAAACATTACTGCACTATCACCAGTATTGCTATCCCAAACTCAAAGCATAGGACTACACCAGCTGCTAGTAAGAAAGCCAACTCCATCCCAGCCAAAACCATGACATGATTGTTGTAAATGTACCTACACAGGCTTTAAATAAAGTTGTTAAACCATGCCTGGTTTTCTGATGATTGGTTTAACCAGTATTCATTGGCTGAAAATGAATGAAGAGGCTAATCATATGTTTTTCCCAATGAAATGTGCTTTTTTCCCTCAGGCAAATCAAGAGGTGCCATGGGAGGGAGAGAAAAGCCCTGGGAAGCTAGTACAGCTCAAGTTGCAGCCATGAGACTGCAGGGAGTCATGGGGAGCCCAGAGGTGTCCGTCACAAGCTCCTGGGAAACCCTCGCTCCTTCGTGTCCTGAGAGGTACCGGTTGTCAAAGCACCAAGAAGAGAGACATAGAGATGAACCAAATCAAAAGCAAGTTGTCCCCACCAGCTCTGTGACTGTAGGGAAACAAAGACTCCTATGCATTTCTGCCTTGCATCCATGTAAATCTGATCTCCGCAGGGACACTGGGAGCATCCCCTGAATGCATCACCGTCCCTCGTCCACAAGCAGGTAAGGCTGTGGGGAAACATGTGGTCACGTGGTCATGGTCCTGCCCTCGATCCCACCACATCTGTGCCAGTCCAGAGAGACGTTTTGACTGTTCAGAGAGCACACAGGCATGTGGCAAACCACCAGGCTGGTTGGCATCCCATTCAAGGCCAACACAAGGCCTTTTGCTCTCTGCCCATAGACAGTAGCTTGCTCCCATTAATAAACACGCAGCAAACACCTCTAAGCTAGACGCATATCATATCACAGAAAAACAGTGACTAAAAAGTAGCTTTGCTGGTGTTTCATGGTAGCAAACAACACCAGCTTGTACTGTGTTTTGTAAGAGGCACTGGGGATGTATTCACATGAAGGCAGCGTGGGAAGTCCACGCTGGTGGTGGTGCCGTGTGGTGGCTGAGTTAAGGTTTAATTGCTGAGATAACTCCCTCAAGTGAAAACGAAGTAGACACGACTGAAAACTGGAAGTCAAAGAAACTGACTTTCCCTTCTTTATAACTGAATGATCTTTTCTACTCATTTTTTACCCACCTGCTGCCAGGAGTGCACAGAACCAAAAAGAAATGGAGAACTGGTGCTTCACAGGAGTGTCAGCCAATCCTAAGGGTACTAAAATCTGCCACAGGCAAATGTTTAGACAGTGGCTGATTGCATTTTGTTATATTGACTAGACGAAAGCTCAGAATTAGTGCGTGGGGAAGTGCTCGTCTGCTACAGTCCTTCTGCATCACTTTGTGCTGGTCATGTAGCTCACTGTGTCTCATTTTCTGGAATATCACCACCCATCACCCAGATCTGCTGCAAGCTAACTTGGTAATTACTAGTAAGGTGATTTAAGAAGCTGTGCTAGCGTTCTAGAGAGAAACCACCATTGAAATTATTTCAAAGCCGAGCACCTCAGGCTGGCTGGAAATAGTTCAGGAGAAGAAAAGTGGACTTTTCATGATGCAGAGACCTTTAGGGCACAGGATTTGAACTGGCTCAACAGTGAAGAAAGGATTTGTTGCGTGAGTGAGCACAGGTATACTTCCCCCTGCACTGAAAAAGCTCTGCCATTGCTTCCTACTAAACAGGTAGAAAGAAACTGCCATATATTTACTGTATCTAATGCCACTCCTTGTGCACCTCAGGGGTGTTCCCATGCAGCCCGCAAATTCTCATCCATTCTCGGGGCCTTCTGCATCCAAATTACTGATGTATTATCTACTCTGCAAAGGGAATATACATGAGGAGCTATAATCCATTACAGCAAAAAAAACCCCACCGCTTCTTCTTTTTGAAATCAAACTCATTTTGGGGGAAATGCAATGAAAGCCAAAAAGATGAGGCTTTTTAAGAGATCACACTCCATCATTCTCTCAAGCAAGTGGCCTGGGTGCCTGTCCCACCGCAGCAGGTCTGTTTCTCCACCCAACTGCATCTCTGGGGGTTGTTTTGTGGGGGCCGATGGAGCTTGAAGCACAACCTTTAGGACCCCCATCCACCCACTCCTGCCAACTGCCACCCCTTTTGCCATAGAGTTTGTGCACCATACTTGTCGTGGTTGATTTTTCCCAAGCAGCAAGTGGCAGTCACATTGATGACAGCAGGAGGTACCCACCTCGGAGCCTGGAAAAGCTGGTGTCTCTCAGCTTCCCACAGCGTAACAAGAGAGAGCAACTGACTCTGAGTAACTCCCAAACAAGTTCAGGAGGGCCAGAACAGACAAAACAGATGGCACGGAGTTCATTTTCCAGCAATATTACTCTTCTGCTGCTTTTCCACTGTTTTCCTACTTTCTTTGCACTCTTTGTCATTAAAAAAAGGTTTCCGAAATACAAAATGGGGAGGAGATTCCCCCCCACCCCGCCCGCCTTGTCTAAAGTTTTAAAGCCACCTCCATTGTGCCATCTGAAGGAGTTTTGAGTAGGGGAAAAAATAAAGATAATATTGCAAAAACATTCTGAACTGAAAGAATATTAGACACGTAAAAATGCCAGACCGAGCTTATAAAACTTAAACAGCAGTAGTATTAAAAATGCAGAGGGGACCAACAGAGTGCAAAAGGGAGAGCAGTAAAGAAATGAAGAACCTGGCAGGAGGAAATACACAAAAATATGTGGCTTAGCTCAGGTACTCTAGGCATTGACCCGATATGAACTAAATACTTTGTCACCAGAATGTGAACTTTTTGTCAGCAGCAGCTACTGGGGATAGCACGGGCTAAAGCAAAATGGGTGCAAAGGCCTGGGATTTATGAGCCAAGAGAGAAGTGGAGATAAATAAAGAGCACATCAGGTGAGGGGTACAAGGATATCTCCAACCTGGAAAGTACCACCATTTGCAATTGCAAAGCTGATAGCTATAGCTTCTCATGAAGCCACCAAGTTGAGGACTGTGGAAGGGGAGAGGAGAAGAGCCAAGGTCACAGCTGAGGTCAGGGAAGGAGAAGGGACTGGGGAGGGCAGTGGGGGTAGCCATGCACCGATTCAGCTGGCCTCCACAGAAGAAAAGTGTTGGGACAAACTCGTCAGGAAGGATGGAAAAACATGATGGCAAATGATAAATCGAACCAAGGAGGGGATAGGTTTTCCAGCCGTAGTCTGTGCCTGGCTTCCTTGAGTCAGGACACAGGGGAGACCAGGTCTGCCTGATTCCTTGTTGCCAAGCAGGAACATGCTCATTAAGATGAGGTGTAGTAAAAGAGATTTAGCTTGGGTCAAGAACCAGCCAATGGGTAGCAAACAGGCTGTGATGAAAGGGGAATTAAAATTTGGCATCGAGTTCCTGGTGGAGTTCATTGAGGAGCTGTCTTGGACGCTAACTTAATCCGTATTTTCTTTAAATGACCCCAGCAGCGAGAGCAGGAATGACATGAAGTTGGGAGTCACTGCTGGTCCTGATAAGGGTCGGAATATTACGTAGGAGGAGCTGGGTGCCCTTAAGGATGAGACTGAGACAAATGGGATGTAATTTAGCAGCAAAAAATGTGCCGCCATGTACTTGGACGCTAGAAACAAGAATTTCTGCTTTATGCTGGCAGCTTATCCACAAAGCAGCAGAGATGGATCACTCAAGCATGAGATGGCTCTGAGCCACAAGCGTCTCACGGCTAAGAAAAGGCAAATGCAAACAGACGTGGAATCGGCTGGAATATTTCCAGAAGGGCCTAGAGAGAGCAGTGCCAGGGGACAAGGACCCACTGAGACCTTGGCAGTGCTCGGGACCATTCCCGAGCTGCTGGGGACATCTCCTTGTGCCAGCTCAGCCCTCTGCCCTGAACTTTGATGGACCACAAATCTCCCTGCAGTTTAGGGGGCTGCATGGGGATGTGGCCACCCTGTGTAACCCCTTTTCTTTCCAACTTGTCACCTAAGAAAGGAGATGAGTTATTTAAGCTTGAGGATAACATTGGCCATCGAGCAAATGCTTCTAGACTATCCCTGACTATGTTTAGATGAGAAATGGCAGAATTAATGACGGCTGGAGGAATGAAATTCTGCAAAGGCTTTCCTGCAGGAATCCTAGGAGCAAAGTGCTGCCTAGTTTTAAGGTGGAGCTTTGCAAGCCTATGAAGGGATTTGCATAACATGACTATGTGTGACAGAAGATGTGACACAACAACCCAGGAGATCCTGTCCAGTCCCATGATTTTAAATTCATTATCTGTAAGCAGAGCTACAGAAATCAATAGAACAGGGGGATCCAACTATGCACTTGTATGAAATCTGCAGATGAATCATGGCCAGTACTTTGGGGCAAATAAACAAGGTATGGTTTATTTCAGACTTGTCTTTGGAAAGTCCCACTCATAACCTGAGAATTTAGAGTCTCCAGGGCACAGCAAGAAAGGGAATCCAAGACAGACAAAGCCACTGCATTGAGATGTCTCCTTCGAAGGGCAGTGCAGATCTCTGCTGTGCTCCAAAAAAGGCAGTATCAGGACAGACACAGCTCTTACCTGTGCCAGCTGTCCCACAGGCTTGAAGGGACCTCTATTCCTTCCAGGCCTGTCCAGACTAGAAGGCCCCAAACCAGCTCATCCTCTTTTTCCAACTCATTAGTCATATAAAGTGGGCAACAAATGAAGCCATAACAAGAATCTACCAGATTACTACTTTATACTATGGTCTGGCCTCAACACAAAGAGAATCTTTATGGTGCTCACCTAGAGTCAATTGATAACCATAAATGTTCCTATCACACCCTTTTTAATCAAAATGACCAAAAGGACAGAGACCAGCTTTATCCATCACTGCATGCCCTGTAAATGAGTTGGGAGGGCCAACATGTATCATGGCAAGCAGCGTGGTCAGCTCTCAGGATCAGTGGTGACTGCAGGGTTCAAGCAGGTCCATAGCAAGGGGAGCATCTCAAGGGCTGTGGTGCATCTCTGCTATCCCCAAGGGCCATTTCTAAGTCTGTGTGGGATGCCATCAGCATCTCCAGCATGACAGACCTATCTATCTGACGTGTACAGAAAAGGAAAATGTCCACCTGCAAAAGGGGTTAATATACCAAGGGGGTCAGAGGAAGGTTCTTGTAAAGGTCGAGGTTCTCCAGCGCACAGCATAGGTATTGACTCCAGAGGATGTTGGTGATACCTCCAGTTATTGAGCAGGTTCGCTTCACCCATAGGGGACATACCGTCCTTCAGGCTCATGTGTGACTATGTTTAGAGGGTGGCTTAGGCCAAGAAAGACACTGCCTTTCACCTTCACTGCACTGGTAGGGCTGGGAGATGTTACCTCCTGCGTTGATTTTGTTTAATTTACAAAGGCTCCTCCTGCCCCCGTTGCCTAGTTCAACCGTGGCACTATTGTCTCTTGTGAGGGGTTTTCATTAACATATCTGCTGACAAAGTGTAGTTTGAGAGGGGACCTTCTTCCCTCAGTACCCTCCTGCACCCCACCTTCCCCAAGGGTGCATGGATGATCAAGCTGACCTGTACAGTAGACCCAAGAGGACGAACATGAGGAGATGGTGGGAGCCTGCAGAGGACAAATTCTGTGACATGTGATTGCACTGAAAATAGCGGTTGACGACTTCTGTGCTGCATATTGGCTTTCAGAAAGCTTTAGAATGATAGAATGGTTTGGGTTGGAAGGGACCTTTAAAGGTCATCTAGTCCAGCCCTCCTGCAATGAGCAGGGACATCTTTAACTAGATCAGGTTGCTCAAAGCCCTGTCAAACCTGACCTTGAATATTTCCAGGGATGGGACATCTACAACCTCTCTGGGCAATCTGTCCTTCTTTGTCTTTCTACAAATGTGTGATTTAGGTTTTTTATTCCGACAGCGACAGGCCCATCAGAGGAAGGAGTAAATGGAGAGTACTTGCAAGAAAAAACATGCAAGAGATTATCACCTTTTGCCTGGGGGCTCCATTTTTCTCCTCTCTCTTAGGTACTCTCTGAAGTTATTGGCAGATAGAGCTTATGACATGAGAGCACACCATGGGTTTATGGATGTCTTTGGTCTTAATGTTCTGTGACACTAAGGCCCCTACAGAGAGTGACTTTCCAACCACATCAAGCGCTACACTTCTTTTTGTCTGCAGAGGTGTAGAAATCTGGTCTTGACAGCAACAGTGTTGGGGTGCCCCTCCAAGTCCCCTGTGTGCACGCACCAGCTTTGGTCTGAGTACTTCACCTGAAGAGTCCGGCACAAGGACAAAAGTCATGCAGAAAAGGAGGCAAATAATCCCCCCACATGATTCCTATCCTCCATGCCGTCACATCCCAGACCACTCAGCCCTGCTGTAGTTCTCCATACCCTGTCTCATGATGGCCTGACAGCAAAGATGTGCGTTCACTCTCTACCACCTCCTCTCTGACACCTCCTTTGCAATGACCTGCCAGCCACTGGCACATCCTCATTGTGCAGACTGACAAAGCCACCAGACCATCTTTTCAGGGGCCAAGTGGCACTGGGGGACTTGTCTGAGCAGACCTCCAACTCTCTCAAGCCTTTCTTCTCTATGGGAGCGAGACCAGGTGTCCGGTTAAATTCCTCACCAATCCTTTCCCTTTCCTACCATGTCTTATGCCTTGAGGGGTGCTTGCTGGCATGACAGCCCACCACTGAAAGGTGTACTCAACCTGGAAATCATTTTGCCTCCTTGACTCACTGCAGGGGAAAGGGCAGGCTGGAGTACAGGAACAAGAAGCAGGAGAACTTCTTAGATCCTCTAGCTAGAATTAAACCTGAAATGCAGGTGATAAAATACCAGCTGCTGAACACCCAAGTACCCACAGCACTCCATCCTGCGGCAGCTGGGAAGACGCAGTGACCTCCAGCGAAAAGATGCAGACTAATTCCACTATCTTTGACCCTTTTAGAGGAATTTGGTTTTTTTTCCCTCAAGAGTGGAAGGATTAACTTAAAATCTAGCGGCCAATTCACCCTGGCCTCTAGAATGCTTTTAAAGCACCAGTCCTGTGAGAATCTCCCACTTTAGTTCACCTCCTGCTTTCCCCAGCGCAAGGCAGGCTCTTCGCACATCAACCTGTCAGCCTGAAGTAACACTCCCTTCAGCGGTTTATCTTGTGCCAAAAAGAAGAAAACCGAACCCCTTGATCCTCGCTCAGGAAACGAGAGCAGTTCTGCATCAACTGTATGTGTTAACAGGCTCCGGCCCCGCTGAACCTGGCTGGAGGAGGCAATAACTTCCTCGGTAGCCAGCTCCTCCCTTCCCGTGGCAGAAGGACTTGCACAGCACGGGGTGGGCTGGCCTGGGGAATGGGTGAGGGTCAGCCCCGGCTGAGCTGGGGAGGACTGAGCAATGGACTCTGCTTTCCCAGAGGCGGCTGGGTTGCCCATCTCGGAGCCGGTCTCTTGCTCACACCAGGGGCCGGTGGTGTGGCAGCTGTAAGATGGCATGCGGCAAACGCCAGCGAGCCAGACCTTCGGCTTTTTGGTGAAGGTTATTTATTGATTTTGACTACGCTGGATTTTTTAGTGTGGATAGGCTTTGGCCATCTCTCAGAAAGGCTGATAGTCCCCTGTTGAGAGCCTGTGCCTGGAGTGTGGGACACCGAGATCTGGGCCTGCATCTGAGCAGGGACACAAATGTTGTCCCTTCACATCCTGAGCAAGGGAAAGCTGCCAAGGGGGAGAAGCTGACTCGGAGTCTGCTTCTTCCCAGCCTGGCACACCCCGTTTCATTCCTCCCAAGCTCTGGCCGGTGAGGTGGGAGGAGAAGGTGAGAGGGGGCAGATGGGAGGCGAGATGTGTGGGAGCCCCCCGCCAGCCAAAACACAGACCGTGCAGATGCTCCTGCAAAGCCATCAGGCATCAGCCCGTGAAGCAGCTCCCAGGGATGACCAGATGATGTGCCTGAGTCTTGCCAGGGACAGGGGAGTGTGCCGTGTCTGCTGCACCCCAGCCTGTGTTGCCTAGAGGAGGCCTTGGGTTTCACTGTTAATCTGCACAGAGCGGGGGGTCTGACCCTCCCCGGGCTGAGAGCCCCCACCTCCAGAGCAGAAGCCCCATCCCTTCAGACAGGGTGGGGGTCACTCAGCTCATGCAGCCATCGGAGAGGCTTTGACCTCTTTCATGTGGTTTATTTGGAAAAGAACGACTTGCCAGAGGATCTCTTATCCTGCGCACATTCGCCCCCTGCCCTCCCAGCTGTGATTTTCAGAAACACTGCTCCCTGCTCTTCCTGCTTGGGCCAGAAAGTTTCTCTTCCACCTGTGGGAAGTGCCTTCAACCTGCTTGGGCACCCACCTGAGAGCACGGGAGCTGGCGCAGGGTGCATGGCAAAGCTCCCGGTCCCTCTTCCACTCTACATTTGACTTGGATCTACACAATGTCCTGATGCAAGAGACGTGCTGCATGGTAAAAAAATAATCCACGTAGCTGCATTATGTCTCTCAGAAGTGAGCTGATCAACCAGTCTAAAGAAATTCAATTTCTTTGGCTTGTCAGAGGGAAGGTCAGGAGGTGACTTGATCATGGCTGACAACCTCCCCGGGAAGAGCCGTGTGCTCGGCAGATCCACTGCTCCGATGGGAGGAGGCATGAGGGGATGTCATGGCCACATGTGTGCCCAAGTGCCCAGGTAGGTCAGCTTGGATCAGGAGTAAAGGTGTGCGTTCACGCCATGAGGATAATTAACCACTTCAACAGCTTAGCCAGGGACATGGCACAATGACTTGCAGCCTTTAAATCAGGACTGCCTGCCTTTCCCAAAGATTTATTACATCTCCAAAGAAAGTCCTGGGCTTGACGCACAAATCATGCTCTGTGTTATATCAAGGGTCATGCTTGCCGACCGTAATGGCTCCTTCTGGCCTTGAAATTTATGGCTGGTGTCAGAGGGACAAATAACTCCTCCAGCAGACACTGCTGGAGGAGAGAGTGTTCCCAGGGCATGGCCATCTTCAAGGAGAGTGAGGCAGAAATGCTGCCCAGGTGGCCCCGTCCGTCCTGGGCAGCTGCACGGAAGAGGCATGGTGGCCACTGGTGCTGTGCTGGGTAGCAGCATTGGGATATGGCCCCCATCCTCTGGGCTTACCGCAGAGGGGGAGAGCCCTGCGTGACTGAAAACCCTCCCTTAAAACAGCAGCACGAGTTGTCAGAAGGAAAGGGATGATAAATGTTCTGCTTATCTTTTAGGCAAATTTTGTTTTGCAAATGAGGTTTAAAAAAAAATAAGAAATTTCTTCTGCCAATACTGTTTTTAATACCTTCCCAGCACAAGGATCTGTGGTGTCTCTGCAAACATCGTCTGCCTTGGGGATGGCACAGTGAGACTGGAGAGGGAAATTCAGGCTCCTCCCTCCCCATACCCCCTGTCCCTCCGTAACACCCACCTGATGCAAATTTCCATCTCCTAAGTGAGCTGCTCCTTCCTCTTGTGCAGAGACTTCCAATTTTCTCTCCACACAATAATTGTGGCACAGGCTGTGCAAGGGGGAGGGGGAAATCTCTGTAAAATGATAACCCCGGGGGGTAAATCTTTGACAGCATCTGCACAGTTTTAGCTGTGCAACTGCCATTTACATTAATGGGAGGCATGCAGCTAAATAAGCTTACTGGAAATACCCTGGTCCCCAGCTGCCCTGTCTAAATAATAATAATAATAATAATAATAACAACAACAACAACAACAACAACAACAACAACAACAACAACAACACAGAGAGGAAGAAACAAAAAGGTTCTGTTCTTCCAGTGCAGGAGATGAAGAGAAGACCTGTGGCAGAAGCAGAAATGTCATTCGTTCCTCACCCATCACGGTGCAGGGCAGCAGGGCATAAGCATTCGTGGTGCTGGGAGAAGCCCGGCAGCTCTCTGGGCATATCTTACTGTAAAATTTGAAATCAGAGCCACCGAGGGGACACAAAATGACAAACCCGGCTGCCGGCAGGGGTGCTGGCTGCCAGCAGAGTAAAGTGTCAATTATTTACCATTTGCTAAAGGACACCGCTTTCTGCAGTCATGCCGAAATATGTGTGAAGCGCCTCTTAATCCCTCCAGCGTGTGGGCTGGCAGCGGCAGCCCCATCCCTTCCCTCTGCCAGAGCAGGGCTTGGGGCTGGGGCACCCCAGTGTGACTCCTGACCCTGCCGGCATCTGGCACTGCAGGAACAGACAGAGCCACCAGGGAACATTGCCAACTCTGCACTGGCTCCCTCCCAGGTCAACCCCAATGGCCAAAAGAAGGGCTGTGAACCCACTTGGAGGCCGGGGCAGGGATGGGGGACACGCAGCCGGCACCGCCTCTCATCCCAGCTCCCAAAATTGTGGTTTCCCCAGGGAGAGCAGAGAGCAGTGGGTGATGCTTGCTGCTGCAGGGCTGCGTGCCTGCGGTGGGATCCAGGCAGAGGTCCATGCTTGGAATAACCCCAGGTCCCGTTGCTCCGCTTCTCCTATTGCAGCAGGACGTGTGGCTTGCAAAAGTAACAAGGGAGAATTGGCATTTTATAAAGCGTGTGTGTGTGTGTGTGTGCAAATAAAACAGATGGCACGGGTGTTTACATTAGCACTCATGCTGGAAGTGCTTAGATTATCTTCCTTCTTAGCTAAATTAGGGCCCAATTTGGGCTGGGAGCATCACTTTAAAAAAATCACTGTTCTTCCTGCTGTTGGCGAACGTGGGCTCCCATGGAAATCTTTACTCATCAAAACTTTTCCCTGGTCCAACCAAAACCTTCTATATTTGGGACCCTGACAAGTCAGGGCACTTTGCGAGTGCTGCTGCCTGCTTAATCATAGGGCCCTCATGAGGTTCAGTCATCCTAAATAAGTCATCAAGGCCGTGAGTCATGTCACTGGTGGGCTCCACAGTGATTCAAGGATGAGACGCTTCATCCTGATTTATTTCATGATATCATTACCCAAAAGAAAACTCATTTAAAAGAAGTATTTCCAAGCCTCGCATCCCACCTCTTCCACTTGAGATAGCAGTCTCCCTTGCCGGCTCCTCAGACAGCTGACCGGAGGAGCGAGAGACACTACTCCAATGTCTGGGCTTGAAGGAAGAGCTTTCAGTGGAGGTCTCACTTGACTTCTGTTTGCTTGCTGTCTACCTAGGCTTTCCTCCAAGGGCTGGGCACGTGGCAAGGCTTTTCCCTGGCTGGCTGGGACAGCATTATCCTCTGGGGACTTGGCGGCAGTCAGGCACAAAACCAGCGCTGCTTCTTTGATGATAAGCCAAAGGGGAGGTACAAAGCCAGTATAAAACTATCTGTTGAAATGCCTTGGCTTCAGCATTAATACCCCCAGTCCGGTGTCAGTGCAAGGACAGCCATGCATGATTGATGCTTGGCTGTTGGTATTGGTGGATCATTACCGATGGCTGCACGCAGCTGTTGTTTGAGAGCTGTTTGTGCACTCCCGGTGTGCTCCGTACGCAGCGGCTGAAGGTCGGGAGGAGTTTTATGGCCAAACTTTCCATGCTCGTGAGTATTCAGGCAAGGGACCGGGTGCCTCGTGCCCATCTGCAGTGCTGGGGTCTCAGGGGCAGCAGCCCAAAACCAGGAGGGAGCCGTGGCTGCTGGCACCCTGCTCACCATGCGCACACCTCCATTTTTTTGAGAGCTACATCCCACGTGAATGAAGGGAAGACATGAGCTTTCTGCATGCCCCAGTGAAGCAAAAACACCTGCTTGTTCATTTTCTGGTCACAAGTGCGCAGTTTCTCCCTCCTTATTTATCAGACTGAGGTAAAGGAAAGGCTTCCGCTTGTAACCTGTTATCAGAAATATGAGTGATAACTCCTGTGTCAGCATTTCTGCTGGCAAAAGGTAAGGAACGCCACACCCCAGCAAAACTAGCTGGGAACTTGAAAATAAAGGATTCTTGATCTGGAATCAGCCTCTTTTGTTACAAGATCAACAGGCATTAAAATAACTCTATTTTATGCTCTCTGTGTCCATATCTGGATGTGTGCATATGCATATGCAAGAGGATAAGACTCGTAAGATAAACAGCAGGGGTAAATGAAACTCCTGGGCATAATCTAGGTCTGCACCATGATCTGAGGGAATTTTATCACTGACTTCAGCATGGCTTTGCATCGTGTTGTAGCAGCAGTTATGGCCTGGGAACTTTGTACCGCTGGAAAGGGAAAAATCTCAGCACAAGGACCTGGCACTCACTTCTGGCCTTGGGAGGACCAAAAATGTCAGAGGCTGCTGTAGAGTATAATTAATTTTATAGCACTTGTATGACAGCTGCCATCTCTTGGTGAGCCCTGCACATTTGGAGCCCAGGATGACAAAGTCAGCTGGCTTCGCAGGAGGTGGGGATCAGAAAAATTGTTCCATTAAAAAAGAAAAATTAAAACAGTAAAACTTCTCTGCAGACAGTTTTCACTGCACTGCAGGTGGCATCCAGAGAAGCACGGGGATGTGCTCTCTCAAACGCAGGAGCAGGGCAGAGAGGAGCTGCACAACACCGCGTGACAGCGTGGCCTGGGTGAGCGGGGTGGGGGACACCTGCATCCTCAAAGTGCCCCGACGTACAGTTTTGCAGTAGCCTGGCAGAGATGGACCCCACAGCCCAACGCTTAGGGCCTTGGTGGCAGCATGGCAGGAAGGACAAAATGCCACGCTGAAGAAATCCAATCCATGCATGGCATCTCCCCGCCCAACTGGCTTTGCCTTTCTCTCCAGAGCAGCGTCCTGGCCTTGCAGGGCTGCTGTCAGGGACACCAGCAGGACAAGCACCAGGTCCCAGGGGAGAGCAGGAGCACTTCTCCCTCTGCTCCCCCACATTCCATTTGTTTCTTTCAGGGTGGCCACATACTGTGCTTTGAACTACATTGATTTAATTTGTAGAAGCCTCTGACCAGAGGAGATCTTGAGCACAGAAAATTTCCTCTAAAATTTGGTATTTTGAAGGCAACCTGAAGCAAGACAACTCAAGAACTAAGGCAGTTCCCAGAGAACATGTGAACATCAAACACCAACGAGATAAGAATTTTAATGGATCAGGCACAGCTGAGGCCTCTCAGGGTTTATACCTGTTCCTTACACACCTCTGACGTGACATCCCAGATGGGCTGTCCCCACTTGCCAGTGACACTACCACAGTCTTATTCATTCCCCTTCTTCCCTGGTCAGCTAGGAAGTTCACTGAATCCGTGAAGTAAGGAACGGGGATCCCATCTGAGACTTGTTTGTGCAAAAAGGTGGATGGAAACACCCGTTTTGACAAAAAAACTTCACCAGTGGAACATGGGAATTGTGCAGAAGGCACTGATCAATGGGAAAAAACAGCACCTAAATGTACCCTGGGCCTGGTGGTGAAAGCTGCTGCCGGTCCAGCTTTCCAATAGAGCAGGGAAACTCCTGAAGGGTTGATCCAGATGAGGCCAAGGTCCTTCTGGGCTACCACAAGAGGTGCCTTTGCTCATGGAAAGTATTTTGGAGCTGGGGAGGAGGCCATGGGACATCTCTGCATGAGGGAGATGGTTGCCTGGCCGCCCCCACAAAAGCTGAACGCAGCTCTGGCTACTACTTTTGGGGCTCATGGTACCTCTGACACAAGGGTGGAGAGGGCTGTGCCACGTACCACGTTTAAGAGGACTCTAACGCCTTTGCTTCTCCCCTCCCCTCTTTAACCAGTCAAGGGCAGCAAGACTTCTGTGCTCAGGCTAGTTAGCCACAATTTTCTTGACCTTCCCATGAATTTCCTTGAACTTTTTTCTTGGTCAAGACGAGGAAGGATTTTGATTTGGTTTTGATTCGTCTTATTTCAGTAGCAGTCTCTTTCTCACGTAATCTCCTTATTTGATAAATGCTCCTTTTATGTAAGTGCTCCTTTTATATGAAAATTCATGGGAGAGGTGGGCTCCGTAGAGTGCAATGTGGCTCCCTGCCCTGCCCCGCTTGCCAAACCCATGTCTTGGCACCCATCAGCTCTGACTCACAGCCCAGCATGGGGCAGACAGGCAGACAGCTTCCAAACAGCGACTGCATTGGGTGAAATATCAAAGGTGAAAGGTTGGTCTATTGACTGAGGAACACACAGGAAATCTTGCAACATTTGACTTTCCCCTGCTTTGTATTGACTTTCATTTTCTTGTTACGATAACAGGTAAGAAATCATTGCCTGCGTTTTCACCGAGACAGCTCTTCTGTCAACAGACCCCAGTTCTCCTGGTCTCCTCCTCCCTCCCTTTTCACAGATTAGCTTCTCACCGAAATGGAAAATTATCTTCAGATGATGTTGGCAGAGGCAAGGCTGACAGGAAGACAAATCAGACGGTGGGCATGAACCATAAATATTGTTAAATGCTTATTTCAGCTTGTGTTGCCTGACTTCTGGGAAATTATATATAGCGTTAAAAAAACACAGCTGCCGGTGAATGTGTGTGTTAACGATGGCGTGTCAAGAGCACAGTGTCGTCTTTGCCTTTCTATGTTGAAGGAACACATAGGCACCCCAGCAAAAAAGAATTGAAACCCACCAGGCAAGGCCTGCTCTTCATCAAAGACCAGCATCCTGTGGTTGGAGAATAGCTTGTATAGTAAAGACAGGGACAAGAATGGGGAAATTACAGGTGCATCAAACTCATCTCAGTCACACGTATGCTCAGGGTGATTGTTTCAGGAAAAAACAAATACAAGTCTGGTAGTAAAGGAGGAAGATACATGGGTCAGCTGAAAGTCATCCACAGGATCAAGCTAACCTCTACCTTTCACAGAATTAACTGATCTTAAAATGCTTTTAGGCCTATCCTAAAATTACATTTCCATTAGAGGAAGGCAAAACAGTCAATGTAGTTGCACCAGTCACTTCTAAGAGTTCAACAGGAACATACAGGGCACGCTGCCGGTCTTCCAGTGAAGAGACTTGACTCTGGCACCAGCACACAACAGGCTTGTACAGTCACTTCTTTACAGGAGGAGACTGAAAGACCTGAGCTCACGCCTTTCCCTAGATCTTCACACTGAATACAAGGGGAAAAGAGATCTTCTCCCTGTCTCGGCCTTACTTCCTAAAGTGAATGACTTAAGATAGTCAGGAAAACATGTAGGCTAGAAGTTAGTTTTGAAGGCTGGGGAGGTCCTAGAATATTTTCCAAAGTGCAAGAGAGGCACAGCAAGACACCCACCCCCCCAGCACTCCAGCATCCGTAGGCTGCAATCTGGTAAATTTATGTACAGGCTTATGCGACCTGGCTGTCTGCCGCAGCAGGGACACAAATTCAGCAACCGAGGAATTCCTTTCACCTCTGTGCTTAGTATGTGCCTCTGACATACAAAATCACAATGACCCTCAGAGCTTGTAAAAATACTTCTGCTAATCCATTAATAAATTCTGTTTAGGGCTCACAATGCGTGGTCTTAAAAGCTCTACACTGCTGAGGTTTTCAGAAGGATGTTGTGCTCTGGGGTCAGTCAACAGAAGGCAGCGAAACCTGTAAGAGTCAATGGCCATTCATTTTTGCAGGGCCTCAGCATTTCTGGATTGACTATCAAGGAAGAGCTTCCCTGATTCACAGATCATTTTATGACGTGAAACGACCCTGCTCAGTGGTCATATTTTGTCTAAGAACTGGGTTTGCTCTCTTTGGAAGAGATAACCAGACACTAGCAAGTGCCATAAAGGTGTAGCGGGGAAAGAGAGACCAAGACAACTACATTACTTTTTAAAGACAGCGTATAATGGGGAAGATGGAAATTGCTTAAAATGCCTGCCTTTGAAACAAGAGAGCAACAAGAAAATTAGAGGTCAGTACTACTAAGTCAAGAATGGCCTCTTAGGAAAGGCACTCAAACTCAAATCCATTGCTGTCATAAGCTAAGCAAGGTAATGAATCAAATTTTGCTAGGAAGACTCTATATTAGGAAACTTTATTTTTCTAGGAAAGCGATGTAGGAATTAAAAATCAGACAAATAAACAACGGTTTCAAATGCATGTTTTGATGTGAAAGACAAACTCCAAACATAACTCTTTCACCTTTACTTAAAGGTAGAGCCTTTTTTGTCTGTGTAGTGGCCTTTGCATGTGAGCTCTTCTCTACCAACACTCCTTCGCACTCAGCAGAGTAATCTGTCTGCTGTCTTTGTTTCATTCTGCAAGGATAATGCATATTCTTGATCCCTATTTTTGAAGAGCCCTTAGGAAAACATGAAGAAGGAATAAAAAGTTATGGCAAAGGACTCCATTTCTAGGTAATTTCTTCTAAATCCTGCTTTCAGTTTATTACCCTGACAAAGAGTCTCTCAGTTGCAGAGCAGAGCCCTACCTCCTGCAGGGGATATACCGAGGATTATCTACCCTGAAATGAAAGTCTGTTGACCTAGGGAAAACATTTCACTAAATAACAGCAGTTGTGAATTGAAGGGACCTGTGGGGTATTAGACACGGTGTAAAAGCAATTTGAACGGAGCAAGGAAAATATGTGGAAATAGTTTGGGGCAGGAAAGCTAGATAAAGTACGTAAATGAATACATTTGTGGGATGGGTAGTAGTTATGCAAAAGGAAAATATGCTCGCTTTTCCACTGCTGCCCTCTGAAATGGCAACTGCAGAGGTACTCCAACCTGGGCAGAGTCCCACAGCCTCCAAAGGGTGCTGTCACCCAGCAACAGGTGACCTGGCCCCGCCACACTTACCGCTCTCTGGCAGGACTCACCAATCCCCACGGATCCCGGGATGCTCCCTGCACCACCACAGCGTCTCCCTGTCTGTGGTGGCTTGGGACGTGACACCCGCCGGCATCACTCTGGATTTTGCATCTCCATGGTGTTGAATATGGCCCCTGTCACGTACCCCCAGATAGCCTTGCCTTGGCCAGGAGACTCCATGTTTTCAAGGAAATTATGGAGCCATCAGTGCTTGAGCTATACCAAATTAAAATTAAAGAAAGAAAAAAACACAGGAAAACTACTAATCTTGAGCCTGTATCTCCAGCCCGCAGCCCAGTGGAAATGCAGAGCTGCTGGCAACCCTGGCTAAAGTTACTTTAATGTTAGTGAATCAAAGAGAGAGCGTCCCAGTGCTGTGATGCTCTCATTTTGGTTCATTAACACTAAGCATAGGAGCACATAATTGCTGGCATCCCACGTGGCCCCTGGACCACAGGAATGAAAGCATTTTTGCAGTTCTGAGGAGAGTTATGTAGATCCCGTTGCCCTTTTGCCCTGCATTACAGTGATAACCTGGCAGGTTTTATTACCTCCCCCCCCCAGAGTAGATTGGTTACTCTCAGGGTAAAGCAGAGTTTCTGAAGGTTGGCATCACAGAGGGAAAAATGGCAGGGAATGCACTAGGTTCAGCCTCCACACTCATAAATCTTTAAAAAAAAAAAAAATCCTGCATAAAACAAAAGGTGATGTGAAATATGTTATTGGATTGGGAAATATCTCTGGCAGGGAAATTTTTCAGTTGTTGAATAACTGTCTAAGGCAGTGATGGAATTGCTACAGCCTCAGTCATACAAAATAAGGGTGGAAAAAAAAGACCTTGACTCTTTTGTGGAGTTTCTACAAATTCAGAGCTCAGCAGGGGCTCCACTGTACCAGGCAATATAAGTTACGATAGTGGCAAAAGCTTTCAAAAGTGTCCAGTGATGTTCACACTCCTCAGATTTTGGGGAGCTTCCCTCCAAGAGCCCGTTTTTTTTGAAACCTGAATTTATTTTCCCAAATACAGCAGACCTGTGAGAAACAAACCCCTCCGTGCGCTAGATGTTGGATACCAGACATTCAACAACTAATTGCTGAACCTCCACGAGAGTTTTTGGGAGGAAAAGAAAAGGAAGCCATTTGAGAAAAGGATAAGGCTGCAGTGCTGGTTACAACACCCCCTGGCAAGGCTGGTGTAAGAGACACGGTTGTGCCCCACTTGCCTAGACCAAGGCCATATTATTGACCCCTCAATTGTCGCAGTGCAGCAGTTTGCCTGTCCATTGAACGCCCTCAGTTAGAAGGAACCTACATAAACGTGTCTTGGAGAATTTTGTATTTTGGGTTTAGGTGATGCAACGTGATGCCTGCCCCACCAGCCCAGGCCATGGACAAGCCATGGGGTGTTCGGTGGCGGGGTTCAGTTTGGGAGGCGCAGGGCTCTGCCCGGGGAGGGCGGCCACCCGAGAACGGTGCAGATCCCCGGGTGCTCTTCCAGCCCTGCCTTCTCCCAGGTGCTTGTTGCTGTCCTTGCTGCGCTTCCTCCTATTTGAGACGATTTCCATGACTCAGCCAGGGATGAGCAGGAAAATTAATGTCACCGTTTTGATCCAGTTAAAAATAATTTGTCTGGTGCTTTCTCTCTATTCCCCCTCCCCCTCTTTTTTTTTTTTTTCTTGAAGAGATCTATTAGCACATATTTAGGAAGGTAAATTGTCCCCTGAGTTAAATTAGCACCTGATCAAATGTGCGAAAACTGCTAATTGGCTTTGCAAGCAAACACAACTGAAAACAAGCTTTTAAGGCTCCAGCAAAGGGGCGTGAGAACTGAGGCCATCCCAAAGAAAGGGGAGCATTTTCAGACAGCTGACTGCAGTATTACTCAGTGATAAAAGTCAGGCCACTTCATCCTGAACAAAGGGAGCAGAGGGTAGGCATTTCTAAATAAGTATATCGGGCAGCTCTTTTGGCCCACGCTCTCCACTTCCAGATAGGACAAAATTCTTCTTGAAGGGAGAAGGAGGTCCATATGTTTGGCCCCAGGCGTTAGGCACATGTATTTCTCACGGCCCAAGTAAGCTCAGGGAGCACTTCCTCAAGGAACGACGCTGGCTGCTTCTTGCACGCTCACTATTCCGTTTCTGGTGGTGTCGTCAGGAGACGTGCAGCAGGAGCTGTGGGGAGGACACTGGGAATGGCAGTGTACCCAGTCCCCAGGCAAGAACCTGCTGGGACATCCCAGAAAGATAACAGGGGAAACTGTTAGGACCCTCAGTTTCCAGCACGTCTGCATTTATTTAAAGAAATCAGCTGATTTGAAGGTAACCAGCTGTGGCTTTCTGAGAAAAAAGAGCTTTCAGATGAGAGCCTTCTTTGAAGATGCAGCAGGTGGGGAGAAGATGGCCCCCATGCATTTGGGGGCACGCAGTGCCATTGGGGACAGCAGAGAGGTCCCAGGAGCCGGAAGAGCTGAAGGCTGCTGGTCCCAGAGGGATGGGGCACCCTAAAAGCCAACAGGGCCGGATGCGCCATTTGTTTGGGAAAGAGGGGCGGGAGATGCCAAGCGCTGCAGCACGCGGCTGGGGCCTCGTTGGGTTTCACTGAGACAGAAACTGCTCAAAAGCTGCTGTATCTTCTGTCCCACTTGTGCTCCTTCTGACAAACTGTGATTTTACCTTCAAGGAAAAAAGAGCAACAGAAAGCTTAGGAATTTTCAATGAAATAACGATGGGAAAATGTTTAGATTGCAAAGCTAAACACTCTGAAGGCAGGCAGGGTGAAGGCTGCCTGTGTTCTCTATGAAACAGACTTATTTCTATGAGTACCTGTGATTTTTTTCCCATCTTTAAATGTTTAGGAGGTGCACTAAAAGGACTAAAGTCTGTGGTCACTCAGGCAAGCGTAGATGTGGCATGTCCTGCGGTAAGCATTCCTGATGCTGTCATATTTCTCTTAACACCATTTTTGTGCGTATCACTGGAGTCTCGCACCTCTCTTTCCACCAGTAGCCAAAGCCTCCCTTTTGTTTATTAAAGCAGAAAACTAAAATGGTCTCGTTAGCCAGCTGGGATGTAAGCAGCCTCCTCACCGCTACCAGTGGCCACAGAGAAGAGCTGCTCTTTCTGCCATCCTTATGGCAATTAGTCTATACGACTGGATTGATACTTATGCATTACTTTTTTCATCCTTTCTCCTAATTTGCTTGCTTCAATAATTAGTCAAATGATGTTAGTACTTCTCCCCCTCCTAGTAATCTTCACTTTTGTGCAGGAAGCATACTAATTTGCCAGAAAGCTACATGGCATTTGCATGTTTTTCCATCTAATTTGGCAGCATCGGCACTTAAAGCAGGTGCGATGCTAATAAGGCAACTTGAGCAATCAGCCCAGGTAGAGATTTGTGGATTGCTCAAGAATTTGTTTGGAATGTCTTTGCATGTCTGCACTCAGCACTAATTATAGTTGGGAGAGGGAGGAAGGAAGGAAGCTAAGCGAGTTAAATAGGCCAGTAGGAAATCCATGGCATTTGGTTTTTTCTGAGAGCCTTTGAACGGAGGGTACTTGCACCTCAACTCAGTCTGAACTCCAGGGCCGCACTCGGGAGCAGAGATGTTTCCAGGTGGAACGGATGTTACATGGGTCCTCACTACCTTCTGCTTTTGGTGCAGAGCAGAGCAGACAAATAAATACGGCCAGTGATGGAAGAGCAAGGAAAGCTGCCACTGGGAGCTGCATCCACAGTCCTGTAGACCAATGTGTTTCCTGGCCCCCACAGACACCGCTATTTACCTTGTTAAAACCCTAACTTGCTCCACGTAGATCTTGCAGAAGTTTCTGGGACATGAAGGCGGTGAGACCAGCAGCAGGTCCTGCTCCACTCTGGCAGTCAGTGTGATGAGGTTGAACTAGGCTCAGCCCTCATGGGTCACCTTGGCACGGCGCTGCTCCTCAGCTTCCTCCAGCCTGGAGCATCCGGTCCCTCTTCATCCCCCCCTCATTTTCCCCCTGCTCTTCACCCCGCTGAGCTGTTCGGCCTTGCAGATGTGTGACTCACGCTCTGGGGTGGACGTGGGTTTTTTCCCAGGGGGAGGGACATGTCCTGCTTCCCCCAGCTGAGGGCCCGGGTTCAGGACCTGCTGCAGCGTGCCACCCAACCCATTAGTAACAGCATCCTTTGGGCAGGCAGGGATGTCAGGGCTGTCTAGGTAAATTAAAATCTGTTCAATCTTTGCTGTCACATCAGCTCCTGCTCTGCCTTGCTCACCTGCTTGCTTTTCTCACTCAGTTCCTCTTGGCAGTGGAGCACTTAAACTAACAGGTACCTTGCAGAAGTTTTACATAAGCAAGACTTCAGACTGCTCCTGGCAGAAACTGAGTTTCTTAGGTTAAAGGGATTGATTTTCCCCCTCAACTCTATTATTATTGTTGTTGTTGCTATTTATATCATTACTTATACTATTGCTATAACTATTAATTAATATTACTACTATTATTTTATTCCATCTATGCCAGGCTGCCAGTTGAGAAAGCATTTGAGGATAACTCCTGCCTGCCGTTTGTCACCCCAGGCACTACAGAGCTAGGATTCTGGGTTTTGTGACAGGGCAATCTATCTCAGGACATGGAAACAAGTTTTGAAGATGGTCCCATTGTGTGGATCTGAATGTCCCTAACTATTAGACGACGGTGGTGGCATCTGCCTCAGGCCTGAGTTCCCCAAACAACCTCTGTCATTATGATACTGACGAGGTGGATCCAAAACCCAGACCCTGCTCCTACCTTGCTCTGCAGTGTTTGCTGTTTGGATCTACTAGCACTATATATCAGACGTTAGCAGAGAAAATCTGAGGAATTAGTTGCTTTCAGACACCTGCTGGGGAAACATAGCTCAGGTCAAAACTCTTTTGCAGGTCAGAAAATGCTACCATCCTGTACAAAGGTGTGGAGCAGCGAGGCGCTCTCATGTTGTTCTCTTTTTGGACCAGAGCAACAACCCCAAATCAGCTAGAAAGAGACATTTTTTCCATGGGATTCCTGGCTTGATGATACGCAGGGATAACGAGTGTTTAATGGACAACTCCTTCCCCTCCTGCCATCTCCCAGGCTGTGCCGGACCAGGGTGAAGCTCACCCCGGAGCCAAGGGAGGGTCCTGCAGCCCCCGTGTCCCACACCGCCAGCCCAGCAGACGCTCCCACTGCTCCCAGCGCTATTCCAAGATTAAATCTTATTTGGCTTAAATTTCCTTCCACTGCAAACATTTCCTTGAATTAATAGTTTCTCAACAATAGATAATCAAAACACTTGCCTGTATTTTATTTTTAAATAAGCCAGGTGAGGGTCAAAAGCAGATAGAAAACAGACTGATTAATGAAGGGGGGCGCTGGTTTGTTGGTTTTTTTTTAACTTTCAACAAATGGAAAAGCAATTAATTTCCAGCCTGATTCTGTTGTTTTGATTTATTCTTCATGGGAATCCTTATAAAGGCTTCCAGCTAGTTGTGGCCCCAGTTAAAAGCACGGCTGGGAAGGAGGCCACAGCCCGGCTCGCTGCAGGAGGGCCGTCACAGTTCCCTGGGGAGGATGAGAGAGGATGAAATGTGTCAGCTAGTTGAAGCAAAGCAGGAGCCCTCATTTATTTCAAATACCTTCTTTAAACAAGTAAGAGGATTCTGGGTAGGAATACAATTAAAAGGAATCTCTTTCTCTCTCAAGGAAGCCAAATCCTGAGGACTTTTGCCCCTATCTGGGCTGAACTTCTTCCCCATGTTATTTTAAAGGTTCACCTTAGCAAATGGTAGGCAGAAAACCTGGCAGAGTCCTGGGGCTTGGGCCTCTGGTCCTGCCCCAGCAGTGTGCCGGCGCCCAGCCTGCACAGTGACTCCAGAGCCACATGGCAGATGCCCACAACGGAGGGTGGCCCGTCC
The DNA here is from genome assembly GCA_013400035.1 of Rynchops niger. Taxonomy (NCBI): domain Eukaryota; kingdom Metazoa; phylum Chordata; class Aves; order Charadriiformes; family Laridae; genus Rynchops; species Rynchops niger. Next base: position 935,464 of record VXBH01005714.1, read on the forward strand.
TTGGCTTTATACTGAGAGCTGGGGTTTGACTGGGAGCCACCAGCCTCCACTCTCAATCGTGCACGTGCTTAGGGTGGGGTGATGTTCCCAGCATTTCACTTGTGAAGTCCCAAATGCATGTATTTTGCCTGCTTTGATTTTCGTGGGCAATAAGGAGCCTTACTATTTCTAAGCACAGGTGTTTTTAAAATGGGAATATTTTTGCCCGGTTTCTTCATCCGGACATACTGTCACCCAGCTCAATGTGAGCACGAGAGCACAGCGAGCAGGTGCTTTTTCACTTCAAAAATCATCTCGCTGTAACTTCTGCCCTTCTTTAGAGAAAAGACAAACCCTGCTTTTGGTGTGGTTAAACTCACCGACCTTAACTGAGCTGATCTTGCCCGTGACCTTGAGCCAAAGGAATCTCTGGGTTCTCCCACGTGATATTTGTGCCCATAAACACCTGGATTAAGTGACCCATGCCAAACACGAAATGACAGCAACGTGGTTTGCTCAGCGCTCACCTGTAGCCACCTACTGCCACCCTTCCCAAGCAAAAAGAAGGTGGTGTTCAACAGGTGACCACCCGTGGCCGTGCTGGTAGACCTCAGCAGTGGCAAGCATGGATGACCAGGGCCAGAAACAGCTGGTGGTCAGTCCCTGAGCACCGGGGTCCTCCCTTTATGGGTGGCTCAAGAAGCACTTGCTGCTCCCAGCGTTCAATGGCTGGTGACAGGAGCTGGGTTCATGCTCCCCAGCCAGGGTCAGTGCTGTTTTTCCTTTCCAAAGAGCATGCACTTGCTGGTGCATTGTCACAGATTTGCAGCACCAGGAATTAGGGGCATTTTTTTTTTAATGCGAACACAATGTTATCTCATTACGTGTGCTCTTGGGGCACCACAGCGTGAGGAAAGCAATGAAAACATCTCTCCCCTTAGGGCAAGGCGATTTTCTAACTGGGACAAGAAGAGAGCTGTCCTGGGCCAAAGCCAGGCAGAAGGGATTGCTGGCCAAGGGAGAAGCTTTAGTCCTCTAAAGTCTCTCCAGAATCCCATTGGCAAATCTGAGTTACACCACTGAGAAGTAAACATCCTCATTTTACGATGAACTGCAGCGACCAAAGCAGTACAAAACACAGGCAATGGTCACTGGGATTTGGCATGCATCCCTTGCATTTCGCTTTGTCTCATCCAGAAACAGTTATAGACCTTTAGCCTGGCTTGACCCAAGGTAGTATTGCTTTCCTAAGACCCAGAGAGTTTTCTCTTAAACTTGGCCCAGACTTGTGTGATTCTCACCTCAGGCTTACTTAACCTTTATGAGCCAACTCTTTGGTAAGATTAAGGGACTCCAGGGGTAGTAACTAGACCTGAAACTTGGGGACTCTTGCAGAACACAGCTCATAAACTAAATGATAGCTTCAGCCTGTCCACTGGAAGACCCCCATCAAGATCTAAGGCTGCACTGTGGAAACACACCAAATAAAATCTTGCCTATGCTAAAGCCACAATGCGGATGAATGACCTGTGTCGCTTTGAAAAATGAATAGGTTTTATCCCTTTAGATTGCAACACAGGAATATGTCTTTTCCTATCAGTGAAAAGCATCCTACTGTTTATTGTAGTTGGCAGACTTGCTGCCAGAAAGGAAATGAGAATATTATCTCTAATGAGTCTTCTCATAATGGCAATTTTCTAAAAGAGGTACCAATTCTAGCTTTGTGTCAATAGTCCCTCATCTGCAAGCCATGGAATAAACCTCCCAAGCCTATTACAGTATGCAGCCTCACTTCTCCAGAGCCAATGTGATAATGTCTTGACAGAGCAGCAATTCCTATTTTAACAGCGATATAGATTCTTCCCATGTGTGTACAAACACATCTACACACAGATTGTGCCTCTGGTCTCCTCTAAACCAAACAGTCTAACCCACATTTCTCTCCCCCATTTATCTGCTGATTCTTTGCCAGATTTGGGCTGCCCACCATCTAAAACGCAGCCTCATAGGGATGGCATTCTGCCTCATTTCTTTGGAGGCTCCTCATTTTAAGTCATTTGACCCATGTCTGCCAAAGCCATTTGAGGGAATTAAGGTGGCGTCTCAGGAGGTCCCTCTGGCATCTCTGAGAGGCACGAAGCCAGAATGTCCCTTACCACATTCAGAAGCGGGCCAAAGGGTCCACCTGCCTCCTTCTGGATCTTGGCAGCAGTTGGATGAATAAAGCCCTGATCAAACAGCCCTCTGGTTTTCAGGCTTCACAGAACCAAGATTCGTCTCCTTTTAAGCCTGCTTCCAGGTATGACTGAGATGTGTCAAAAGTCTTTGATCCTTCCACCATGCGGCAGGTGAGGTGAACAAGCAAAAACAAAATCTGCAAACTAATCCCACTGCTTTGAGTTCGTGTTTGGTAAGATTTTTGCAAAACCATCTTTCTGGCTGGCCTTTGCACAAAAAAACGTTGTGTTGAACTGAATGTCTAATTGGTTCAGCTGGTCTAGATGTGGTCACTTTGAGCCACTTTCCTCCATTTCTGAAGTGCATTTGTGTTAAAAAATTGAGAAATGCTTGGGAGTACTAAGAAACTCGGAGGTCCTACATACTCCCATATGGAGACCGCTGCTTAAAATGTGGCAACACTGTTAATGATAAAGGTGTGCATCTGAATAGGGCAGGATTTGAATAGACCACTGAAATAGAAACTTCAGCCGTGGCGTACATACTGAGCATACGTTACTCTGGCTTGTTTATCCCAGCATGCAAAGACCCCAGCAATCTATCAAGAAGCCAAAAACATCTGAAACCTCTGCAGGATGCCCTTCTGCAGGACTTCAAAAACAAGCTCTCCTGGTCAAGGACATGCCGGTTAAATATACCCCCAGGGAACAATTAATTCCTGTGCCCTGGCATTGACTGCAAACCCAGGAGATACTTTGAGTTGTCATGTGGTACCAGGAAACAGAGCTCCCTCCAAGAGGATAAATGTTTCCCATCCTCCCTTGGACAAAACTCTCCATGGACACAGGGTCCCAGTGATGTGCTCATCTGCGTCACCCTCAGCTTCCAATTTGCTGTTTGCTTCTTTGAAAAGGACTGTGATCAGTCTAATCCAGTTTCTCCCAGTTTCCCCTCTTCTCTACCTTGGGAAACTGTGGGTTTGTGTCCAGGTCATCACTGAAAATGCTGAACCAGCCTCAGGCTAAAGAAGGAAGGCTCCTTTCCTATGGAAATCTGTGCTTTAAGCTTTCAAGGAAAAAGAGATTCAAGTGAAAACTGGAAACCCAGACCCAGGCTCTCCCTAGGAATGGGAATCACAGGCAAAGGGGCTGCACAACGCTGCTTCCACAATGGCCCATGCATTCGAGATCCACGCTTGCAAACGTGCTGGCATACATGACTCCACACATCAACGCAGCAGTGAATTTCTTGTACTTTGACATAAACCTATAAACGAGTAAGCCAAAACTGAAGGTTTGTGGAGGTCCACAGACCTTTCAGCCAAGCCAAGGCCAAGCCTCAAACAAACCTGAGCCAAAGCCTTTCACTTGGAAAGTGCAGGGTGACCTTAGACTCTGATACAGCTAACAACACAGAGGGGTTGTAAGTCCAAATCCACCAAGTTGCTCTGAGACCCTTTCAAGACCAGAAGAATGTGTCCAACCCCATTTCCAAGTCCAGACTTGTTTCTCTGCTGTAGGAAATAATGCTGTAATATGAATCAAAAGGTAACAAAGTTCAATGCCAGACCTGTTGAGAGGGGAAGAATGATTTATTTTAAAACAAAATGAATGTCACTCCCTCATACTGTCATACCCACATAACCTTAAGCACTGAGAAGTGTGTATCTTCCTGATCTGCCCAGGATTCCTTGTGCTGGCACAGAGGACCAGGAACACTGGCTACCCAGTCCTCATCAAGTCTCCTGTGTGTCACTGTCCAGGTTCAGATATGCTATTTTTCACTCGTCAGGAGCTGACAACGATGATTCTCTCCATCCTGCCACACCTCTCCATGAGTCATCAGGATTTTGTCTCCTGAGTCCTTTGTCTCCTGATCTGGGTGTTCTAAGAAGCTGTCCCTAGATGTACATCTCAAAGACCTGCTAGCCCAGGTTGCCACCACCAACTGCCATCCCTCCTGTCCCCCTCCTGCCAGTTACTCCTTTTGGAGTTTTTCATACCAACATTCCCATTAATTCTCTTTTCATACCAATCTTCACATATCTATCATAACTTTCTCTACCACCACATGGGCTCCACATGAGACTGTGCTTGGGCACACCTTTCAGCTGAGCTCCAGGATGGTACAAAGAGGGACAACCCAGCTCTCATTCAATCACAGGAAGGGTTCAAGGGGTTCAGATAAGAAGCAAAGTATGCTTCAGCCCAGCCCTCCAGTAGGTCTTCTGAACTCAGTTCTTCCTGAGCACAAGATAGGTGCTTTGGATAAGATTAATCTGCTCAGAGGTAGACACTTGCAATTAAATACCTTCTACTGAGCTTGCTCCCTAGCCAAGGGACATAGCCCATTCTGGGAGCAATACCTCTCTTTCTGATGGAGATGGCTGAGATGGGTTAGATGGAGAGTGCCCATGGAGTGGCTATTTCTTTCCATTGTCTACCCTGGGAGAAAAGGACGGTGAGCTCAGACTGAGATGTCTACTCTGTAGACTTCTGAAGTTAGGTGAGCTGAATCCTATCCCTGCAGCCTAGAGAAGAGCAAGCAATGGAGGTGGGAAATGCATGCATGGTGGGGCTTGCCATTCACAACCTGATCCTAAGTACTTTCTCATCTGCACATTGCACATGCAGTTTGAGCTTCCCCACACTTCCTACTAACTTCCTAAAAGTGTGAGCAACTCGAGAGCAGGTTTCCCAGGATTCTTCCTCTGCAGATTTCTCCCTGAGTTGTCATCTCACAAGCATCCTTCTCCTGCCAAGCTGCTGGGATGCCGGCAAGGTCCTTGAGCTCGCTTGCCATCCCCCTGCAGTACAGCAGAGTTTGTGGCTTTTGATCTTTTGCCCTATCGATCTAAGTTGGCACAAGGATGGTCAGGAAGTGCTTTGTGGTCTAGGGTGCATTGAGGCGTGGGAAGAAAATGTTCTGCAAATCCTGCTGGGCAGAACAGCCTTTTATATGGTTGCACATAACAGCAAGGGTCTGGATGGGGTGACCCAGACGGTCACTTCCCCACCGAAGTTCCTAAAGTGCATCAGTAGGACAGGTAGGTCAGCAGCTTGGCAGCCTCCAGTTTACCTATTGACGTGCAACTACCTTCTGATTTTTGCCCGTGGCTTTGATTTTTAAAGGACAAGCGAGGGAAATCTCGTGTTACTGCTGGCCTCCTCTAAGCATGGGGGAGATTTGTTGCCAAGCAAGAACAAACTGCAAGCAGAGTAAATGTACAACCAGGGTCCAAGGGGAGCGCTGAACACCAGCCAGCGTGTTGCTGGCAGCCAGTAAGTTTGTGGGCTCGGGAAGGACGTTGCTTGGAAGTGTTACAGAAGACCTTGATGACTCTAGACATTCTGGTGCATGTATGCGCAATGGTTACCTCAGTAACAGGTGTTAAAAAGTCCCGGCTTGCTCGGGAATAGGCTTTGCCACCCTCCCTCTCCCCATAAAATCCTATTCTTGGCACACTGGCAATAAATAACCCCCTTGTCATGCACCGTGGGCACACCAAGTACTCAAACAGGGCCATCCTTTGGAAGGGAGGGCTATTTTCAGCAACGGATTTTAGCTGAAAAGGGGAAGCTCTGAATAGAGGCCCTGGCATTTTGCAAGGCTTAGCTGAATTGTCCGTGCCTGCTGGTTCCCACAGTCCTCCCGGCGTGGTGGTGTCACTGTGTCCACACGAACGAGGGTAAAGTGATAGTTTGATTAATGTCAGCAGCCCGGCACTGGTGAAGTTGCAGTCTTTGCTCTTTCCTCAGCTGAAAAACAATACGGCTTTGTCGCTCTTCAGCAGTCAGCAGGGACGCATCCTGAGAACCGGCTGAGCCAAGCGACTTGGTGAGGGGAAAGAAACAGGGGAAACTGCTTATGGTTTTGACAGAGAGATGCTTTCTCTAAGATGCAAGGAAAAGGAAGAACCAGATGCCTTGTATCGTTAATGGTCAATGGCAAGTACGATTTTAGTCTGACAGGCATATCAAAATGACCCTCTAAAAGATCACTAGGTCAGTCTCTTCTTCCTTGAGGGGACGTGTTTCTTGGTTTCCAGTTGCAACCTGAACGTATTTCTTCTATATTAGAGGCTTTAATAAACCACGCTGTCTCCAGGGTTATTTATTTTCTTGCCTTGATTCTGTTTGGATTAACATGAAGCTGGTTGCTGTTCACCACCCTCCTGCTTTCCATGGATCCCATACACCATCACTCCATATGTTTCTGGAGGGAAGGCTTTACACTTTCCAGATGGTGTCCCACAGCCTGGTCTGCATTTTGATTCCTCTGTCCTGGCAGGTTTGGAGGGTATGGTCCCACCATGGTTACAGCGTTAACCCTTGCGACACTTGCAGGCAGCTGGAGCCTTGGCTAGACTTGCAGGCAGGCTTTTTGTGCAAGCTTTGGTCTGACAGAGGTGCTCTGGGGACCTGCAGAGGCACTGCAAGGAATGGGGTTGGGGGATGGCTGCCCAAGGACAGATACATGGCTAAAGCTAGCCTTGCCTCCTCGACCTGGCAGCGATTTATGAGTGATCTGCTGCATAGGCACAAAGCGGTCATTTCTGGGGACAATCTGGGTCCTTCAAAGGGCAAGAGGGCTGCAAGATCATGCGTTTCCCCTGGAGATGCAACTCTGGTTGCTACCAATGCAGCGAAATGGAAATGCACAGTGTATACGTGTAGGCACATCCATGCTATCTCTATCACTTTGGCATTTCCACTGCACGTGTACAACATACAGATCACTGCCTTCCATTATACACACCAGATGTGCCCATTCATTGCCTGCCATCTCTCCTTCCCAACTCAGAAGGAAAGGCTCCAGCCTTTGGAAAGCACAGCTGCCAGCTTCATCCTGCAGAGCGGTTGCCCCAGGAGTGCAACATCAGGAAGTAATACTGCCAGGTGAGCAGGAGCGAGCTGCTGGAGGGCAGCTGGGAGCTGGCTGCAGAAGGGAGGTGATGCTGGGGTCAGGCTGTGACAGTTTGGATGCGGAGCAGTACCAGGGACTGGCAAGTGGACCAAAAGGCAGTGGCCTTCAGGGGGAAGATGCTGGCCAGAAGGAAGGTTCAAAGGGAACGCAGTAGAAAAAGCCCTAAGCTTCTCTGGAGCAGTAAAAGTTAGTGCTTTGCTGTGGATCACATAGCACGTAATAATAATAAAAAAAAAGTGGCTGTTTTTCCCTCTCTTCATGCTCTTTCTGTAGGAGCCCAGCTAATGCCCTGGAGATGCCCCAGGTAGCATCGCTGTGCCCTCACCTACAAACCCAGCCCAAAGTCAGGCCTTGGGCCCTTCCCATGGGGTGCAGAGGGGGCTTTCCGCCTACGCACAACTTTCTCTTCTCCCTTGAGGCTCTTCTCAGCTGATGGAGATAGTTTGGGGCTTTCCAGGGAGTCTCTGAATTGCTAGCTACAGGGACTTTCCCCGGGAGCTTTTTCTCCCCACCAGCACCTGCCTGAAGTTTTGTCCACCCTGTGTGAGCAGATGCTACCAAAAAGCTGACTATAATGAGAGTAACAACATCCAAATGAGAGTAACAACATCCACACTTTTTCCTGGGGCGCTCACTCACCAGGTCCAAAATCCCAGGAAAGCCCTCCCCCGGGCACAGATGTGCCTGGCTCACGTGGACACAGCAAACCCCCACGAGCATTGCCAGCTGGCGTTGGTGCTGGTGCCCCATTGCTGCTAATTAAGCTAATGGAGGAACTTCAGCTCGGTTGATCTTTTTCCTTAATATCCTCCTGGGTGCTGGTAACCAAATTACTGTTCCCCAAGTTCCTGGGCTCTGGGTGTCCTTGGAAAGAGCTAACTCGTAGACTGGCCCTGGAAAAGAAGATGCAGGTGCCAGGCGCCCCCTCCCTGCCCATGCACTTGCTCATGCAACTCCTCTTCTGCCTCTCCACTGGCTTCTTAAAACTCATCACGCTTAATCTTTGGTCCCTACTGATGGGGGGCTCAATAAGTCCATCTCTTCGGCTGGACTCTGCCTACACAGGGCTCGTGCGGCTGCCTGAGCTCCTGTCATCTCCCTGCATGGAGACACCTGAGCAGAAGCACTTCACGCCGTTTCTGTACCCAGCGCTTCCAGGCTTAAGGCAACCCCACATACAAGAAGCATTTTCTCTCCAGCACCTGCATATTGTACATCTACAGAGCACTTCTTAATACAAAAAATTAGGCCTAATTTTCACAGTTATCTTACAATAAGAAGTAATACAGAAGTCATATTGGTCCTTTTCCCCCTCTTTATTCTCCAGACATTCGTCTTCTCCTTCCGTAAATTCTATCAGGGAAGCGAGCTAGAGATTAAACTAGATTTTTGCTGCTGTTGCATGGTCTCCTAATCTTGCTCCCATTTACCCACAGACACCTTGTGTTACCTGAGTGCTGACAGTGCCTGTGAACCCCTGGAAGTTCTGGAACCCCTGGAACCCCTAAGCTGCAGCGTAGGCACTGCAAATAATGTGGCAAATCTTGTTGCCACCACTGGCCCACTGTGTGCCACCCTGTCCTCTGCAGAGGCGAGCGCTGCAGACCAGAGGGTACAGCATCGGAGGGGAGTAATGTCTAACCCACCATAACAAGCATGGTCAGGGCTCACCCCTCAAAGACCTCATTGACTTGTAGATTGGCTTCGGTGCTCAAAACCTCCTCTAGCTTTTCCAGCTCTGCTAGCAGATATAATGAAAAATATTCCCTCTGTCTACAAATCTTTGACGTGGCCATGTCCTGAGACGTTGCAGCTACAGCAAAATATGCTGGAGACCTGGAAGTCTGGTTGTCTTCCAAGGAAAAGAGGGAACTTCACCTCAGATGCTTGAGAAACGTGGGCTCATGCCTGACTTATTGTGTGACTTTATTCTGTGGCGCAAACATGCAGGGAGTGACTCCTCCATGCCCTGTGGGAATCACGGGGAGAGGGGTTTTCACCAAAGTAACTGCTCACCTCAGACTGACTCCCTCTTGCCAAAGCATCCCCGTGCACAAACCCCTCTGGCAACAGCTGGTGATGAAAGGCCTGTGCAAATGAAACCACAAATGCTATTTTTCCTTCCATTCATGCTGTCTTACTCGAAAATTTACAGGTAAAATGCTGTCAGAATCTGCTGTCCTGTTTTTTGTTTTTGTTTTTGTTTTTAAATCTCTCGCTTAAATGATTGCATTTTCAGCTGCTTGGTTAATGACCTAAATACTCAAGTCACAGGATGAGGCTTCCTCCTGCTATTTGCCAGGCATGAATTTGAAGGAGAATCTTAAACGACAGCTAAACCCCGCTCTGCCGCAGACTCCGAGCATCAGCCGCAGGGAGGGAGAGCCGTACAGTCCAGCTGCACAACGGTCGCACGCTGATTCCTGCTGTACTCTGCTGGAGAGCATTGACAAGTATTACAGACGCTAGGGTGGCTCCTGCACTCTGTCTTATCAAAGGAGAAACCAGATGAAAAACGCGTATAGCCTCTGTTGTGTATTTTTTGTTAAAGTTTGTGTTACTGAACCATACATGAGTTGATCTATACTTACTACTTTAGCTGGGGACTTTGTCTCTGAGCTGTCTGTCTGCTCCCCAGGGGAGGAGGTGGGAGTGTGGCTGGGCTGCTTTTTCTGAGGAAGATGGAAATCTTCATTATAGCGAATTTCACAGGTTCACCCGTGGGTACCATTTCCTGTCTGGGTCTTCCATGCATCCCAGTCTATACCTCTCTTACTCCTTGCTCCCTTTCTTAGTAAGTTAAAATGACAGGGCATTAGTAGCGCCTGGAAGAGAAAAGCCAGCCTGGCAGGCTTACGAGTCACCTCTGGTGCACACTGCTAGAGAAACTACTGCCTCGCAAAAAATTGTGAACGCTTGCTTTTCTTTACAAAATCCTTTCCCAGACTCCGTTGCATCATCCTGCCATTGCTAATTAAGTTCATTGTATTCCATTTTCTCTGTGTTGATGCGACAGCGTATTTGTTTTGCACTAAATTCAGGTGAGCCTTTGAGCTGACATGTTGAAAATCAATGAGAAGCAGAAACCATCAGGGGAAGCCAAAATACTTCAGAGGTGGAATGAGCCTGTTGGGCTTCCTGGTTTCAGTTCCTTGAACAGGGTCATATATCCTGGAGTCATGAACCTCACAAGGGAAATAATGACATACCCAGATATCGAAACACAGCTACGTATAGCTTTTCTTACCCCTATGTTCCGCTGAAGCACATAAGTCAGGCATTTTGCATTACTGTTTTGTGGACTGTTTGGAAGTAGTTCATAAATTGTTGGAAAAGAAAGGTCAGGCTCTTAATGAATGCTTTGGAAAATCAGCTTCTTTGGGATGGATTTGACACGCTTTGTTTACAGCGTGAGAGAGTTCAACACACAAACCCTCTGAAACGCCCAAGAAGCCTTCCAGCAAAATCAGTGGAGACAAGGCTAGACATCCCAAATATTTCTCCTTAAGTAAAAACAAACAACAACAACAACAACAAGAAAAAGCAGGAAATTAAACCCCAGACTTTCCTTAGTAAGCACCAAAAACAATGAAGCTGGCTTCTTTCAAAGGTCTTTATAGCTCACCTCTGAGCTCTGGCGACAGATGCCTGGGTGAGTTATCTCAGTATAAACATCATTGGAGCCAAATGCTGCTCCAGGGTAAGACCTCAGCCCGGCGTCCCAGGATCATGAAAGGGACAAAGGTGCACGAAAAAGGACCCCTTTGGCAATGGCAATGGCCTGCATATGGGGAGAGCAAAAGAGCTTGGGGTGCATTTCCCCCCTCAGCTTCCCCTTGTTTCCACCCCAGTGGCTCGGTGGCAGGGTGACCCTGCACGCCCCATCCTCCAGGCACCGGCACAGCTCAGCACAGCTCGGCATGGGGAGGCTTCACCGGGGAGGAAAAGGGTTGTCAAAGGTGGAAGAGAGGCTTCGGCTCTAAGCGGCTTCTCCAGCGGAAAAAAAACAAAAAAACAAAAAAACAAAAAAAAACCCCAAAAACAAAAACCAACAACCCGACGCTGCAATTTTAGCAATTTGGAGGGGAGACAGTAGTGCATTAAGTCCTGGGGCGAGGGGCTGACATCAGCCTGAGTGGGTGGAAAACTGAGACAGCGCGGACAATGGTGCAGCTCTGCTTCCTTTGGAGCACATTGTCAAAGAAGGAAAAAAAAAAAGGAAAATGAAAACTGAAATAATTACTGCTGGGGGGAAACAAAGAAAAAGAAAAAAAGGGGAGCGGGGGGCGGGGGGGAGAATCTCTGGAGGAACATATGCTTCAGAAAAATACCAAGCATGACCTTTCTGCTGGCTGTGTATTTCCAAGCAGGGGAGGCCACTCGGTCCCAAAGGCGAGGGGCTGCTGCCACCTCCCGGCGCTCCCGCAGCCGCCGAAGCGGAGCCCAGCGGCACCGGCCCGCAGCCCAGCCCAGCCCAGCCCAGCCCAGCCGGGGACCGGCCCCCACGCCGGGACCTGTCCGCAGCGTCCCCGCTGGTCCGGGGCGAGCAGGGAAGGAGAGAGCATCAGGCCTCGGAGGAAGGACCGAGATGCCAGGCCAGTGCCGTTTGTTGGGAAAAAAAGCAGGAATGGTTGGATGAGTGTTTAAAAATCCTTCCGTACGGCATCCCTGAGCTCAGCACTTAAAGGCAAGGAAGTAAAACTGGACGCGTTGCAAATATTCTGCCGGCGGTGTAAGGTTTTGTGTGTGCTGAAATACTTGTGTTCGGATAACTATAACTTCACTACACCGATGTCCTTAAAGGCAGAGCAGAGAGTCTGATAGAAGCTACGTGCCTTTTCCCCTGACAGGAGGCTAATGAAATGATCACCCAACTATGAAAAGTTCACAGAGAATGCACTGCAAGCAAAGCATGGAAATTCCCTTTTCCCAACAGGGACACGACTGCCAGCTGGGTTGTTGGTTTCCCTGGGATCTACCGGTCCACCCCATGCAACGGCACACTGTCTACATCCACGTCCTCAAGAGGTCTCGTGCCCTACCTCTGGACCCTCACACAGACCAAGGAACCATCCCAAAATAGCTCCAGCAATCTATGGCAGTGCACTCTGGAAGCAGTGAGTGCTTTAAGGAGGAGAGTCCCCGTACTGGTCCCCAGGGCCTTGCAGATCAGCCTCTGCCTATACCCCAGGGGGAGCTGTGCCTTTCCCCTGAGCCCAAGGCAGCCAACTGACACATACTGTCCGGTGGCCCTTGGACCTCTCAATTAATGTCACTGTGGTTTGGGTAGATCACCTCTTTGCACCCTGTGGTTAGAGAGCGGCGAATGGGCACAGCAGGAAGCACTGCTCGTTTGTGTCAGGATTGCAAAGAGCTCCTGCGCTAAAGCCCCCATCACCTCCTTGCTTGCCCAAAGAAATACAGCGATAGCTGTGTGCTCTGCAGCACGCCGGGGGTGGCAGCCACCCTGCCAGGTATGCCAGACACCTGTAGGCAGTGGCCAACGGCTCTGAGCTGGTGGCTGGTGTGTCTCCCCGACCCTGCCCCTCCCACAGTGTCACCCCCTTGATTTACAGCTTCCCCAGCATAGCAGTGGTGGTGGCAGCCACCCTGCCAGGTATGCCAGACACCTGTAGGCAGTGGCCAACGGCTCTGAGCTGGTGGCTGGTGTGTCTCCCCGACCCTGCCCCTCCCACAGTGTCACCCCCTTGATTTACAGCTTCCCCAGCATAGCAGTGGTGGTGGCAGCCACCCTGCCAGGTATGCCAGACACCTGTAGGCAGTGGCCAACGGCTCTGAGCTGGTGGCTGGTGTGTCTCCCCGACCCTGCCCCTCCCACAGTGTCACCCCCTTGATTTACAGCTTCCCCAGCATAGCAGTGGTGGTGGCAGCCCAAAGGACAAGCTGGGCAGGACATCAGGCAGGGCCATGGGGTGATGTGCAGCAGCTGGCAGGGATTTCTCCAGCAGCACTGGGTTTTGCCAAGCCCCTGCCCAGCTGCCAGCACTTCTGCTCAGGCAGGGCAGCTCCTCCAGGCCTGGCTGAGCCCACCTGAGCAGAAGGACGAGTTTCCAAAGAGTTTGGGGCCCTCATGGCTCATGGTAGGTCTCTGCAAGACAGCTGGAGGATGGCCTTTGAGGTGGTGACAAGTCTTCTAAGTTTTGGTTCAGTTACATCATTCCATCATCTCGCTTCAGCCTCTCTGACTGAGATTTCAATTTTACCCCGCTTGTGCTGCACTCTAAGATATGCCATAAACACCTGCACCATGTCCCAACCTCACGTTTTTCCATTAAAGTGCCAGTTAATTGCAAGCTAAGCGCCAGCCACATTAACCCATCTCCAGCCCTGCATGGGCAGTGTAAGGATGGACTGCACTTCCCATGGGAAAAGCCCCGCGGCCGGATCAGGGGCTGGGAAACAAGGGACTCAGTAATTACCTGTTCTTCTCACGTGAGCTGGTGGTTTTTCAAGCCAATCCTGACCATGGGTCACACCAGAGTGACAAAGTCCAGGTTCAGGGCAGGCAGAGTCCACGTCATCGCAGTCCCCTCTGGCTGTGTCTCCCAAATTTGTGTGCCCGACACAGCAGCAATAAACTGCAGAGGTGTGCCCAATGTGTCAGTCTTACACGCTTTTAAGAGAATACTGGGGGTTTTGGGGTGTGTTTGGAGCCCTTTTTGCTGCCATTGGAGGCAGTTACTGCATTTTTAACTTCAGATGACAGAGACTTGTGTGGCAGAGCCCAAATCTTGATGGCAGTGCCAAGGAGATGAAGGGTTATAATGGCTGCATGTAACAAAATTTGCTTTAAAGGGGGGGAAAAAAAAAAAAAAAAAGGAAGAAANAAAAAAAAAAAAAAAAAAAAAGGAAGAATGCTGGTGAACTTTCAGATGACTCCCGATCTTTGTGTAACACCGTCTAACTTGTAAATTAATCACAAACCAAGAAACGCCAGAGTTGTGCAACCCTCGTTGGGTCCATGTGCCTGCCAACCTTGTGCCCTGGGGAGATGATGAAACACGGGGCTGGAGGCGAGGAGGGGAGCAAAGGAAGCCCTTCGGTGTGCCAGAGCGCAGGAAAGGCTGCCACCCTGTGGGGACACGGCTTTGCCAGGAAAACCCTCCCTCTCTCCCGGGCTGTCCTTCTGACAGACGCCAGGGGACAAAAGTCCAAAGCAATTAGATAAATCGGGGGCGAGAGGGGGGAGACTATCAGCAATCTGCTGAACCATTGCAGAGAGGGCTATGGGAACTCTGAGCGCCTTCTCAGCACAAGAAGAACATGGACCTGGTGGAACGGGTCCAGCAGAGGGCCTCGAAGATGATGAGAGGGCTGGAGCACCTCTGCTACGAGGACAGGCTGAGAGAGTTGGGGTTGTTCAGTCTGGAGAAGAGAAGGCTCCAGGGAGACCTTATAGCAGCCTTCCAGTACCCAAAGGGACTCTTTATCAGGGAGTGTAATGATAGGATGAGGGGTAATGGTTTCAAACTGAAAGAGGGGAGGTTTAGATTAGACTAATCTAGTCTAGGAAGAAATTCTTTACTGTGAGGGTGGTGAGACACTGGAACAGGTTGTCCAGAGAAGCTGTGGATGACCCGTCCCTAGAAGTGTTCAGTGCCAGGCTGGACCTAAATCTACCCTCTTCCAGTTTGAAGCCATTACCTCTGACCCTATCGCTACATGCCCTTGTAAAACTTCCCTCCCCATCTCTTCCGTAGACATCCTTTAAGTACTGGAAGGCTGCTATAAGGTGTCCACAGAGCTTTCTTCCCTGGACCACTGTCTGATGCATCCCCCTCAGGACCCTTTAACAATTTATCTGGAGGGGAAGCTAAAGTCATTTCTGCTCTGCTGTGTGCAAGCAAGGTTAGCACTCTGAGTGGAAACAGAACCCTTGGTTACAACCACCCTACACCAAACAGCCCAGATGTTGGAAGGTGCTGTCATTGCCCTGTGGCATTTCCCTCCCTGATAAAATCACCCACTGACTTTCTAGCCGAGAAGCTTCCAAGAAATTTTGTTAATCCTTGAAGAGTATTAGCAACACCTTATTATTATTAATAGGTGACTTTGTGCAGAAAGCTGTGGTGAAGCTCTCTCTTGAAACCATGATCATAGGCTATGAATGACAAGACTTCCTTTAAGTGAAAATTAATCTCAGCAAAGGGAAACAGTAGTTTTTGCAGAGTCAAGTGCACAGAAGAGGAGGAGCAGGAGCATCCCAGAGCAATGTGACTAGGAAGACTCTGGGGTGAAAAATGTGAAATATTTTGAGTGACACATAGTCACTGGTAAGCAGGGAGGTGTTACTGCCCATGGTCAAGCTCTTCCGTGGACCAATGAACCCTTGGGACCAGGGGAGCTCTGGCGTTGGGGACAGGCAAGGGAGCCTTCGGGGACACATCCCTCGTCCTACAAGAAACACCATCATCCGCCCCACGTGTCCTCGCGCAGAGGCTTTTAGAAGCCTCTCATGTTTTTAATCAGCTGATGGATTGCAAAGGGCTTTAAAATCAGGCCTTTTCAGAGCAGCGAGACAGTTGAGGTCTGGTGTCCCCAGGATTTGCCCCAAAAGCGAGGGACTGAACAGGTCCTTTGGTACCCGCTGCATTGCAGCACCAGACCTGCTGCCCCCTCTGCATGGCTGCAGGCTTGCCCCAAACCTGCCCTGATTTCCTACCATCAACACTTTTACTTTCTGCCATCCAGACAGAAAAAGGACCCCCAAAATGGTTCAAATGTCGTTTCATGGGACAGACAGACAGACACGCTGCTCAAACACACAGAATTACAGAATGGTAGGGGTTGGAAGGGACCTCTGGAGATCATCTAGTCCAACCCCCCTGCCACAGCAGGGTCACCTAGAGCAGGTTGCACAAGAACGCGTCCAGGCGGGTTTGGAATGTCTCCAGAGTTGGAGACTCCACCGCCTCTGGGCAGCCTGTTCCAGTGCTCTGCCACCCTCAAAGGAAAGAAGTTCCTCCTCACGTTTAGGTGGAACTTCCTATGCTCAAGTTTGTGCCCATTACCTCTTGCCCTGAAAAAAAGGCGCCACACAGGTAATATCTGCACACAGATCATACTCAAAGTATGTTTCCCTTGTTTTACGTCTCTGAAAGGTTTGAATGGGGACTACATGTTTGGGGCTGGGTTTTGGGGTTTTTTCCTCATTTCCTTGTGTGAGTAAGACGAGAGATGTCAGCACATGCTGGGGAGGCGTCAAGGCTCAGGCAGGGAGATGCCCCCAAGGGGACAGGAGCAGAGGCCAGGGGCTGTTAGCGCCAGGCAAAGCAGCGAGAGGCAGCTGCTGTAAAAATGCTCTTTCCCTGCCAGTAACTGCTCCCTCCTGGTACGAAATTGCCCTTTCCCCAAACGCGCTCATTCACGCCTTTTCCCTGGAGATGAAAATGCAACAGGCTGCATATTTTTTTTTGGTGGAAAGCTTTGGGATTGCCCAATAATTAATCCCAGTAAAAAATAGGTCTTAAAATAGTGTCAGACGCCAAGGGGATTCCTTGCTTTCTGATTACCAGACAGTAATCTCCCTCTCTTCCCCTCTTCCCCCTGCTTCTGCAGCACTGCCCCCCTCCTGCAGCCCCCGCCTCTCCCTGGCTCTCCCCCCTGGCCACCCTGTTCCTGGTGGGCTTTGCCACCAATGCTGTGACGTGGGTCCCAGTAACGCTCCCAGCACCCCCGGCATCCCTGGCACAGGCAGGGGACAGTGCTGACCCCCGGGGCACACTCACTTTCCCCGGATAAGGGGAGATGTCCTTGCTCCTGACTCCCAGTCCTCCCTGGGTTTTGGCCTAGATGTGGCGGAAGAAAGCACTTTTTCATTTTAAATAGGCCCAGAGCTTCTTTGTTTATGGCTCATATTAATATTTAAACCCTGCCATGAGAAAGAAAAAACAAACCCTGCGTATATTTTCTCCATTTTTCAGAGCTAATCAGTGGCAAAGGGGAGGAGGCTGGTGGGCTTGTCTCTTTGGCAGACCAAACACTCTTTCTCCAGCTGTCCTCACCTCCCAGTGAGGGCACGGACCTGTGCTCTTCCCTGGGAAGGATGCGCTTGTTTTGTTGTCACCCTGCCTTGCTTTGTAGGCGTGATCCGAGAGCACCCAGAGACATGGCGGTTGAGCCAAACTTGTGTCTGCTCCTGGGGAAGCAGTGACCTTAGCCAAGGAGACAAGGTGGACCTCAGAAGCTCCGCTTCACATTGCAGGTCTTGGATGTGAAGATCTTTACCAAGAGGAAAAGTACTGGCTGTCCAAACTGATTTTCCCTATGGGGTTAACTATGGGGGTGGGGGGTTAATCAGTGATGCTGTGCTTTTCCTAAACACCCTGGATCTCCATCTGCGTGGAAAGCTATTTGAGTCAAGCATGAGTGATAAACCTTCAGTCTTTAGCGCTCACATCTGTGCAGGTTTGGGAGCCATGGATTTCATGTGTGGCAATGGCAGTGAGAGATAGTACCCAGGCCCTCCCCGCTCTGCCATCAAACAGCTTTAATTGTTCCTATCAGATAAAATCCTTCACACAGTACCACGCAAATGAGGTCTGCGTTGCTGTCTTTACTGATGCA
This sequence comes from Rynchops niger, assembly GCA_013400035.1. Taxonomy (NCBI): domain Eukaryota; kingdom Metazoa; phylum Chordata; class Aves; order Charadriiformes; family Laridae; genus Rynchops; species Rynchops niger. Next base: position 953,134 of record VXBH01005714.1, read on the forward strand.
ATGAACTTAAGAAATGGCATGCTTGTTGGGCTGTCCAATTCTGTTCTTTTTTTGATCCTTTTGTTTTGCTTGCATGAAGGATAACAAGAACGTGAAAGAAAGGGCAAGTCATCGTCACAAAACGTACTTCCAGCGGTGGAAAGCGCTTTCTCCAAGGTGCGTTCGGCACCGGGCTAACATTTCAGCTTCAAAGAAAGCAACAAACGAAACACCCAAAGCCAATTGCGTGTTTCCTATATCTCTTTATTGACTGCCACTGACCGCTTTCTCAGGTGGAGCGCCAGATACCAGTGGGAGAGGTGGAGCTACCCTAGAATTACAGCGAGGGGAAGGGGAGACAGAGTGTTACGCGTGGGCTGGGGAGAGATGGCTGGAGATGTGAAGCCTCTGCACAACGGCGAGCCCCCCTCTCTGCCCCGAGGGCCTACTACGACAGCGGGAAGACGTGCTCATCCTCGGGTCAGTCGCCTAAGGGAGACGACAGGGTAGTGGTGTGAACACACACACTTAAAACACTTTGCTGGAAGAAAAAAAAAAAAACCAAAGCAGGTCGCAACCCCCGAAGGTAAGACGTTATGCTCTCTCCTGCGGTTGCGAGGAACCCGTGGCACTCCCGTGGCGCGTTCGCAGGACCTCGGGTGTGGGGCTTGGCTCTGTGGCTTCTTTCTTTTTTAACTCTGCATGGGGTAGAGCAAGTCTGTGGGGCTCTTCCCCTGCTCCAAGCCTCACCTCGAGCCTTGGCGCACCAGGAGCCAGCGTGACTCGTTGTGCTCCCTTCCTACCTGACGGAGGTCATGGACTACAGCACCGGACGAAGACCCTTCCAGCAAGCACAACAGCACGCCGTCCACGCCATCCCCACAGCACAGCTCGCGCATTTTGGCTTCAAAGTCCACCAGCCGCTTACCCAGCCCCTCGTCCCATCCAAGGGAAAGGGGGGGAAAAAATAAAAGACACAAAGGGAGAGAAAGGGGTGTGGGGGGGAAGTGGGGGGGGAACCAACAAAAGAAACCCCTCTAGGTATTCACTGATATATTTCTGCAATGGTTCTGGGAATGAGACCTGCAGACGGTGGCAGGCTGCGTACCACAGCGGCAGGCGGGCTTTAGGAGGAAGGAGCGGAGGTGGGCTTCTCCTCCCGGGACACAGGGATGGGCCTCTCGCTGTGGCTGGCGTCCATGTTGGTCGGAACCTTGGGGCCCAAGAAGGTCAGCATGCCGTCGTTGGACAGGGAGCAGGTGATGGCAGCCTGGTCCACGTTGGCGGGCAGGCGGTAACGGCGGTGAAACTCGCGGGAGATGTAGCCGTGGTCGTCCTGAGAGGCAGTGGGGAAAGGGGGGAAGGCCCGTCAGAAACCCCCCGGCACCATGCTGTGCCTCCCTCCACACCACCCCGCAGCTCCGTCGGAGGGGGGCCCATGTTCACCCTGGCTTATCGAGACGCTGCACTGCCAGTATCGCTAGGACCATCTCTGCTTTTTGTTCTATTTAACAGGTTTGTAGAGTCAGGTGCCCCCCCCGTGATGCTCCCTTGCACCCCTGCAGGTGCAAGAGATGAGAAGAGCAGCAGGGTGTGATTTTGGCCATATTATAAAATTGTAGAGTCATAGAATGTGTTGGGTTGGAAGGGACCTTTAAAGGTCATCTAGTCCAACCCCCCCGGTTGGGATCTGATTTGGACAGGGGCTCTGCCGCGGCCTCCAATTTCAAAGGATGCTTGGAGAGAAAGTCTGGGGTTCTGTGAAGGTAAAAGCAACACGTGTGTGTGCGCCCATGTATCTCCTTACTAGGCAGCAACGCTGTGTCAGCCAAAGTACACGATCCTGGTCCTCTTTTTTTTTTTTGGTTGAAAGAATGAGAAAACTAATTTTTTCTTTAAGTCAGCCGTGGAAAGGGCTGCTCTCTCCCTCTGGAAAAAATATCTATATTAAAAAATACATACTGTTTCCAGGCTAGAGCTTTGTCTGGCCAAAAGAGTGTATGAGAAGAATTAAACCCCTGCTGTTATAATTCACTTTTCGACCCCCACAGATATTTCCATGACATATGTGTTAAAAGTTTCCAAGCCTGAGGCACTTGGTTGTTTTTCTTTTGTTTTGTTTGCTCTTGCTTTTCTCTCCCAGATCAGCTTATAAAAACTCTGTTTTCACTAGCGATTCTGGCTTATGAAAACTCAGCCATGCTTCAGCAGCACCAGATGATGTTCTTTGTCTGGTCCAGTGTTATTAGTGAACAATGGACATTGTCATCTGACAGTTATGAAAGATGATGATTGAAAACAAACAAAAGAGGAGAGGATTAGCTCGTTATTGTCAGATATCAGGTTGCGGCTCTATGGGAATGGGCCATGCCAATAATGACAATCGATAACTCAATCTTCTGATATATTCTTTTTTTTTTCCTTCAGCTGAGGACTGTTGGAAAGAAAGAAAACGGAGCTTGTCTCCACAGTTGCTTTACCGTCACTTCCACTTACCTGTCTTTCACTGTGCTTGCCATGGATTTCCACAAAGTCATCGATAATCTTCACACTCAGGTCTTCGGGAGAGAAGTGTTTTACATCCAGCATGATTGTAAACTTGTCCCGGTCAGACCTCACCTGAAATGAACATTGTTAGACGGTAAGACCCGAGCTCTCAGCGGGGAGGCAGTGTCAGTGTCGTGGCAGCTTAAAAGCTGGAGAAGGGGTGGTCTGGCAGTGGCACAGTATTCCCTTCTGTGACTATGGGCCTCAGCAGGGATCTTCCTTCACTGGGACACTGGGAGGCCGCGGTAGGCATCTGCACCATTGCTACTGCTCTGGGGAGAGGCATCACTTCTCACCGCTATTCTTGTGCCAGGGACCCCTTCACACTCAGCAATCTGCCAGATGCACCAGGCGTTTGTGCTCAGCAGCGAGAGGGGATGGAAACCTGTGTAATATTCTCTGATAGCATACATTTTGTTCTTTCAGTGATTTATGGTTTCTTTCTGGTCTTAGCTCTGGGCGGAAGCCAGTAGGAGAGGGCTAGAAAAAACACCGGGCCCTCGGCTTCAGATCAGAGACCCCACAGCTACATGCTCCTTCTAGACGCTGCCTTCCAAGAATTGCTCCTGGGACCTCCAGCATGGGCTTGCAAAAACCACTGAGCTCCTGAGGCAGAGGAGGGGGTAGAGGAAGCTCCCGCTCACCAGGGTCCTCTCCCACGCCAAGCTGCCCTTGCAGGTCCTTATTCCGGGAGCAGCCTAGCTCTTCCCTCGCCATGCGGCCGGTGGGTGCGGGGGCAGCAAAGGCAGCCTTTTACATGTCAGAAACAACTGTCGGGAGCCAAAATGGTTTCTATTTCTTGAAGGGAAGCCTTCTCCCCTGCAAGGGTTTCCCTCCATGCCCAAGAAGTCCTCCTTGTCCCATCACATCCCAGCACAGGGCTACAGTCACCGGGCCCCACCAACTAACCTCAGGTTGGGGGGACAAGGGGGGAAGGCATAAGGAGGGAAAACAAGGAAAAAAAGAGTTGAAGGGCCCTTACCTCTGAAATGCCCGACTCCAGCACGCTGCGGAAGAGGGACTGCCTGTAGTAGGGGCTGATGGTGGAAGAGAACAAAGGCAGGAGATCATACTCAAAGAGACCCTCTCCGAAAAACTGGTCGAACAAACGGCTTGGAATGAGGGGTCCCAGAGCACGCTTGAACCAGGGGTGCTGGATGGTAATGTCCATGCTTGCTGCTGCTGCGACCTGTGGCTGCAAGGGGAGAGCAGGAGGGACAGTGCAGCTGCTGGGGAGACAGCGATGCCTTGGCTGGACTGCGCAATGCAGCCCCAGAGAAGCTCCCCCTATATATACCGGTCTTGCAGAATGAAGGCATTAGCGGGATTTCTCTGGAAAGACATGATCTCATGATGGAGGCAACGTGGTCAGCAGAAATGCGGAGACTGACCTGGAAACGACAGTCTGGTTGGAATCGGTGCCAGATCTGCTGGAGGGATGATGCCAGGCAGCAGGCTGTGAGACATGGGGTGCCCGTCCCCGGGGGTACTGGCAGGTCCTCTACAGGATGAAGCAAGCTAAACGGGACACCCCGGTGGTCATCTCAAGGATGCTTGTGAATTAGGCCTGCTATGTGGGTTTTTGTAACCCACCCTTGGCTTTTCGTTAATTTGCTTCTGCTTCTGCCCCTCCTTGAAATGGAGACACAAAGTCTCTTCCAAATAAATAAAACAGCTTTTTTTTTTTTCCAAGTGACAAAAAAGGGTTTGATTCAGATTGAAGAAAGGGAAACTTTTTTTGTGTGACATGATATAAAGGGCGTCCACCACTTGAGAGGGGCCTGACAGCCCTGGTGTGGGAATCCTGTCGGGGCTGGCAGGGAAGCAGGACTAACGCATGATGCAGAGCATGAACACGGGTTTGACAAAACAGAAACTTTTAACAAACAAATACTTTGCCAAAAGAAAGAAGGAAAAATAACTTTGGTCACCGACCATAACAGCAGTCCCAAAGCTGCTCTTGAGAGTGCCCTTGTTTTGATTTAGGTATGTGGTGGGAAATTCATTTATCTCCTGGTGTCACGACACAGATCCTGCTTAACGTACATTTCTGGTTACGGCTGTTTTGCATTTCTGTTTCACTTAACACTGCCTTTAAGGGGTCGTGCGCCATCCCTGATGGACGGGGAAGAGGCACATGGACAGCCCACTGTGGGAGCAGCAAGCTCTGCCAGGGAGCTGAGGCAGTGAAAGGGCAGCAAAGCTGCCCAGCTCCACAGCAAGGCTCAGCACGAGGCCATGGCGACAGCCAAAACCCCATTTCCACTGGGGACAGCTGCATCCTAAGGGCCTTCTGGACAGCAGAAGCACCTACATCAGGAATCTCGTGTATCTCAGCACCTTTTGCAGTCGGCGGAGAGTGAGGGAGAGAGAGGGGAGGACACCTCCAAAAGGCACTTCAGAGCTGAGGGGCTGAATCATCCTCTCCTGGTGCCAGGGACTAAAGAAATGGAGGACGGCTGAGATCCTGGCATCGGTGCTTCAGGAGAAATGGGATCAATCCAGGCCAGAGGAGCTAAATTCAGAAAAGCGCTGAGGCAAAGTGACACTCAGTTCAGCATCACCTGGCATCTAGGTGCCACATGGTCTTGGAAAGCCCTTGGCCTTGACTCCCACGCATGACCCCTCCCCATGCAATGCATGGAGGCAGGCAAGGAAAAGTGGGAACCAGAAGATCCCGTGACAGAAGGTTTCCTTCATGAAAAGCAAAATGTTGAGGAGAAAAATACACAAAAAGGCAGTAGAGACCCCTAAGAAGATAGACAAGAGTTTAGGTTCGACCTCACCCAGTTCCAGCAAGAAAAGGCCCTGTGGTCTGGTGATGGCTCTCGGGCGTGAAGGCTTTTCTAAAATCAGGTGCCAAAATGAAATCAATCCCTCCCCAAGACATAGAGGAAAAAACCAGAACAGACAGACCTAACCCCCATTCAGTCCCACTGTCCCAAATATGTCATTTTGCTTGAGAAAATGAAGGGAAAGCAAACAAGATTCATAAAGTGCCACCAAGATTTTTCTTCAAGAGCTCTGTGAGATTTGGGTCTTTGCCCCAGGAGAGAAGAAAATGTCTCCTCAGCCACCCAGTACCAGGGATCTGCTAACATGTATTTAACCAAATGGCAGCAGTGACCTGGTATACGCAGAATGAAAAGAGAGACACAGGAACAGGTTCAAATCCCAAGTCACTCACTGGAGCACACAAAGCAAATGATTTATTTGACTGGTAGAGGAGCAGGTGGGAACTGAGCCCCGACACAGAAAGTGAGACGGATTTGGGGGTCTGACATACCATTTGGGCCCCAGCCACGCATGAGGGGTGGATGCAATCCATGCAGTGTATTGGGAACGTCCCCTTTGTGTTTCCCAAACCAGGGGTTACACCAGAAGCACAGGGAGCGATGCACACTATGGCAGGCTCCTCTCTGGGCATCTTTCAGTCCTTAAGAAACTGCCAAGCCCTTGAGCTCTGACCTCCAGCGTGTTCACCATGCAGGAATGGAGGCAGATTATTGGGACAGGCAGGAAGAAGGGAGCCCAGGCAGGCTCAGCAACACCAACCGGCAGCACATCAGTGCTCTTATTTAGGGCACCAGGAGAGCAGCCATTTGCCCACACAACACCGCTTATCTCACAAGGAAGCCCAACAAAATCCATCATCCACCCTCGGCCTGCAGCTTGCTCCAGGATCGGAGCATGTGTGTGTTCAACTTGTGATCAGAGTACCCTGTATGTTCAACGGGATGATGGGAATGGGCATTTGAGAGAAAAATGACAAATATGCCTTCACCGAAATATCATCTAGAATTATGTATATTACCACCCATTCAAATACTTGAAAAGTGGTAGCCAACTTTATAGGTTTATGTCTTTAGTTTCTTCTGGGCCCACATTTTCATGGCTCTCCCTAGAATTAATCATATCCATTTTGTCTTTGATGGGCACTTTTGTCTTTTATGGGCAAAATATTTCACTGAAACGTAAATTTCATTTACAGCAGGTTTTTCTGATACAAACTTCACACTGTCTGCTTGCCTGTGGGCAACTCCTGAAACTCATCACATCTTAACTTCCAAGGATCTAAAACTCAGGTGTCTAGTCCAAATGAGTTGTCTACTGTCCACTGTCCAGTCAGTGGAGACAGATGCCTCCAGATGGCTCACACGATAATGTAGGTGGCTAGGAAAGGTGAAATGAGACACCTTTCAGAGGTGCCTACATCTCAACTGACTAACCAGGGAGCGTAGACAGCTGCCTTAGGGGAGAGAATTCTAATGCCAACCTCCTTCTGGACAAGCAGAGCTGGTGAGATGAATCCCATCCAGTGTGATTTGTGCCTCCTCTCAGAAGGAAACTGCACATGGGAATACCAAGAGGGAAATGACAGTTAATGAACTCCACTGGCACTGGATTAAATAAAGAATTTGGTATGAGAGAAGAAAGCACCCACTTTGCACCAGTTCAGGGGACCACAGACTTCTCACAGGATGCACAACAGTTGTGCATCATTATCACCTACTGAGCAAAAGCAGTGAGATTTGTTGGCATTTCTATGAAAGGAAGAAAAACTAGTGCATATGCTCACAAGCGCACCCCAAAACACTGAAGGCAGGTTTTCCCAAAGCGAGTCCAACTCTAAGGGTCTTCCAGCAGAACCTGCTGTCCAGCTGACCTTTGAAAGAATACCTTCCTAAACTACCATGCATAATTGCCAGCACATGAGACGTTTAGTAAGGGATGTTGCCCAGGACGAGCTGCAGAAATCCTGTATTATGTTTCTGAGTAAATCAGGGGTCAGCCATCAAGCACAGCCCTTGCCTGTATTTAGCAGCTATTAGTTTGTCCCTGGGACTGACTCTCACCTGCTGATTTCCAGGTGAGTCCAGTGCTGTTTCCAACCCCTGCGCCAAGCTCTGTACGAGCCCAATGTGAAGAGAAAAACAAGTGTTTAAGTGGAGTAGTGACTGGTCAGGTGTAACTGAGGAGGGTTTGTATGCAGTTCTGAAGTACTAATAGAATTTGAATTGCTCTTTCCACCTGGCGTGCTGCAGCCCCAGGAGAGCCAAGAAAGGCCACCTCTCTGCTCTGATCTGCATGTCCTCTTGGGTTAACTGGCGCCTGTTAACCTGCAGAGGATGCAGCTCTTCAGATAGTTCTGATAGAAAATGGGAATGAGTTCCAGCGCTTTTTCTTTCTAATAGACCTGTCAACCCAAAAAGGTACAACTGTACTCATTTAGATGGTCCTCTGCATTTAGATGTAAGCTGTTTAGTGACACTATAAGGGAGTGAATAATGCCTGTCAATATTCAATGATAAAATTGTCGCAGCATGCTAATCATACTAAGTCTTCCCTTTGGAGGAACATTTCTATGAGGTACAAAAAGGAGTTCATGACAGTCACACAGAGCTAGGGCAGGCAATAATGCGATTTTGTTGCAAGTTTTCTTCCTACCAGTCTTCCTGTGGTGGAAAATACTACAGAATGTGTGTGAGGAAGCTGATGAGTGGGGAAAAATGACCGTGCTTTACTTAACTTTACATAGAGCTAGCTTTGGAAAGGATGCAAGAAGTCTATAGTAGTCAGCACGCAAGCAGACAAGCTAGCAGGGCAGGCTCACCAGGGAGCCAGCATTATCAGTTGTGGCTCATAAGCTACTAAGCACCTACTAAAAACTCTCCCTAGAAATGAAAACAGAGCACTTATTTTTTTCTTTTTAAGGGAAGAGACCTTTCTTTAGAAGACTCCTGTTCCCCAAAAGTGTGCATGCCACCCAGGGCAGTGCCACAGTCAGGAGCTCCAAACCTCTCTGCCACGACTGACCTGGGATGCTGATGGAGGTAGCAACTGATTATAACTGCAGCTGAACTCATTTTCCTCTGCCCTCAACCCCCACCAAATACCATGGAAAGCACTAAAGTAATGTTTTCTGCTGAGTTTTGAATGTTGTTGGTATCTTGCTAAATTTTGTAATGGATGGGAGGAGGTGAGGCCGTGTTACCAGTGCAATCTGCACACCATGCTTAACTGTGGTTGGGGCTGCAGGGCTAACACAATGGGAGGGCTGACATGAGAGAAGGCAGATGTTATATTCTTTTTCTTTTTATTAGGTGAATAAGTGTTTCTTGTTAAAAGCAAAGAGAACATTTGAAAACCCCTCTTTGAGGATAGTTCATAGCAAGAAAGAAGCCAGTTAGTGGGAGGGTTGCTACACGCAGAGCACCTTTGAAAATCAAGCCATGTATTAAGAAGTTTAAATATAGATCTAGGAGCCTAACTTTCAGCAAGTGTATTTAAAAAAGAAAATAAAAAAATCAAAACCTTGTCTTGCTTTTCTTTTAAAGAGAGATCAGCGTGTCCCTAGAGAACTCTGCAAAATTCCCATGCCTCCCAAACAGCCATCAGCTGCCCAGCTGGGAGCAGATGAGCAACCCCTTGCACTCCAGCAGCTTGGCTTAAAGAGCCAGGGACTAACCCTGTCCTGGTGTAAGTCATCTCTCTGTATGGCTGTGCCGCCATAAAGAGAGACCTGGACAGGCTGGAGAGTTGGGCAAAGAGGAACCTTATGAAATTCAACAAGGGCAAGTGTAGGGTGCTGCACCTGGGGAGGAATAACCCCATGCACCAGTACAGGTTGGGGGCTGACCTGCTGGAGAGCAGCTCAGCTGAAAGAGACCTGGGAGTCCTGGTGGACAACAGGATGACCATGAGCCAGCAATGTGCCCTTGTGGCCAAGAAGGCCAATGGCATCCTGGGCTGCATCAAGAAGAGTGTGGCCAGCAGGTGGAGGGAGGTCATCCTCCCCCTCTACTCTGCCTTGGTGAGGCCGCACCTGGAGTACTGTGTCCAGTTCTGGGCTTCCCGGTTCAAGAAGGACAGGGAACTGCTGGAGAGGGTGCAGCAAAGGGCTACCAAGATGATTAGGGGACTGGAGCACCTCTCTTATGAAGAAAGGCTGAGGGATTTGAGTCTCTTCAGTCTAGAAAAAAGACAACTGAGGGGGGACCTTATCAACACTTATAAATACTTAAAGGATGGGTGTCAGGAGGATGGGGCCAGGCTCTTTTCAGTGGTGCCCAGCGACAGGACAAGAGGTAATGGGCACAAACTTGAGCATAGGAAGGTTCACCTAAAGATGAGGAACAACTTCTTTACCCTGAGGGTGGCAGAGCACTGGAACAGGCTGCCCAGAGAGGTGGTGGAGTCTCCAACTCTGGAGAAATTCCAGACCCGCTGCAAAGTTGCTGAACACCGGAGCCAGAGAGAGAGTGATCACAGGGGGGACAAGTTGTGGAGGTGACATTTCTAGTTTCCTATCTAAAAAGAAATCTTTGTCCCACTGCTTTTAAGGCACAATCCTCTGTTTTACTGCTGGCCTTTGAGATTCTTTTTCCACTCCAACATCTTCTTCCTCCCTATTTTATAGGGATGCAGCGATTTTTATTTCCTGGTTTATAGCGATCCACAGTCAGATTTACTATTCAGCTGTATGCTGGAAAAGTTAAATATCCACTCTCCTCATACAAAGACTGATATTTATTTTATCTAAAGAATTTATATAATACCAACAGTCTGCCTTGGTGCAGCCAAAGAGGCTTAAAAAATTACTAGCAATCCCTTTTTTCCACCTCAGAGCTCACATCCTAAACACTGAACAAATCCCATCAGTGTTTAGGGCACGTAACATCATTGTTGTCAAATCAATGGTGAATTTACGTGCTGTTAATCCTTGGCATTTATTCAAACAAGCTCAGCAAGTTTGCATTTTATGTTTTCATCAATGGATTTACATAGGGAATGAGAGATGCTCTTTGCTTCCCAGTCTGCAGCAGCACACCCAGAGAGTGGGAGATGCGAAGAGAGCATCCAGCACGCCCAGAGAGCAGGAGAACTGGAACAGGAGCAGGTCTGGAAATTTACAGCTGCTAAGCAATGATGCTTATCTCCAACTGGAGATCTCAGAGCACTTTCCAGAGGAGGTAAGTATCATGGTGGTGACTGGGAACAAGTAAAACGACTTCTCACCCAGAAAGGCAGAGGTGCAGTTTGAAACCTTTTCAACCCCCTAGTCTTCTCTGTGAATAAAGCCACCTCTCTTGCAACTCCACTGAGCTTGCTGCTGAGAGTCCCTCCGCCTTGCAACCAGATCTCATCTCCGTGAGCTTCCCATGGCCCCTCTTCCTGCAGTATAAAATATTCCCTTTGCTCTGGAAATTACACCCATTTTTCAGATCAGAGAATTTGAGAGTGTAGGGTTGTTTTGTGACATGATGTTTACTCATCTAAAGCAAAAAAAATATGCTAAGTGATAAAACAGTTTCAGGAATTAGAACCTTGACTATTTTTCAGAGGAAAGGAGAAATTATGTCTATTCTTTTTCTGGTATGAACCTCTACCAAATAAATAGCTATCTAAATAAATAAAATATATATATATCTTCAGATTGAGACCTCTTTTTTAAGAAGAGAAAAGAAAAGAAAAGAAAAGAGAAAAAAGAAAAGAAAATAAAAGAGAAGAGAAGAGAAGAGAAGAGAAGAGAAGAGAAGAGAAGAGAAGAGAAGAGAAGAGAAGAGAAAAAAAGAAAAGAAAATAAAGACTTGCTATATGGTTCTTTGATTTTATAATTTTTTTTTTCTTCCAGTGTTCTTAAGAGTTTAGATGTGAATTATTTCTGCATGGTCAACATGACCATTCCTGAATTGAGCAGATCATCCTACAGAGTCTATAGTAGAGTGATCCTATAGATTTTTTTTTCTCCAAAGGATCAACACTCAGCCTCTGCATTGCAAAGGTATGGCATACGGGGAGGAACAGGGGTATCTCAGGGAATGCTCTACCATGGATATTTAGTCAGCAAATAATAGGCAATGCGGAAGGCTTGGGAAGCAGATAAGACTAGGGGCAGTGTCTGGAGAGAGAGAAAAGAGATTGCAGGAAGGAGTGGCCAGGAAGAAAAGTCGCTTTATCTGCTGGTCCAGGGAAAGAAGGAAATTGAACGAGTGGTGCTGATGTAGTGGGGAAGGAGAGGCAGGAGGAGGAGGTCTGTAGGAGAACTGGAAGAAGATTGGAAGAGAAGAGATGATAACGTGGAAGGAGGGTGGTCTGTGCAGGACAAGCAGCTCCGTAAAGGGTGTTCTGCAAACCCTGCAGCCACTTGGTAATCCTGCAGTGAACCACACAGTCCTGGTTTGAGTCTGCCTCTCACCATCTGAGCAGGGCTTGGAGGCAAAACACTAGACACCAAAGGTGGATGTCACTGTAAACCACCCAGGAAAGCTCCAAATATTGCCTAATCACAGGTGATGCTGCAGTAGTTTAGTGCTCAGGTGTAAACTGGCACTGGGAATTGAGCTGTTTGTCACTGCTAGCGGGACCACGGAGATTGGCTCACAGAGGAGACAGGAGGTGGGCAGGGTAAGAAGGCAGTATCAGTCTAAAAGACACTGATGAAAGGGGGTTTGGGCAGGCAAGTCGTATTATTAATTCAGTTAGACAGTGAGAGGCATCGAGAGACCTGTTGGTACTACAGAGGCTGAAACCAACAAGATTCTCCACTGTGTACCGTGTGTACACAGGCTACCTGCATAATTATGTTATTTAAAGTTAAACGAGATAACCTACCACGATAGCACAATACAAACAGCATCCAGATTCCACTGCAGGGAGCACGTCCTTTAACAGTCAACCGTGGGGGTGAACCTCTTTGAACCTCCACCGGGTTCAGAAGTACCTGTGCAGCGCCACAGGACCTGCAAATCTCCCTGTGCTGAGGAGAAACACAAAATAATCACAGCTTCCATCTGGCTCAAAGGGATCCACTCTGTTCATCCAGCAGCCTAACAGAGAGCAAAAAAGCTAGCTCTTGATGGGATAACGATCCCCCGTCCCTTACGCCCGGATGCCAGATGAGTCTGTTAGGGTGGCAGCTGTCTGGTGACTTGGAGAATTTATTTTTACAGTAGCTGAGTGATGGGAACCTTCGGAAAAAAAACACCACTTGGCAGAGAAAGACACAAACGAACCGTTTGTCTAAGCTGCTCCCAAATCCTCTTGCTGGGTTTATGTGCACTCATGTGAGGATGAGCATTAGTACGAGGGTGGTGGAGGTTAGCAGCAAAAAGATTAGCACGATAGGCTGGCCAACAAAATGCTGAGACTGGCTCTGCGTGCGTCACTGTGTGCGCGCACTGACGACGCCAAGGGCCCGCTCTCAGCAGTTCTCAGCTGTTACGCACCGCAGGGCTAAGGCTGCCTTTGCATCACCGGAGGAGGGGAAAGAGTCGGAGGGGAAGGAGTCGGTATGAGCCAGCCATCCCCTCGATGTCTCTTACGATCTCGCAAGGTAAATAGAGCACACAGGCTGGGGACTGGAACACGCTCCTGGGGAAAGGACCGCAAACTAAGGGATAATCAAGCTGAAGAGCATCACATTTCCCTGACTTTAACCCACAGGAAAGCGTTACGCTCAGGCACAGCAGATGGGATGAGACTTCAGATAGCTGATGCATCACCATTGACCATGGCTCTGCCGTGTATAATTAAGGTTAAATGATACAGACTGTCACAGCATCTCCAGTCAAAAACAAGCCCTCCGTTCCCTTTCTTTTTTTTTCTCCCTAGATGCTTTATGCATTTTGTCAAAAGGTCATACCCAGGCGACTAAATACAGTGAGGGAAAAGAAGCAAACAGAAAAATCCCCGCTGCAGCTGTCAAGTAAAAGAAAGAAAGGAATTTTGTATGTCACAGCTGGGAAGAGCAGTCCAGAGGAGGGGAGTTGCAGCTGTGGGTGCAATATAGAGCAATCATTTTTAAGTGTGGGGCCCCAAATCTAAACTCACAGCATACAAACACAAAAGTCTTTGCACAACATTTCTCACTTACAAGGGTGACACCATGACCTGCAGATCACAGAGGAGCTTTTCAGTGACCCACTGAGGATGCTCTCAGTTATAAATGTTTAAGTAATGTACTTCATGAGCAGCTGTGAATGTAAGAGAGCAATTCTGGAGGCTTCCCAGAGCATTCAGGCAGATGAGCAGATAAAAATATGCACTAAGTAATACTGCCCAAAGCTTGGTGTTCTTTCTCCACCTACTGCATGACAAGAGGAATGCTCTACAGCCTCACTGAGCTACCTGAGAAGTGACACTCTTCTAGTGCTACGCACTGTTTTGCCACCGACTGAGTGCTTCCAACCTTCTTTTTTCACTTCAAAGCCCTGTCGGGCTCTCCCCTCTTCTGACTCCCCAGTTTTATTCACTGGGATACCTCTGTGTATTTCTGTGCTGATGAGTGATAAAAACTTTCTGTCAATGCTGTTCAGTCTTCCTCTGGGCCTGTGCTGCTTTACAGTCCTGTTCCACAGTACCTAAAAAAGTTGTCACTTCCAAAGAACTGCTTGCTCTTCACAACACCCCAGCAAAAAGCAGGCCATCATCCTCCGAAAGGCGTGAAGATCTGACTGCTTTTATGGCCCCGCTGTGGCCATCCTCCTTCAGTGTCCCAGCCTATGTTGGATGCGGGCTCCCAACATAGGGATGACCTGAGGGGAAGAGGGATGAGAGAAAGAGGACAGACACTAAATCTTCCCTGTGGTAACAAAATGTAGTCCTGGGGGCTCCATCAGTTCTGCTTCTCTCTAGGATGGGCACTGCTTCCCAGCTGGGAATGTCTTACCTGGAAGGAAGCATTCAGACAATGGTACTAATTACCCTGGAAGGGGAATAAGGGGAACTAGGCACAACCTAGTTCTGTCTGTCTACAGTACTGTAGCCGCTTACTACCCATTGTGCTCCCCCCAGAAGGGGTGTAAAGAAAGCATCCACAGAGGGCAAAAGGATGTTTCCTGATGGGAAAAGCATTCCCAAGAGCCTCACAACTCAGCCTGGCACACCGCACCCTTCCCCCTGCTCTTCCAACCTCCACCACTAACACCAGCCATCGCTAGTGCCAGTCCCTGTGCACTCTGCTCCTCCTCTCTTGCCCTACCTTCTTCTGGAATTTGGGGGTTTCTTTCGTTTCTGAAGACAAAGAGTTTCAAGAGGCTGCAACTGTGGACAGTCCTTCAGCCACCGTGCACTGCTGCGGCTGTGTCACTTCATTTCAACCCCCTGCCCTGATCCAGGGGGCTGGGTTATCTTGACTCACAAGGATCCAGCTTAGTTGAAGAAATAAACAATCAGCAAAGAGAATACTTGCTATAATCAATAAAAGCATGAAAAAAGATTGGTGTATATCCTTGAGAAAACGAGGACAGCCTTCCTGCAAACTGCTCTCCTCCCTTTGGGATTCCCAGTGCCTGAGAATCTCAGGTCATGTAAGTGAAAGTGCAGCTCTTGTAACACCATGTAATAAATGTCTTCATACAAAGCAGAAGAGACGTTGTCCTGAAAAAAACCTGCCCTTCTTCAGTGAATGTTATTGCAAGGGTTTTGACATGGCTGCTCCATGGCTTACCGCAGCTGGCAAGTGCTTTTTTATCTCCATAAACTGTAGCGCAGGCAATTTTTCCAGTGGGTTCACAGCATATCAGAAGCAAAGTGCAGTCTTCAGTTGAGATCACAATATGCTCTACATCCATTTAGCATTTATTCCCATAGGTTACCACACTGCAGCGTTGGCTTTTCCTTTACAAAACACTTGGGCAAAACATGCTTTAGGGTCTGACAATTAGCAGCTCTGAAAGGGGTTGAGCAGAGTCGTTGTTACCATTCCCAGTAGCATGTAAAAGACTTTTTTGAACCTCTGAAGAGCACCAATGCCCAAACTGCTGACAAGATGACCTGACTTAGTCAGGAATCTCATCTATCCCATCAGCTTGCTCTATCAATATTATTCTCTACATAAGGGACAGACATAAATGCTCATTTTCAAATGAGCTTAGCCTTCATTTTCATCCTTAGACCAGGTTCTGATTTTCAAAGTGTTCATCTTCCAGCTCCTTCTGGGCCACAGACAACCAGATTTTCCCAAGCAGCTCTCCCAGGCAATGTGCCATATTCTTCTAATGCCTGGCCTATGGCACAGATAAGCCAGAGGAGGGAAGTGATGGTGTTATCAGCAAAACAAAAGAAGGTGCAAAGGAAAGAGATGAGGTTTCACACATGCTGCTGCCTAGTTCCACACCTCTTTAGTTTATTATCCTCCAGACAACAGCAGTCTTTGGAGTTAAGCACTGGTTTTAACTTGCTCCTGCATGCTTACTTCTCAAGTTGAGTGCATTTCCCTGGCCCAAACAGCCAAAGTTGATCCCTTCCAACTGCGAAAGGAAGCAAAGCAAAGCCATGTTATATGACCCTCAGTCTAAAGGCCCTACGTTGTACAAAATCCAGAGCTGAAATGTGTAGCTTGAGCTCTCCTCAGCTCTCTTAGGGATGGCTACTACACCCATGGCCAGAGAGGCTTCTGTTCTCCCGCATGGACCTTTCCACCAAGTCCAGAAGCATCACACACATCCCGTGCTACATCCAGCATTATGCCTTTGCATGAAGAGAGTAGAGATGGGAGGGGACCTCCCTGCAGCCCGTCAGGTCTTTATTGCTGCACAGGACTTCTACTGTCTGCAGGCAAGGAGTGCACTTTAGGGCAATGCCCCAGGGACTCCAGCTCTGGAACCCCCAACATAAGAAGGACATGGACCTGTTGTAGTGAGTCCAGAGGAGGGCCACAAAGATGATGAGAGGGCTGGAAAACCTCTCCTATGAGGACAGGCTGAGAGAGTTGGGGTTGTTCAGCCTGGAGAAAAGAAGGCTCCAGGGAGGCCTTAGAGTAGCTTTCCAGTACCTGAAGGGGGCCTACAGGAGAGATGGGGAGGGACTTTTTACAAAGGCAGGTAGTGATGGGATGAGGGGTAATGGCTTCAAACTGAAAGAGAGTAGATTTAGATTAGATATCAGGAAGAAATTTTTCACTATGAGGGTGGTGAGACACTGGAACAGGTTGCCCAGGGAAGTTGTGGAAGTGTTCAAGGCCAGGCTGGATGGGGCTTTAAGTAACCTGGTCTAGTGGGAGATGTCCCTGCCCATGGCACGGGGGTTGGAACTAGATGAGCCAGAGCCATATTTGCAAGCCTGCTCCACCCCCACCCAGTGATAGGTGCTGGAGACAGACGGCACTCTGTGCTCCACTGGTCACAGTTAGAGATAGAGATAGACTGAGGATGGGGAATCACCAGGAAAGATGAACTGAGCAGCAATTTCTTTTTCTTCCCCAACCTTTAGCTGGACTGTAGGAGTGCTCAGGACCAGACACACAGTATCTACCACATCAAAAGAGAGTGAAGAATGACAGCTGTATGATTTTACCTTGTTAATCCAGCTATTTAGTAGAATATGTAAGTCAACAGCAGCTGTTAGTGAGCCTCCATCAATATACCTGCTCAATAACCAAGTAATGCTAACAGGACATTTTTTGCAGCTGTGATTTTAAAACCACTTCTGGTCTAGAAACACAGTATGGCAAAATTCCCATGACATTCCAGTGAAGACAACTGCTTAGGAAAGCAGTTTATATGGGGGAAATAACAAGCAGGCTCTTTTGTAGGCATTGGCATTCTGATTGAAGTGCCACGTATCTTGCCTTAGGGTGCTCATTGTAGCTGCCGATTTGTTGAGAGAGACAAAGGGCAGAGAGAGCGTGTGTGGAAAAGAGTGTCTTGGATGGGTATCTGCTGACACTCAGCCATTGCAAAGATGGAAGTGGTCACTTTTAATTACAAAGGTAGACCAGCAATCCCTCTTCATCTCCTGGAGATGCCGCCCACAACATCCATTTCCAGGTGGTGAACACCCTGATTACACACTACAAATGCCACTTGCTTCAAAAGAACTTTTTTCACACTGTTCTTTCAAAAACTGTGGCAAGTGTGTGCACTTCTTGGGCCAACAATTCAGCCATTTTAAAATAATTTCAAATGTCCCGTGTCAGGTTGGGTTACGGCCAGCCACTTTCAACCCCTGGAGAATAACCTCTTCCCTAGAGGTGTGTCAGGCCCACGGAGGGGTCCCAGGCAGAGCCAAGGAGTCAGGTGGAGCCTGGGAGCCCCTTCTTGCAGACTCCCTCCAATCTAAGTCCATCTTCAAGTATGAGCAGTAATTTTACCTCTTGTTTTGTTAAGGAGATGAAAGGAGTACAATTCAGGCCTGGTTTGTTTGGTTTTTTTTGTGGTAGATGAGATCTGGAAAATCACAGTGCCCTGGGAGACCAGCTCATTGAGATGGCTGTAAAAGTCTCCTGACCGCTGCAGTGTCCTCCTGGCCCATTTTTGCAGTCTCTCTGAGATCAGGTGGAGGGTGTCCGCTTGCGGGGGGAGCTGCGGCGAGGGACCCCCAGGTCCCTTTGCAGCTGGCAGCCCACTGCAGGCAGCTGCCCGGGCTCCTCCGCCAGGTCCACAGGGAGGCTTTTAGCCGTTCAATACAACAAGAGGCAATAGGGGCTGGAGAACTGAAATCAGCAGCGTAAATGTGAGCCTAATGAGTGACAGGGGCTATAGGAAAGCTGTTCCCAGTGACAGGAGGCTCAGTGGAAAAAAACCTTTCAGCAGCATCAGCAAAGGGACAGGGGAGCCTTTTTAATTTAGGACCAGCTAAATGCCTGAGTAGCCTCACGCCAGTTGCCAAGCTACTGAGCTGTGGCTTCAGCTGCCCTGTCCTAGCAGAGCTCAGGGTCGCTCTTCATGACACTGTCACCTTCCAGCTCTCTCACTACCTCATACCAACAAAGTCAGCAGCAACCAATGCTCTTGCTGTGGTTGTTTTAAATAGATTTTCATCTTGCGAGGGAATAGATGTCTAGTGTTACTCCAGCATTCAGTATTGCACAGCTCTGAAAACTAAATCTAAAACCAGGCTCCTGGGAAACTCCCTTTGACTTTTGCTAATCCAGATGAGGAAGGCAGGTCCTTTCCAGGACCTTGGTTGTGCTACACCCGAAGGACATTTCAACAGCTATTCAGTGTTGCGTAGGTTTCCTGCAGGAGATTTACATCCCCTGGTGTTTCTTACTGAACTAGTGTTATTTCAGCTAGAGCTACTTTACAGTGCTAAAACTAGCACTGTAAATACTATCGATCTTGGCCCCTGCTCTGAGAAAAAAACAGTTCTGCTGGATGTTGTGAACATCTATTTCTTGCTAAGCTCCGGGGAAATGCTTTAGGATAGCAAACAGCATTAAGAACACTGACCTTTTTTTCTAAGCCTCATCAATTCCTTAGTCAGGTGGTAGCAAAGAAGTCTGTTGTTGCAGTTAGTGCCCTGAAATTAAGGGCTAAAACAACAACAAGAAGAATTCACACGAGGCAACTCAGCTCTTCAGCTGCATCAAAGCCAGCAGCTTTGATGCTTGAGCTTTCCCAGGACTGACTAAACAGATCGATTAGATCTGCATCAGCCATTCTGCAAGTCATAATTGGAAAATAATATTTTCACAGGATTAGAGCTTCTTGCTTTGAAAATAAGCAGCTTGGGCTTGGGTAAAATTTTCCAAGGCACCTATGTGATGCAGAGAGCAGGGCCTGATTTCAGCATGGGTCAGCAGACCCGTGGCAGCTTACCTGCCCTCTGAAGGGTGATGGTGGCAGCGGAGAAATGACAGATTGGGCTCGGGCTGCACGTCATGCTACCACTCAGAGCCTGCTTGCTGGCAGGTTTCTACCGCAATTGCTTTGGCAGGGTGACTGTCCTCCTCTGCCTCTTCACCTGTGGTAACTAAGGCTCTCTGACAAAGGCCAGAAAAGCAGTCCCACATGCAGGCTTGTCTGCCATCCATGGTACATACCTGTGCATTCACATCAGACAGGGGCTGGTCTGGGGCCTGACCGGGGCTGATCCCCACCTCTTGCTGAGGTCGGGGAAGGATTTGTGTAAGGGCAGGATGAGCGCACCACAGGTGCGGATACCTGGACAGTGCAGCCGTGTAGGGCAGAGCGAACCCCTGGGAGCTGAGCAAAACTCCATGGCAAAACCACAGCCTTCCCCTCTGGGGAAGCGAGAGGGGTTGCAAGCAGGCTCCATTGCAGCCCACTGGCCTCTGGAGGGGCTGTCTGCTGCCACAGGACTCTGCAGGCAGCCGGGAAGGCAGAGCTTACACACCAGAGACTTTTTAGGCCAGGCACACCACACAAGGCGATGGGCTCCTGGTCTCCTCCCATGAGCTCCTAAGGTGTCACGTACGCATCCCCTCCCAGGGCCTCCCTGCAACTGTCCCACTCCTCTTTGTACCAGTAGTTTCCCCAGAGATGTCACCTCACGACTCCATCTGGTCTGGTAACACTTTCCTAAGCGCTTCCATGCCAGTATAGGACCAGGCAACCTTTCCCAAGTTATCCTTCCCTCCCCCAAAGTGGATCCCACATTAGAGTCGCCTCACAGGCATCTTCTATCCCCCAAAAGATCTTCACACTTCCCAAATGATACATCAAGCTCCCTCAGCATCACCCAGCATCTATGTACTCAGGCAGCACAACCCTCAGCGCCTCGTTTCACACGATAGCAGAGAGCTGGGGCCGTAAGCTCCCCCCGCGTGCCTGGCATTGCCAGGGGCTCCCTGCTGCTCCAAGAGGGTTCCAGGGGAGGACAGGGCAGCAGGACCCACATTGCAGCCACACCAGGGAGAGGCCACACTGCAGAAGAGGCAGCTGTGACAGACTCCAAAGGAACAAATTGCATACTTAACCTGCGAATACTGGGGTAGCCCAGGTCTCCTGCCGAGGCTGCTGGGGCTCGCAGGACGGAAGCCTGGGGGACCACCAACTCATTGGAGTGACTCTTCTGCCCCCAGAGCACAGGGGTCACTCACCGCCCTGCACTGGGCCATGAGATGGGCTCTGCCAGCCCCTCGATGCCCATCCCAAGCGCCTCATGCCCTCAGCAGGGTCATGGTGGGAAATGCTGCCCTGGACTATGTCCAGCTCAAGTTCTGCCACGGATTTGCGACGCCGCACTGGATGAGCCCTTCCAGCTGAAGGCCACCGGAGGGAGCCCCAGCAAAGCAAATGAAGGCTCACGGGAGCTTCTGCATCCATCATTTCGAGCAGTGGCTTTCACCCGGTCATCCCCAAGGCGCTTTGGAGTCAGGGGATTATTTCAGGGGGGACTCGTGGAAAGCAAAGTCTGCTGTCAGGAGGTTTCCATCACTGCACGTCAGTCCGCTTGTTTACTAGACCACAGGGCACAGTAATGCAGGAAAGCTGTAGAGCACCCATCAAATATGTGCCACAAGGTAAGGGGAACATCCTGTTCACCTGCGCTTCTTACCCACACCTGTCCTAGGAGAACTCCTGCCGGCTTTGGTGGGAGGTTTGTCTGATACAGGGAAGCAGCAAGAAGCTTGTTGTAGGTGTATTGTGCCTTGCCTTTCTGCAGGCTGTTATGACTGGACTCTTTTCCTTAACAAAACCTCTTCTGTAAATGTATTTCAGGATAAATCTGGCATGGTCCCTGGGTTTTTTTTTGTGAACGTGGAGCTGCAAGACGAGTTCAACTGCAGACAGTAAAAGGAACGTGCAGGAGGTTCCCCCCCACCTACAACAGCTTGCTCCCATATACCTGCTCTATTTCACTGGCAGAAATACCTGCTGTTTTTAGGTCTAATATTTGCTGATAAAAAAGCTGCACTGTGAGGGTACAGTCCCATGATGGGCTTGAGCTGAACAAGTTTGCTGCTACAGAGAGGGAGAAGCCTTACACTCTGTCTTCCTCCTTCTACCCTACTCTTCCCACTTTCCCTCCCTCCTCCTGCCTTGTGCTCCCATCTGTGCAGTGCAGCCTCATTTCCCCTTGCAAATTCTGATGGCAAGATAAAATGATTCAGCTTATTAACCTGGCCATTTGAGAGAGTTCAATCCGCTTACCATGCAGTCAGGCAAGTCTGAGAGAGATGGAACAAAATAAGCACTGGGAGGGGTGGAGGGAAACCTGCCCCTTACACGCACCGTGGCTGAGCTGATGTTAGCTAAGCTCCTGCCGTATCAGGAAACCATAACCAAATGAAGCCAGACAGAGCCAGGCTGAAAACAAACAAAATGATGCAATGGGGATGGCAGATCTGCAAGCTGCTTTCCGGAGGACAGCGCATGCAAAGAACTTGCATGGGCTCAAGGAGCACTAGAGAAGTCCTTGGAGGAGAGATATAATAAGGGCTACTAAACTGATGAACCACTAAAGGCTCAGGAGGTCCCCTGAGCTGGAGGAAGTTGGAGGCTGGGAGTGTACCTGGGAAGACAGAGCTGCTCATGTATGCACACCCTGCTCTTCCTCTTTCCCAGGGATATGCCTTTTCTTTCGCCAGGCACACACACCCTGTGTGTGATCTGCTGCCTCCTGCCAGAAGGCAGCCCATCCTGCTCCACACAAGGAGGGGATTCTCAGCATTTTCGATGCCGACTGACCCATCCCTCCTGATAACCATTCAGCCACGGAAGAGCCTGCACCAGCCTGTGCTCCACCACCACACTGCAACAGCTGCTGGCAGGAAGACCTGCAGATGTCTCACCGCTGCTGCTGGCACCTCCGTGCACACAGTCACCTGCACTGAGCTGGAAGCAGCCTCTGAACTTGTATGAATCGGTCCCTGTAGCCTTATCAGCAAGGTCCTGCTGCACATCGAGCTCCTCACCCCGGAGAACTGCTTCCAACAGCCAGGCAGTTGTGAGAGCCCCTGGTGCTCCAGCCAAGGCCAGATGAGACAACTGTTGTGATGGGCTCCCCATCACAGAACACAGCAGTGTGACCAGTGAGGCTCCTCCAAATTTGCCAAGGCTTCCACCAAACTCTTCTTTTGCTGCCTTGCTGTCCTCTCGTTCCTCTGACTGCTGCAAAGGGAAGCAGCAAGCAAGCAATAACTGGAGAAGTTTTCCAAGAGTATTCAGAAGGGTCCAAAGAGATCAGCTTCTCACACAAAGTGCTCCATCCAAACTGCCCAGAACAACACAGAGAGGAATTTGCCTCAACGGAGCAGTTGCATTTGCCTGTCAGATGGACTTTGATTACTTTCCAGTCAATCCTTGTGGCCCCTGGGGTGTGTGACAGGGGCGAAGTGGATCAGGGACAGCCCTGGGGCAGCACTTCACAAGGCTGGGAAAGGAGGTCTGTGACAGGAGAGCCAAGATCACCCTCACAGCAACAGGCACTGAGAGTGGAAGAAAAAAGGTTTTTCTCCCTCTTTTTCTGGAGAACAACAGGGATACCACCTCCCCATGGCCACAGCATAGTGATGCTGCCGAGTTGCCCACATCTGGGGAAAGCGAAGGAGTGGGCACAGCCAGAGGGCAAGGGATGAGGCTCACCTTGGGAAAACCATCTTCATGGTCTTAGTGCTCTCCTGCCGGGTCAGTACCACTACTGCCTACTGACTTTTCTTCAGGGTCAAGCTCGCACACATCCTGAACAAAACTTGAATCCCTGCCTAGCAAGAGGGGCTAGGGGGCTATGGAGAAAGAGACCAGGGAGAAATCAAGTGATTTGCACCCGGATAAGGAGTGCATCAACGATGGGGTACAAAAACTCAAGCCTCAAAAAGTGGCTCTGGAGGAGCCAGAAGTGAGGCTGCAGCCTTGGGCACTGGATGCACTTGTGTGCTGAGTTCTCCCTCTTGGCATGAACGAGGGGAGGCCACAAACACACCAGTGCTCACAGCCGCGTGCAGAACATTCCTGTTTCTGCTCCCCAGGCCGTGGGACCAGGTCTGTACCCTTCATCAGGGTGTTTCACCCTCACTGCCAGCGAAAACATCCTGCCACTTCATGTGGGAGTGAGGAGATGGAGCAAGTGCAGCACAAGTGCAGAGAGATGCCTCCACAGCACCGTTTGGAAGTGAAGGGGCTGGAGGTAAGACCTCCCTCCTACTGCCCTTGGTGAACCCCCCATCTGAACCACCAAGGCTGTTCCTGAATTCTTAGCCTGACTCCAAATGTCTCCTGTCCATCTTGCTGTTGGGAGAATCATCTGATTTCTGTGCCTCCTCTGTAAAGGGAGGAAGATGGCATTTTTGTCTAGCTTGTATGCTTTTCTGGGCAGGGAGAGAGGGCCCCTTATGTGAAAGAATGAGCATAATGAGGGTCTTGACCGCAGACCTCACAGCAGCTTGCCAGACCAAAGTGCTAAACACAACACCAAATGTGTTGAACTTGAAAAGTCCTCCAGCTTTATTAATTGTCCTGGTTTTCAATTGTAAGGCATTTTGTAATAGCAACAGTTAACAAATCAGCAGTGCTTCCAATCAGGGGTTGGATCTCAAAATTTCCCCAAGGAAAAGTTTCCATAAAACACCCAAATCTCTCAACCACACTCTGCAGTCTCTGCAATACCACTTCTCTAATACTGTTCTTCGACTCAGCGTCTCCTCTCCTCTTCCTTGCCATTCATCCTGCCCCACTGACTGCCCCTCACACCAGACCACCTTTGCTTTACCTTCACCCACAGCATCAAAGCAGTGCCCTTACACCACTGATGGTGATTAGCATTCAACTGTGAGTGACCTGGAGGACTCAGAGAGGGTCCTTCCCCGTGCCCTCAGTGGCACGGTCCTTCATGCCTGGCTGTGTCGCTCTGACACATGAAACAAAGCCACAGCCAGTTTGCACCAGACGCACTCCTCCCCCAGACCCACACGGCGACTATGGCTACAAAGACCTCACCCTTCTCTCTGCTCTGCTGTGTAGCACTTACTGGGGTTGCTATAATTAAGGATCTTTGATAAGATCTGCTTATATAACCGTGGCGATTAGTGAAGTATAGGCATGGAAGTAGATTAGATGAGATTACTAGCTACAGCTCTGGTCTAATGTACACAAATTGCCTTCTCTGATTAATTTTTTGACGTTACATCTTAAATTGGTTCTCCTTCCTCACAGTTGTGCCTTGTTCCAAGAGATGTCAAGCACAGAACTGGTAAAATGGTTCAAAGGGCTTGCTGGCTGTGCGTTACTAATTATTCTTGCACACGCACTGTTAGCAAAATCCCTTTAACCTGAGAAGCCAAGTCCTACGCACTGGCCTGGAACTCCAGGTACCTCTTTAATTAACAGAGAGTTCTGGGAACCAGAAACAAGAAGGTGCTGTTTTCCAGTGAATGCATTAAGTACTTTATGTACTGAACCCCAGGATGTGTTTCTGTGTTTGTTTCAACCTCTTTTTTTTCTATATCCAAGCACTGCAGTCTTTTGTTTCACAACTATTTTTTCCTCTCCTTTCACCCTTGCTCTGCCTCTCTTAAAACTGGCTGCTTCCCTACCGCCTTATCTTTTCTCTCACCTCTTTGTCTCCAAATCAAATCTGGGTGGCACCATTTTCTCCTCACCAGTGATGGTACCGGGCTTTAAGAAGACAGACCAAAACAGAGAAGGGTACGTGGCAGCATTTAATCCAATAGATCTGAGCAAGTTGGGGTCAGGGAGTAACCTGCAGTTAAGTCACTAACCAGAACAACCCTGTAGCAGTGGAGAGGATGTGTAAAGCCCAGGAACAAATCCAAGCTGTGTTTCCCTCTCCCAAGTCCTGCAAATGTCCTCATTTAGATTTGGACAAAATTAAATACACAGTAATGAGTAGTTACATGGAATTCTGCCTTTGATTCCTGCTTTTCTCTGGAGACCCTTCATGTTTCCTTTGCTTTGCTGGCTCCTATCTTCCACCTTTCCAGCTGTGCTGTCAACATTAACTTCAAAGGGTCTTCTTCCTTCTCCTTACCTTCTCACACTCCCTAGTTTCTGTCCCAGGTCCCTCTCTTTCTTCTAAGCTTGGCCCTGTATGCAAGGTGAAGTCACTCAAAGAAGCTGAGACAGAGCCTTTTATCCTCACTGTGACATGTCCACACGACGTTGCCTCCAGTGTCCGCAGGCTCTGTCTACAACGCTGCCCTTTCGTTAGGCAGATGCACCGCAGCATCTCTTTCTTCCAACCATGGTTCGGCCACATTGACACAAGGGGAAGATATCCCACTTTTCAGACAATCGGTTGCAATACTGCTAACACCTCTAATGTAGGCGGCTGTTTGACACTGGATTAATTTCAAGCTCATTGACATCTCATGAACTCACACACACAAAAAAAACATTTTGTTTAATTTCTCGGTTCATTTTTAGATACCTATAGAAGGAAGAAATGTGTGGAAAGACTGGCTGCTATTCCTATGCAAAGCACAAAGATGCCTTCCCCTGATACACCACGGATACCATGCAGGCCCAGCACCCTCCAGCTCCGGTGTGTTATGGTGACGGTCTTCTTGTCAGCATGTGCATGGCCAGGCTGAGCACAGGAGGGAAATGGGATGCCGAAAGAGGCAGAGGGTTATAAAATTCTGATGGGGATGGACCTCACTGTCCCCAGTGTGAGGGGCGCTCCTGGTACAGAGGACTGCTGAGAAAATGAAGAGCAAGACATGAGTGGGCTTGTTTTTCAATAGTTCAGGCCCTGTGAGGCATAGCTGGGGTCCTAGGACTACTGTCTCACAAAACTGAAAAAAGATCTTAGTCAAGCACTCTATAGCCAGCCAACCATTACTACCACCGTACCAATTCCGCAAGCCACAAAGCAGAACTCCGTGCAATCTACTCTTTCAGCTTGTGCTCCTAATCAGTTATTTTAGGCATCTGCTTTTGCTGGAGACATCGTAAGATTTCTGTTTGTCATGTACAAAAGCATATTTCCAACACAGGTTTGTTTTCTAATGGCATCTTCAGCTCAAGTTATTTCTCTGTGAAACGTGGATCCCGGGGTCAGCAGACTTCAGCACAACTGTCTTAAGAGTGTCTAAGTTAAAGCTATGCTCTGGAAAATGTTTTTTGCTCTCAGCCGCACACTACGCAACCTACAGCAAAAGGAAATCTAAAGTGGATGGGGCATTTACAAGATAAGCAGTAAAAACCCAGTGCATTTCAAATCGTGAAAACAGATTTTAATTCCACAGGAGGAAAACGATATTTCAACATATTTTATCTGAAGGCTTTAACAAAAACATTAAAGCAAAAATCAGTGCAATTTTGTTCTGCTTATTATGTAAAGCATATACTCTGCGAACACACATTACAGGCTGCTTTCAGGGATGAATGAAAACCACCAGGGACTTCTGCTTTGACAGAGCTCACTGCAGACAACTGCAGAGGTAGTTCCCTTGAGGACTCGGGATAGGTCAAGACTCAGCAGGTTCCCACTGGGTGACTGAGGTGATCTAGCAGCATGCGGCTACTGGAATGGGGTCATCCCACTCCTTCACTGCCCTTGCTCCAAGCTACAACCGTGGCAGTCGTGATCTTCCCTCGTGCTAGCTCTGAAACTCCAGCTCAGTGAGCCAGTTCAGTTCACTACCCAAGCAGGAAATCACACTTTTCTTTGCAGGGTTTGACTTCCGCTGGTTTAGCGAGTTTAAACTGCAGTGGTACGCCCACAGTGACCAACTGAGGCACAGAAAGTACATCCTCTAACACACAAACCTTAGTGGTCACATACACTGCAAGGCAAAGATAAGCAGCAGTACCTGTTCTCTGTCAACAAGATCTTCTCAGACTTTGCCAGGGATTTCTGCTTCTAACACCTGGATCACAATTGTGAATTTGAAGGGAAGTCGGTGCAGGAGGAAGGAGCAAAGGGAAGTTAATCTGACTGTACAGAATCATAGAATCGCTGGGGTTGGAAGGGACCTTTAAGATCATCAAGTCCAACCATTAACCTACCCTGACAAAAGCCACTTCTA
Source organism: Rynchops niger (assembly GCA_013400035.1). Lineage (NCBI taxonomy): Eukaryota > Metazoa > Chordata > Aves > Charadriiformes > Laridae > Rynchops > Rynchops niger. Next base: position 980,339 of record VXBH01005714.1, read on the forward strand.
AACCATGTCCCCAAGTACCCCATCTACCCTTTTTTTAAACTCCTCCAGGGATGGTGAATCCACCATCTCCCTGGGCAGCCTATTCCAATGTTTAATAACCCTTTCAGTGAAAAAATGTTTCCTAATATCCAATCTAAACCTCCCCTGACATAACTTGAACCCATTTGTGGGTATGTGGCAGAAGTTCTAGCAGAAAGCTTTTGTCATCTCAGTAAGGATGAGAATGGAGAGCAGGTGAGCTTCATATCCCGAAAGAGTACGTACAGAAAGAACATGGCAGGGCATACAGTGGTGCCAAGAGGACTGTTCTTGTCCTGTGATGGGTCACTGTGTCTTTGAGTCAGCTTAAACCAACTGGGGAATTCCAGGGGGTGTAATAAAAAGCAACTAGACAGGTCTTGCTGTTAAGTGTCAATCGTCTTCTGTTAGGGCACAGTGCAGCGAGCACTTGTGTGCTTGAGAGTAGTCCTGCGAACTACAACTAGGGCTGTGAACACGCTGCACAATAAAGCGTATTACTAAATGTTTCAGTAAATTCCAAACTATCTAAGAGATGTATTTCACTTGTAATACACCGAGTGCTCAGTCTTGTTTTCTGCATCAACAAAATGAGTAAATTCATTTTCCTGCCATGACTTTCAGACTGGAACACCACTTCTGCTGCAAATGTTGATCAGGCTGTATAGTATCAGCGACTTCCGCAACCATTACCGTTCCATCTAAAAAAAATTAAATTTGCTTTGTTCAAATTTGCAGCTTTTGGCTCATAATTCCATGAAGCTTCCTAGAATCACCAGAAATAATTTGGCCCTATCCTCCGCTCTGCTTTTAATTAAAATGCGTATTTTTCTTTGCAGCTCATTCAACTTTTATTTAAACTCCTATAGAACCTGCACCTCCCTGCCTTTGAGCAATTACTTTATTCCAGCACTTGAAGCTGTGATAACAAAGGTCTAATTCGGATTTCTTGTCAGCGTCCTTTGTACTGATGACTAATTGCAGGAAGACCCTTTCGCTTACAAGCTGCATCCTTATCTTCTCTACAGTCATATAAACTTCTGCAAACACAGTGCCCCAGCAAGCCCGTCCTTCATGTCTGCCTTCATTTTTCATGCTGCCATATTTTCAGCTGTCACGCCCTTTAGCTATGTGCTTCCATATCCATCAGGGGCTTCCCAACTTTGAGCTGCTGGCTAAGCTGTCTTCCTTCCGCTGCTTCAGAAGTTTGGGAGCTGACTCTCTCCTGCTCTGAGCTTACCCTGGCAACGTTCGGGCTGCTTCAGAAGTTTGTGGGCGACACTCCGATGGCCACGCTGCCACCATCGAATGGGAGGCGGGTGTCATTAGGCAATGCAGGCACACATCCGGACACGGAGGCGCCGCGCACCTCAACAATTCCCCCAGCTCTACGTGCTGACCCAGCGGTCCCGGACACATACGTGCTTTGCGGGCATACGAGCCACCCCCTCACCCCCCCCACCCCTTCCCACAGAGCGGCCTCCGTCCCGCCACAGGCC
>VXBH01005714.1:982639-998181 GCA_013400035.1 Rynchops niger
CACGGGGACCTCCCCTCTCCTCCTCCCCCGCCGCCATGCGGGTGTGCCCGCGCCTCATGGCGCCTTGCCGCGTCCTCCCCGTCCGCCCCCAGCCCACCCACCCGCCCTCCCGGGACCGCGCTTCTCGGGGGCGGCCGGGTGCCGATCTTCCCGCCGGAAAAAAAGGGCCTTTCTCTCCTTCCCCTTTTGTTCGCGTCCCTGCCCCTCGCAGCAGCAGCCCCGAGAGCTTCCGCTCTGCTGCAAGGACAGCGACTGGTTATTTCTCCCCCCTCCCCAGGGTGCGGAGGATTTGCCCGACTGCTGCATCCTGATCCTCAGGCTTCTGCCTGCAGCCTTCCGCCCGTCGGGAACGTCTCTAGTTCCTCTGGTTGTTGGACGCGTACTTACAAAGCCCTCCTAACGAGGATTTATTTGGTCACCGTCGGCCTGACCAAACCAACGTGTTTTTCCGCTCCTAAAAAATGAAAGGGGGCATCGATGTGCTGCTACTGGACTAAATTACTCTTGTCAGCCCCTGGCCGTGAGGCTTCTGTTTTCCTTCTGCTTTGTAGTACTACCTGCCAGTTCCAATTCACTCGACTGTCAGAAAAGCAGTATCGGCAGCCTCTCTCGAGCTCTGTTACCGTAGCGTCCTTTCTGATAAAATGCATTACGGTTTAACAGTATTAGTACACGCCAATACAACATGCATGAAATTCCTGTACTGGTCTTATTTTCTATTCAAAAAGCAAGCAGAACTCTCCAGAAAAGTCTTGAGCTTGGAGGCACTATTGGAAATTTTATAGTTAGGTTTTTTTTTGTTGCAGGATAGAATTCAGAAAAGACAGTAAGTATTTTGTAATGCTAAGTGTATATTTTTAAAAACGTAATGAAGAGTAAGCATGTCACAATTTTACAGTAGAATGTTTTGCTAGAGATCAGATATGCTTTAATACTTTGATATTCCTCCTCTCCATGAGTTGATGTTGGTTACACAGGATTGTGGAAAGAGTTGCTGTTAATTCTGAGCATGGGAATAATAATCTTTCTTCCAGGAGAATTCTTATGTTTCAGTTACCCATATATAGCTCATAATAGTTTTCTTGCCCTTCAGAATTTTGCATTCAGTTTTACCAGTCAAGGTAACTAAACTCCTTATGGTTTTCTTCCATCATTCTCTGTGAATTACACTTACATGTGAGAGTTTTACTGGCATTTCTAAACCACTATAGTTTTGAAGGTGTCATGAGACAGTAGTTAATTCAAGAAAAGCTTGTGGTTTAAAATAAATATTAAATGCTTCTTTTTAAAATTACTAACTGTGTTCATGGAAACAGCTTAATAAAATTAATTTATTTTGCTTCTGTGCATTCTCTCTGTAACATGATTTTTCTCTTACCTAAATTATTTCAAATACTGTGTTGGCAGTGGTCTGAGTTACCCTTAGAGTATAACTTTAAACAGGTGGTTTATAAAACACTAGGTAGATGCAACTGTGTCAGCTTTAAAGCAGGTTATATTGCTTACACAAGGGTATTGCATGAACTAAGACACAACCGTATGGTTCACAGCGTACCTTTTCAGACTGTTTTTCACGTTATTTCCCATCCCACCAACCAGTGAAACTGATAAAAAGGCAAGAGTGGAGAACCAGAAGGGTAAAACAGTAGTGATTGCTTCTGTCTACGGTGGTGTCACTAATGTACTTTGGGTGCAGGTGAAATTGGTTAGATGACTTCCTGTAAATTAGGAGTAAAGAGGAATGAATATGAACAGGATTGCTATAATGCTTTCTTTTACTGTTTTGATTTTTTTTTCCAATGTTACTTCTATACATCAAGGTAAAAGCGTTTAGGGCATATGTTTTATAGGAATTGCATATTAATGTTCTCTATTCCGATATGTAACTACTTTATGGTTTTTTTACTTGCAGAGTCAACTGTTCATTTTATTTCAAAATCGGAGCTTGTCGTCATGGAGACAGATGTTCTCGGTTGCACAACAAACCAACATTTAGCCAGGTTTGTCTTCCTTTTGTTTTCTCTTTCTTGTGGAAGTATATTCTTACTTTAAAACATAGATTCTCAGATACAAGTCAGTAATTACTGAGCTCCAGATTAAGTAGTTCGCTTTTGGCCCCGGTTTATATGGGTTTTTGCTTTTTTTGGGGGTATTCCATTTACTTCTCCCAGCATTTCTAATTATCTCCTGTCACCCTTAATGGCTGCAGGAAGCGATGCTGTTGTAAGCTTGCCTGTAGTAGAGACCAACCAGTGCTAACTCTCAGGTGAGTGTGCCTTCTCAGTGGTGTTTAGGCACTTAAACCATCCCAGATTTTTTTAATCACAAACAATGGCAGCATGTTCTGCCTGTCTCAAAGGTGTGAACTTAAGTCCTTTATGCAAATAATAGCAGAAAACTAATTAATAAATAAAAGCGACTCTCCTGTTATCATATTTGCTCTCTGACCCAGGCAGCTAAGTTTCAAGAGTAACTTGCTTTGAATGTGAAAGAATTGTTTCTTGAAAACAACTTGCCTGGTTGATGAGGGTGTATATGCCAGTTGACTTGACAAATTATTAAATCTATGGCTATGCGAATATTGTTAGAGGCATGATGTGTGACTGCCAAAAAAACAAAAGGTGCAGGGAGTGATAGGGTTTTTATTATTATGAGCTCTGTAGTTTTCAGAAATTACGTTCCTTGAGAACTGTACGCTTTGCCTTTTTTCTATCACTGCTGATTGTTAAGCTATACAGTTAAATAGATTCTTTGGGAGTACCGTGTATGATAAGTAGTGGCTATGGAAGTTGTTGCATTATCAGCAGTTTTACCTACAAAGGTGAAGTTTACGTAGTGGAGTCCTCTGCAAGTTCATTTTAGCTGACTTGGAGCAGGATTGATCAGAGTGGTGGGCTGGTGTTGATTTGAGGAGAATGGGGAAGCTAGTACTATTCACATGACTGGAGTTCAGAGCCATGGCGCTCATGAAGTTTGTGGGTGCACGAGCGGGCAGGGGTTAGTTCAAGGGACCCTGTCTAGGTTACTGATAGATAGGGAGGGGCTGCTGCTGGCACTTTATCTACAAAACCAGTTTTCCACGTCTGGCAATGTAATAATTTTTAATGTAAATATTGTATTACAAAAAGAATGTTGTCAATTTTCAAAACTGCTCTGTGTTACTGACCTACATGGAAAGCGTATTGAAATGTGATTGGTTATTTAGAGACCAGAATTTAGGTAATTGGCTACTAGAAAATATTTCTAAATTAGACAGCTTCCACAATAGTTGTCTTAGGTTTATAAAAAAAACAAACAAAAAAAATCCCCAACAGTATTTTTTTTTTTTTTCAAAAATCTTTGTGTGCAACAACAGTTTTCTGTCAGTGCAGTCTTTAGCTTTGCTTTAGAAACTGCGGTTAGCAATGCCAGCTGAAGTGGGTCAGCAGGCCACGTCAGATTCATCCAGAGATGTCTGGGACTGCTATGGCATTGCACCTGGCAGATGTGCTGTATTGTAGGGTCTCAAACATACCTGGCAAGTCTGTAGGGTTCGCTACAGAAATCTTTATTTGTATGACGATTGATAATCAGCTGTGATAGAAAATAAAGAACAGCTATCTTACCAATTGGAAGTTACTGGCACAATATTTTTATCTTGTGTTGCTATTGCTGGTGCAGCTACTTTATAGAAGAGCTGTGTTAGGAAAGGTCGTGCAATCCAGGGTGATCAAATTACCGCCAATCAGCAGAAACACTGTAACTACATGCATGTTTCTGTCTCTCTCCAATTGTAGACTAAAACATAAACATTAAACCTGGGTCACAGAGGCACAAGGCTCTGGTTGGTGTGACCATACCCATGATAAAACAGATGTGTGATTTTTTTTTTTTTAAATGTGATGTTACAGACTTATTTTTTATTACATGTTAAATGTGCAGGATATGTAGGTATGATATTGCTGATCCGTGACTTCTTTAAGCTCTGAATTCTTACTGTGACTAATAATATGTAAGTTAAAATTATTTGGGGATTGTGATTTGTACTAACTAACATTGAGCTTGTATTTTAAGTAATCAAATCTCAATTTTTGAGCTGCTTACAGTGATGTGGACGTTTGGAATTTTTTTGTAATATTAGTTTACTAACTTAAACATGGTTTGTTTTTTCAGACAACTTGATTTTAAGAAGAACGGTACAAATGTAAGGTTTCAAGTCTGCCTGGGCTAATTCTTCAAGTAAAAAGCAGAAGGGCTAAAAGGATATTGTCCTTATTTGAAGGATCGGAAACATGTGAACCTATGATGCTATTATATTATTTAAACAGAAATTCCACCAAGAAATTCCTGATCCCAAAATGAGATGTAGCTCTTGCCTAAAAACCTTACTGTCTGGTGTAACATTCTAGACTCTGTGGCATTACATATTATATGCTGTGCACATAACACTATATTTTTTTTTTTCCCCCTAGACTTACAATAATGAATCTGGTCTTGAAAGCTAGGCATGTCCATAATATGTAGTTTCACAGCTTAGGTTCCTGTGCCTCACATTTCCCATTTTGAGGATAGCTGTTGAGACAAGTGCAGCTCTTTCTTGGTGGTTAATTAAAACTGTTTTCATAATATGATGGTCTGGATGAAATTTTGGAAGATACTCTGCAAATACAAAAGGAAATCTTAAAGAATAAAATATTACTTTTAGCTGTTTGCAAACAAGTTGTCTCTTTGCAATTGTCTATTATATGCACAGCAGCCAGTAGAATTCCCCTTTTTATTTTTTTTCCCCGCAGACCATCTTGATTCAAAACATCTATCGTAACCCCCAAAACAGTGCACAGACGGCTGACGGCTCACACTGTAAGTCCCACAGTTGGAGAAATTTTTTTAAAGAATGGTGTTAAAGAGCCCACTCCTAATTATGAGAAAATAATGAGAAAATAATGTTGGCTTCTGAGCTGCTGACATAAAGCTGTTGCAAACAGGACAAGTGACGGAACTCTTCTTGCGCACAGATCAAGAACTTGTCAAATGTGTGCAGTTCAGGATGCAGAATTGACTGCATAAATTGGACTTGATGCAGATTCTCCTTTGCACTGCAGAGTGAACATCATTTCTTAGTAACACTGCATTCTTTTTAAAGGATTAATCTGCAGACATTTCTCAAATTCTTGATTTAACAAAAAAAATAGGTATATATGTGATGTACGGTAAGTTTCACAAAACGGGATTTTTCTCTCATCTTAACATTTTTAGGAAAATGGAGATTTCATGTTATGCTGTAATTATTGTATTACTTCCTTTCCTGGGGTTTTGCTACTAAGAAACTATTCAGTAAAACCAAATTCAAACAAATGACTATGCTTGTAATTTGAATACTGTGTCTCAATGCCATCTATTTCATACCTACCTTAAATCTTGCAAAACTCCTCTATATAAATATTGGTGAATAAAATAAAAAAAAAATACAATAATGGAGTATCATGAGATCTCTATTACTTTACAGTGTTAGGTTGATTCAGAAAGGTCACAGATAAGTGAAAGTTCTCCTTCTTAGGAGAGAATAACCACCTCTCTTTTCAGCACAGACTCGGCTAAAGCGACCCTAAAGGAAACCGGTTTCTTGTTAAAATTATTTTCCATAATATAAAGTTGTTGCGTTTTGTATTTCAGACCATTGCCCTCTTGAACATTTACCGTAACCCTCAAAACTCTTCCCAGTCTGCTGACGGTTTGCGCTGTAAGTTCATACAAGTTCCTTCACTGGTTCCCTGGGCTTGATTGTCAGAGCTCAGTGTCGACTTAAGCTGGTCTACCATTTTAGTTTAACAGATCAAACTGACCACGTTTCATTAAATGTGTCCAAAACAAACACACCCCCCAAAAAAAATCCAAATCCTCTTTGTGCTGCTCACCTTCCTCCCTACTCCCAAAACTGAGGGGAATCTGAGTACCATCTATTAAATCAAAAAGGGTTGAAATTGTACTTCCCCTGTAAAGCAGTCTTGGTTGCACTGCTTTCTTCCCTCCGCCTTTCTCCCTGCCAGTTCCCTGCATACTAGGAATGATTTTTTGTATGTTTTGTGCCATCCATTAGGTTCCACTGTCTAAAAGAGCAGGACAATGACACATGTTGACTTCATCCAGAACAAATTTCCTGCTCTGTAAATATAAAGAGAACTTAAATTCAAAACTTTTCAGACTGCATGCAGAAATTTGTCCTAGGTTAATGCAGTTTCCATTTAGAGTCTACTTTGGAAGAATACACTTTGACAAACACTTCCCTTCTGGCAGCTGTCCTTTTTGGATAGGTGCACGTTTAAAATTCCTTCCATGCTTTGAAAATCCAAATTCCAAAACCAAGTTGCATATTTACCTAGGAAAATTCATCTTTAAAAGTACTTTTGAGGAGGGGAAGGCATTTGGGTATGGTCATGAACTAATTTAATGATGCCTGATGAGGTAGGAATGGGTGTAAGAAAACGCACCTACTTTGAGACTGGCAGAAGTTAAATGACCAGGATTGTTGATCTGCGATTACCGATACGTCATTGTGATTGAATCATCAATATTAGAATAAGATTTTTTTTAAAAAAAAAAAGTTTTAGGACCAAAAAGGATCGGTGTTATTTTCTAACTAATATTTCTTGTTGAAGTGAATATTGACTGTGTGGTAATAAAGCTTTGTTTGGTTATTCCTTTTTTTGACTGTTGGATTATAGACTAGTTCAGATTAGTTACCAGCATTTGATTAGATGTGCTTTGTGAAATCAGCCACTAACTTAAAAGTCAACACTGTCTTTTCTGCTTCTAAAAGTAATAATGGCCCAATTAAGTAATCTGAGTTTTTTGTCACACAATCAAGCTAGATATGTAATGAGCTATGTAAGTTTGTCTAGATGCTTAAACAGTTCTATTGGTTTGTAGGCTTTCTTGTTGTGGATGCTGAGTAGTTAATGCTGTTTCAGTAGACCAAAACCATACAGTTATGTATTTCCACTCTGTCCCTACATTCTCAATGCGCTGGTAACTAATTTGCACAGAGTTACAGTTGGTCTGTGGAGCTGTTTAGATTGTACAGCTGCAAGAGTCTTGAACAGATTCTCTAGCGTTCTAAATGCTGGTATCCAACTTTAGTTTTTCTTGACAAGTGGGTAGACACTTAACAGAGCCCAACTGTACCTCCTGGGGTAGAGCTGGAGCTCTGTTATCAGTAGATTTGCTGAAACTCCTGGCTCCCTCTGTTGGTATTTGTCCCTACTTAAGTACTGCATGTATTTTAAATGGATAACTTGGGTAGCTATTTAATGCTTTTGTTGTTGTTGCTTAACTGTCTTCCTTTCTATTGCCGTCGTAGAGGATTAACCTTAGTTTTGAACAGCAGTAGTTTTCCTGAGTATTTTGAGTAGTAATTGGGCTTCTCAAGGTTCAGATACCAGTAGCCCTGGAATATGAATGTTTATAAAGCCTGTGCATATGTATGCTTCCCGCATTAGAAGGACATTCAAGTAGTCATTAACTAACTGTTGCTTATGATCTCCTGATTTGACAATGGAATCTCCTTATAAGTTTTTAGCACTTATCCGTCTGGTAAAAAGTAGTTATTCCCAGTGTGGCTCACAAAGCCCCTGTCTGATATCTTTAAAAAAAAAAAAAATCCTTACATATTAGTAAGCTGTTATCAGTGGTCTTGGCAGAACCTCGGGAATATAGTGAAGTATTAAACTGTCTAGAAATACCGGTTTAATGTTTGATATTTGTTTAATTTGCTATATAACCATGGGGAAGAAGAAAGCTCTTAAAAACAAACATAAATGCAGAAACATTGTTAGCCTGAACTATATAACAGATGCCCCTTAGCCTTCTTCAGGAGGTGAGATGGGTGGAAGAAAAGTAATTAAAGTTCCAGAGCCAAAAATGACTGAGACCAAAGCATTTCTTTTTTTCATAGCAGCCCAAAGTGAATAAACTCAGCTTTGTTGGCTCAGTCTCTGTCTTTGACATTCTGTGAACTAAAACAGTAGTGTTTGTAATTTAAAGGCTAGAGTATTTTTTTATAGCATAAAATGCAGGTGTCACTTTAAAACTGCTCCACTTGATCTTAATAAACCACTTAACTGCTGAAGAGCCAATACATGAGGCTTTAACGTATACAGCTTAATGTAGTTTAAAATGCTGTAGACTGGAGTAAATAAATACATTTTTTTATATTCTTAAAGCTTTGAAAAATCAGCTAAATTACTTTTTTTCATAGCAGCAGGCAAGCAGCGCTCATTTGTGAAGTCCAGCTTGGAGCATGAAAATATTCTAACCTGAATATATGGCTGGCTTGTCTTGCACTAAAAGGTGTTCTGCAGGACTACAGAAAAATTGATATTCAAAATTAAATTAGAAACTTGCTCTCTATTGCAAAGGATTATGGTACCCTTCTTTGAGGGCACTGAGAAAAGTGTGTCATTTCAGTAACTATTTTGAGCAAATTTAAAATAAAAAAATTCTGGGCTGTGTTACATTGTGAACTCTGAAATTTTAGTGTATACGCTGGAGAGGTGGACATGTTAAAATGAAATTCTGCCTTTAGGAAGAGGAACACTAAATTCTTACCATGCTTTAAAATATGCATATGTGACAAAGCACTTGCCTTCTGTGTAGGTAAAATTGTTGGTAGATAGAAGGTGGGACTATACATTAAATTTAAGTGATATTTCAAAATAATTCCTTTCCCCTTTCTTTAAATTTGTGGCATACAAGTTTGGTTCTGATTAAAACTTGTTTTGATTTGATAATGTCAATGTAATGTTTTGACATATTACTTTAGGGGCTCAAAGCTCTTCACGCATACTTATTTTTAATATTCCTATTAGTTAGCTCCATGCTGTATGGTGTCTTTTACGCTCCAGACGGCCTCTCTAGATTGTTTTGTAGTATGATCAAAATCTCTTCTTCCTTATTTATAGGCTCTAATTGATATGACTCTTGATTTTTACAGGTGCTGTGAGTGATGTTGAGATGCAGGAACATTATGATGAATTCTTTGAGGTATGTAAAAATGCATTAAAGTGTTTGTGGATTTGTTGACACAAATTAGTTATATTCAGTGTATAGCACAATTAGGTGAATTCAGAGAAAAGCACTTGTTTCCTCAGGTGTTCATAAAAAAAATCAAAACTTCTGGTGCCAAATATTTCCTGGTATAGCCTTTGGTTAGCTTAGCTTTAGCTTTACTGTTTGTAATAGACTTTGTTTAAAAATCAGCAGCTTAAGCTATGTAGGATTTTGATTACATAATCCCATTCTTTCCTGTAAATTTAAAATAAACTTAATTATTTGTATACAAGCAAATTAGTAAAACTGTAGCATCAAGGCTTATATGTTGTGTTTTCAGTGCATTTTATGTATTCTGTAAATACCATATGCTTACTGTTTTCCATAGCTTTTTATTGTATCCTGGTAGTGCTGTACTTACAGATGGACACAGTACAGGCCAAGCAAGTACTGATTTTAAAATCAGAAATAAAAAAAAAAGATTTTCTTATTTTGCTTTTTTTAAGGAAGGCGTTCTCTTGTACTTACTAACTGCTAAATGCAGTACTTCTGTGCTACTGTGCTGCAAACTTCTAATTGGTTGCTTTGTGTTTAGGAGGTCTTCACAGAAATGGAAGAAAAATACGGTGAAGTTGAGGAGATGAATGTTTGTGATAACCTGGGAGATCATCTAGTTGGAAATGTATACGTAAAGGTAGGATAGAGAGACACACATTTATATAATCAATAGGGGTGGTATTTATTGATTTATAATTTTGAAAAGCTACTGCATGCTTGTAGACTTTGTGAGAGTAGCTTTTCAGGATATAAGCTCATCTTGCACTTCGCAACATAAAGTAGAAAGAGTGAAAATGTGAATAGAATCTAAAAGGAATGTTAAGATATGAGAAGCTTTCTTGATAGTCAAAATCTGTGTCATTTTCATAAAGATTAACACTTCTTTTTTACATTGTTACAAACACAGTCACCACTGCTGGACTGTTTAGTTTGCCAGGATTAATTTGGGGTTTGTCTGCCCACCGCACTGCCTTTTAAGCACTTCATTATGAGAAGAGGTTTATTTGCAACAGGTGCGTTTATTTTCTAACTTACCAGTTAAACAAAACACTTTGTAACCAAGTTATATTTGGCAGTAGCTGGGTGGTTTAAGGTGCAAACTGGAGTGCTTAGGTTTGGCTCTTAAAAATCATTGGTATCTCTTCAATAATGAGTACAGAGCTATCACCTGCAAAACTTTTATTGGGTGTACACAGTGTTGGGGGTGTGTGAGAGTTCGTTTTAATATTTTTACTGTACATTCCCTTAAGTGGAAAGTATTTTCACACCTAAAATTCTCATCTGTGTAGGTCACAGTCAGAAAGAAAAGTTGTTTTTAAAAATTTTCAAGTGGTTAGCTGTGAGAAGGGATTTCAAATTTAAGTTTTACATTCATTGTAAAACAAGATCAGATTTTTGTAAATTCTAATTTTAAGTGAATGAGAGCTTCAGTTCTCATGCAGATTTCTCTTTAAGTGTTTGAAAAAATCCATTATATCTAGAGCATTATTAGAAAATACTCTTAAGCATTCTCTCTGTTTAAAGTTGTACTGAGAAAACACAATGTATTCTATCATATCTTTTCATACAAGCCAGAAAACCTGAAAGACCAAATAGAACGTAATTAAGAGAAAACATTGATGTTGTGATTAGCTCTGAGTTCTGATTAATGAAAAGCTAGCATCTTTACCCTTGATTTGAGGGACTGTCCCAGGAACTCTAAAGTAGGTTCTAGTTTGATTACTAGTCCTAAGCCTCAGATATCGCACAACTGATTTGATAAGTATCTTTGATCTACTTCAGTTGCTTCTCTCTAACATAAGAACCTGTTAATTTTGCTTTTAGTTTCGCCGTGAAGAAGATGCGGAGAAGGCTGTGATTGACCTGAACAACCGCTGGTTTAATGGACAGCCCATTCATGCTGAGCTTTCACCTGTGACTGACTTCAGAGAGGCCTGTTGCCGTCAATATGAAATGGGGTAAAAAGCGACTTTACTGCCTATGACAGTATCTTTGAAATGCTTGTGCAGACTGGCGGCTTGCTTGGGCGTGGCTTTTAGGTGTAGTTTAGGAAGAACACCACTTCAGGTAATATTATTATAGAGGATCTGCAGTCAACCTCTTGACTTTTGCCACCTTTTTAGGATTTTGATCTAGGAGTGAGTCAGTGTCAGTAAATGATGCTTGCAATTTAGTGGTTTTAAGGTTACGGGTGATTAACTTTTAAATGGCTAGAGGTCCACTAGGGCTTAGGGCAGTCAGATGGGGTGTAGAGCTGGGAATTTTAACTCTCTCTCTTGAATTCTGTTTCAGAGAGTGTACACGAGGAGGCTTCTGCAACTTCATGCATTTGAAGCCCATTTCTCGAGAGTTGAGACGTGAGTTGTATGGGCGTCGTCGTAAAAAGTAAGTTTGCATTTAAACATGATTAAAACAGGTAAATTAAGCATCAGTTGCTGAAAATTCTGAAGGGAGATCTTTAAACTTAAGTCCTCTTGTTTTTTTTTCTAATGCAGTTCTGACACATACCAATGAAAGGGCATCAAGTAAAGCTATCAAGTGGCTAGTTTAGAACAAAGGAATAGGTCTGTCCTTAAAAAAAAAAAAATCAAAAACAAAAACAAAACAAAACAAAAAAAAAAACCACAAAAAAACCCAAAAAAAAACCAAACCAACCCAAAAACTATAGTGCTTCTTTCTATGTGGTGCTGGGAATGTTGAAGTTGATGTGGCTTTAAGAGAAGGCAGGCTTCAAGGAGAAGAATATTCACTGAGTACATAGGACCTGTCTGTGGTCTAGATCTCCAAACCGCAAGCTGTTATAGGTGGCCATTGTTTGGGAGAAGTATTGCTTTACACCTCTATTTTATTGTCTTCTAAATGTATTTGCTGGTGGCTTCTGTTAGAAGCAGGCTACTTGGCTAATGGGCATTTTGGCAGGATCAGATTGGCCACTTCCAGCATTATGCAGTCAAGCATATCTATAGATTATATTCAATACCCAAACTTACTTGTTTTTAACAGTTAATGGCTAACTCTTCTAGCCAGTATTCATTCCTTAGTGTTAGTAACAGGCAGTCACTGTATTGAGCTCACTTTCTAGTAATGCTAGCCTCACAATGTGACCCTTCTTGATAGGAATTCTCAGTAGGGCAAAGGAATAGTAATTTTGCTTAATGGCAAAAAAGATCGTGATAATACATTCTATTATATATTTATATTATTTATTAAGGGACACTGTAGAAAGGCTTATACTGCTGCTGTTAATATGATACTTGTCTTGTGGATGGTTCACTTTGAGCTGGATTCAATTTGCTTGCTTTTAGGACCTTGCTATTTAGGATAGGCATACAAAATTGTTGAGCTTCCCTTTATATAAAGCACAGTTTTATAGGTTTCTCTCAATCACAGAAGGAGCCTGGGATTGTGAACATGTTTTTCCTATAAAAGTCTCTAATTGGCAGTGTTTTAGAACTTCTGAGGATAAATTTAACTTTGGAAAAATGTAGCTTGTGTTGCTTCGGCATATGTATTTGTGCCTAAATACTTTCCTAAAATATCCCAATTAATATTAATTTAAATGAAACTGTAAGCTTTTAAGGTGAATGATGAAAAAGACAAAGTAGGCTCTTGTGTTAGCCTTTTGGTCACTTCCATGAGTCTGAATCTGGATCTCTTCGACTTAGTAAGGCTAATTAAAAGGTACCACCTTTTATGTCAAGAAAGATAAGACTTGTATGTTTGGCTTTGGAATGTGATTGTTTTACCCATAGCTCAATTTCAGTCTGTGGTAAACCAACTGAAATAGCTGACTCCTCCATCCAGTTTTGTCTTCATTTGCCTTATTTAAATTCTTTGTGCAGCTAAAGCTGTCACAGGTTAGGCAGTAAGGCTTAATATAAAAAAAACCCAATCCGTTGTCAGTGGGGTTTCACAGGTAGATTGTATAAACTAGACTGACCTGAAAGTAGTTCTGCGTGGAATGAAATACATTGGAGGGTAAACCAGAACTTTTGAATAATAGGTTTATTTAGTAATTCTGGACGGCTCAGTGGTATGCAAGGGTTATGTGTGTGTGTGTCTGTCATAGTAAAACTTGTCACCACACAAATTCCCACCCCAAAACATCTCACAATGGAATAATATTCTGCAAACTTAAGACTTGTAGCATTCAGTTCCCTGAGCGTTTTAGTTCTGCTGTAATTTCTGCATGTATTTAAAACTGTACTGTTTACCTGTCTTATAAAGTTAACTTTTCCAAAAATGCTTAAAAACATTCAAACCACTCTTTTCCTTGACAAGTGCCATATAAGCTAGAAATCCATAATAGCTGTGTTAGCAGTACATTCTGGGTGCTTTTAGCTTTCTTCATGAATCTTAAGTTATTGACCTCAGAGGCAGGGAGGACTTATTTGCAAATGCTGATGGCTTCTGGAACGGGTAGGGGGTAGAAAAAAAAGAAGGAAAGAGTTGTAATTGCTAATTAATGCAGTTGATTTAACAGGAGTGGGCTTACAAACAGCTGTAGGCTTTTGCTGTGTGTTTTGAGCAACTCAGAACTGCAAAAGCAGGTGTCCCCTTCTCTTGCTTCTTTAATTAACAGCTGTGTAACTGCATTTGGTTTTTCTACATGCCTTTGCTTAAGGTTTGCATGCCTGTTATAATGGATGACTGGCAGTGAACAGTTGAGTCTTTTAACAGTAGGTATTGACTCCTTGGTATCAAGCTTTTTTCTGTTTGTGAATACGTGGTTTGGCAGCCTTGAGTGCCAATTTACTAATCCTTCTAATACCACATTGTCTGTCTTCTCCCTCATTACTTTACATCCTTAAGTATTCCACTGTGTGGTACTGCAAGTGACTTGCTGAATGTGATGAAACAATAAAATATTCACACTTTCTTTGAAGGCATAGATCCAGGTCGAGGTCCCGTGAACGTCGGTCTAGATCCAGAGATCGTGGTCGTGGAGGTGGTGGTGGAGGAGGAGGACGTGAACGTGATAGGAGGCGGTCAAGAGATCGTGAAAGATCTGGTCGATTCTGAGCCATGCCATTTTTACTGTATGTCTGCTAGAAAGTGTTGTAGTTTGACCAAACAAGTTCATAATGAGATTTTTTTTAAAGATGGGCTTCTGAATAAAAAATTTGTAGTGATACAGTATTCTTTGTGTAACTTGTTTCTTGTGGGGGGAGTCTTTTTAACTGTCATTCCTCTAACTTGACAAATACCTGGATTAACTATGCCTGAGGGAAAGGTGGTAAATGTATTGGAGGAGCGCCAGTTTTGGTTTTGTTTGGTTTTTTTATTCGGGTATAATTTGAACTGTTGATGAAAATGTGTGTGTATATAATATAAAATATTATATACATAGTAAAAATAATATACTGCTTAAGAAACAGTTACTCACATAAGTTTCCCTTTTCTGCTATGCTGTCTGCTTATTTAGGTTAGTTTAGGCACACTTAAAAGGAAGGCTATGCGAAATGCATTTATTTACCAAGTAGAAACGCTTAGTTACAAAAATGTATGTTTGTTTGTTACCAGAAGTCTGTGCTCTGTCTATCAATGTGACTGTGGCATTTACAATAAATCCAACTTCTTGGTGTAAAATCTAAAGCCTATTTTCTAAGCCCTCTGGAGTAGTTGAGTTGCTACTCCTGGCTGTGCCAGAGTTCATAGCTTAATTTTTTTCTTATGATTCTTCACTAAATTCTTTTCTTTGGCTGGAAAGAGAGTTGCCTAGTGCAGTGTGGGGGGAAAAAAATTAGTATTTTTATTGCAAAGATTCATAATAGGCAGGTGAGGTTTAAAAAAAAAAAAAAAACCCACCCAAAACCAAACAACTCATGCTCCATGCACATGATACATAGGATCCATTGAAGGAAATGCAAGCACCAAACTTCTTAACAGACTGATTTTTCTTTTCAATCTATGTTCTCTTAGTTGTCATTTAAGGAAAAGCATTTCTTTAGTGTTCAAAGTCATAGGATACTAATTGAATGCTAGCGGAAAATAATTTTTTTCCACTGTTACTTGCTTTCTGGTCGTCTGAAGTATGATAAAAGCTAATGGATGTTCACTAGAAAAAAGCTAATGGCAGTTTCTTCACAAACAAGACATCTTTTTCTCTGAGTTTTAATTGAATTGTGCAAAAGCTATATATTGTAGGTTGTGTGTCTCTTAAGGAGTTAAAGCTGTAATAGAAATGTTGCTAGAACATCTTGAGAGACAATTTGTACAATGGCTGACTTACAGTTTAACTTAATTCATGTCTACTTTTGTTCAAAGTGTAACGTAAGAAATTTTGGTCAGCGCTCATATATCTGCACGATACAACTTTATATAGCTTCATGTACATAATACAATATAGCTTTCCAATGGGGGAGAGAATTTGCTAGTGCTTTAGTTCTGAGTCAGATGACTTGCAAAATGGTAAATCCGCTCCTTGATTATTATTTGAGGGGGAAAAAAAAAAAAAAAAA
>VXBH01005714.1:998215-1029535 GCA_013400035.1 Rynchops niger
AAAACCAGAGGGGGTGGGGGTGGGGTGGGGAGAAATGGAAAAGATGTGGAAGCATTACATAGCCAGACTAAGAAGCCAGCTTCTCTCTGCCTCCAAAATAAGTATAAAACCATTTTGCTCTCTGGAACTTGAAGTTAGCAAACAAAATAATATTGAAAAATGAGCTTTTCTAAATGCATCTGCTTTGGCTCTTAAAACTAAGATTTAAACTAAAAAATTCAATTTGAATTTATTTTATATGCACTGGATGGTTTGGCCAACCAGATTGTGGAATTCATTTTGCCAATAACCTTTTTTAAATAAATGTATCTCTCTATGTGAAGATAGCTTCACTGATTAATGTTTTGTTGCAAGTACCTAAGTCAAATTATGTTTTCTTTTCACTGGAAGAAATTGAACAGTGCCTGGCATTAGATGGCTGAACTGAAACCTGTGGTATTTTTGCTAGGCATTAGGAATTTAACATTGATTTAGTTCTTGCAGTTTACAGGATATTAATCCCATTCCATTTTCTCTTCAATGTGATTTAGGATTATTAGTGAGCTAATTTAAATCTCAAGGTCAAAAAGGTGAGGATAGTCTTTCTGTTTTTTAAAACAGTATCTAGTATAATGTGGATACTATTTAAAAAGGTTTAAGATATCTTTTTTTTTTTTAGACAGGTTAATTACGGAAGCTGATTTGCTCTATAAAGAAGTTAATTTTAAACTTAATATAAATGTGTCCCTGTAATAGCTTTCATCTGTTTATCTAAACGCTGTTAAACTGCAGCTATACTTGTGTGTGAACAGATAGCAGAAGGTTGATTTCTCCCTCTCCCCCCAATATAATTTTTCTTAAGAAAGCACTCTTGAATCCCCCCAAACTCATCATTTTATGGTCTGCCTGCACAGCTACCCAAAAATTAACCATGTAACTGGAATATGTCGTAATAGGCATTGAAAGCAATGGATTTTACTGGACCCTTGAAGGAAGAAAACACGTGCACCAATCACTACCTGATCATGTAATAATTATCTAGTGACAGCATTCAGCATATAAACTAAGCTCACGACGTATCTTCAGTTAGGCTCACCTTTTAAGACTATACCACCAGAAAATTCATCAAACTTGAAATTTAAACTACACAAATTTGGTTAAACGTT
Source organism: Rynchops niger (assembly GCA_013400035.1). Lineage (NCBI taxonomy): Eukaryota > Metazoa > Chordata > Aves > Charadriiformes > Laridae > Rynchops > Rynchops niger. Next base: position 999,361 of record VXBH01005714.1, read on the forward strand.
TATACGTGGTAGTTCCAAACTGTATTGGTTTACCAATACAAACCAAGTGGAAATTCTACCTCCCCCTCCTATTGTTGCTCACAATGTCTGAGAGTAAGATTTTTTTTTTCCCCCCCCTCCTTCCTAAATGTACCTACTTCTCCCAAACATTTTATTGTTGGCTCTTCTGTTAAACAGTGGATCTTAATTTATGGGATTCCTTTACCTCAAATAAGTGACAGCATACAGTATTTTCTGAAGTCTGAGTCAATTAGGTTGAAACTGTTAATCCCAAGTGGCTTCCTCTTCTTTGTATTTGGCTCTTATTCTGTGAAAATGCTGCTTGTCCATGAGTATGATGTATGCCGAGACTGTAAAACCAAATGGAGAAAACTTGTTCAAAATAAAGCCTTTTTTTATAAGAATCTGACAAAAATTATCCCTTTCCTTTAGATGGGATGCTGCTCTTTAAATGACTAATGAGGACATAGACTACAAGTTTCAAGCTCTTGTCTTGAGCTATTTTTTGAGTGATTCTTTGCCTTCTGTTTTTTGGGGGTCTTTTTTAGAGCTGGTGGAGCATGTCTTCAACTAAAAAAAGAAAAAAATATCAAAAAACCACCTCTCCATTGTTACTTGATAAAGTTAAGTATCGAAGAGTGCAGCTTGGGGTTAGGAGTTGGGGGTTTGTGGGTTTGTTTTGTTTTTGTTTTTTTATGGTGATGTGTTTGGGTTTTTTTCTCAATGGTAAGGGTTCTGGTTGAGAAACCCTGCAAGTTTCTGTTGCGGTGGTCTGCAGAGAATAAGGCAGCTCACTTTTGACAGAAGGAGCACGTTTAGTTGAAGAAATGAGTAACTGAGAGGGGTCATGGCTTTCTAAAGATGATTCTTCCTCACATTGCATTGCTCCAGCTGTGAAACTTTGGGCATTGACAACTACATCCATTGCCACTAATCTATAACAGCACCTTAAACTAAATGTACTGTCTTCTAATCTGTTAGAAGTGAAAGTGCTTTCACAGCAGTGAAAGCGGGGGGATGGTAATCGCTCTGTTCTCCAAATGCTTGTAACTGCTGATGCTGCTGCGCTGATGGCTGCCCCAAAAACCAGTCTGCTTCAGGAAAAGGCAGAGCTAAAAAACAGCCGAGTTGGTGTGTGCTCACTTCAGCTGGTAAGGAAGTAACGCCTCCTAGGTAAGGCTGTTATAGAAGAGAATCTTTGAGGCTGTATTTGCCATTTATTGCAAGGAGGAAGCTGAGCTGTGTTACTGTAGAGCACAATTTTACCTTGGAGTGGATTTTGAAAAAACCCGAAATTACAGCTAAATGTCTGTAGGATAAATCATGTTGATATCTTCACGTTGAATTGATACGTGATACGTTCTGAAACTATGCACAAGTGTTTCTGCATTAATCTGATTAGCTAAGGTTACTTTTTTTACAAAGGTCTCCAAATTCTTTTTGCAATGTTCAATTTGTTAAACGTATGCTTAAGGAAAATGGAGTGATTCTCCTCAACTATGATGGAAAATGGAGCAATTCTCAACTATGTGGACAATCCTTCCTTGTCAGCAAGGCGCTTATCAATCATAAAGATCTAATCCCCTGTTAATGCATGTCATGTTTTGTTTCTTATAAAACTGTAACCTCCATCAAGAAGAACCGCTGGTGAAAGGACACTGCTATCCTATACCACAGTCCCATAGTATTTCAGCAGCAGTGGCAGTATTTCTCCAGCAGTGGCTGGAGGTTCCTGCCAAAATAAGGTGTTAATTCAATTGATCTAAAGTTTCAATTGTAAATTGGATTTGTGGAATCCAGTTTGAATAGTGGGAGCTAAGAAACCAGATCTGCTGCCAACAGACTACCTCTGGTAGCCCCTGTCTTCGTTTCACCATATGCAGAGTGGGAGGGGGAAGGGTGTGCTTATCTCCAACTGTTAAGACGTAAATGCCTGCTTCTCAGCAGTGCTCCGATGATCATCGGGTTGGCTGCTTTCTCATAATTTCAGTTTGGGTGTTTGCTTTCCAACTAGATGGTTTTCACAGGAGCAAAGGCGCGTTTGTGCCTCAGCAGAGCACAAAGGTGATAACTTCTGCTGAAGCGGTGGGATGTGGGTGAGGCTGGGGACAGCACCTCTGCGGGTGGGCTGGAGCCCTGCAGCAGCTTGTGTGAGTACGGTTGCCTCTTTGATCCAAATACCTTAAAGATATTTAGAGCTCTGCACACTGTGCCCACTAGGAAGAAAAAATAATTACGATTCCGGTGTTCTTTCGGGACAAACTCATGCATCTTTGACAAAGGTATGGAGTGCTGTTTTCCTGAGCCCTGTGAAATCGGTGTGCTGTATGACAGAATCATAGAATGGTTTAGGTTGGAAGGGACCTTAAAGACCATCCAGTTCCAACCCTGCTGCCATGGGCAGGGACATCTCCCACAAGATGAGGCTGCTCAAAGCCCCATCCAGCCTGGCCTTGAACACTTCCAGGGACGGGGCATCCACAGCTTCTCTGGACACCCTTTTCCAGTGTCTCACCGCCTTCACAGTAAAGAATTTCTTCCAGATATCTAATCTAAATCTCCCCTTTTAGGCCACTTCCAGGTCTCTGTTTCCGAAGCTGCTCTTTTAGTTAGGTCTTGAAAAAAAATAATAAAATTCTTTCTGCTCTGTTTTCAGTGAGCCGCAAGACTAAGTGGGGAGAAAGGCAGGCAGCCACCAAACCAGTCTCCCTGCCTCGTTGTTTTTCACAGAAAAAGCCTTTAGTCTACCAGGCTCAGGCCTGCTGTGCTTTTGCCAGCATCTGGCTTGATTTCAAGTCTTGCTACCTATGTGACGGAATATTGGCCACGTTTCAGATTGTTCTTGCTTTCTTCCTGGAGCTGTCTTGGATTCTGGCCAGAGGGAGGGAGGGAGAGAGCTGCCTCCGCAGCAGCCTGTGCACCAGCCTGTCTGCTGGGCCTGAGAGCTGTGGAAGAGCCAGGGGGAGCTACCGCTCCTCCCTTTTCTATCCACCCCTGATTCCCTGGAGAGCTAATACTGCTTGTGTGTAAGAGGAAGATGAGAGAGCACTTCACGGATCAAAGCAGTCCTGCATCATCCATCATTCCCTCTTCCTTCCTTCTTCCTCTCCGGTGAACACGGAGCATGCTTCCTCTCTGCTTCCTCTTGTCTTGGTGGAGGAAAAAGTCCTCCTGGAGCTCCAGGAGGAAGAGACTTGATGAAGAGACTGAGGCAGCAAGAAGAACTGATCAGTGAAGAACTGATTTCTGGACAAAGCACAAGTGGGAAGTGAGCAGACTGCATTACTGACTTTGGGATTGCATATAACATTAGTTGTTGCATTGCTGGGCTGGAGATGGGCAAGGGAAACTCTGAAGCCTAAGACCAAAAGCCAACCAAAGTAACAGTCTCATTAATGTCTGGGCCTGTCTTTTCATTCTGGAGGGGTTTGACTCATGATTTTTGACCCTTTCGTGTGACTGCGTTGACCACAACAAAGAGACATTTAGTTGCAGTTCTTGCTCAGCCTCCAAGGAGACAAGCCTTTTGGTCTTTTGGACAACTCTGTGATTCTCAAAACACATGTGGTGGCAGCTGTAACACCTTACAGAAAAAACATCTTCAGCATATGGAACAGATCTGTAGTGAAGGGAGAGCAGCAGATTACGTCCTCCTTGCAGTACTAGCAGATGACTTGAGTGAGGTTTCTGACAGTTTCTCACTCCACCCCAGTATCCAAGATGGGTTCTCATAGTCTGCATGGGTGGCTTGCCAGATGAGAGAAAAACTGGCTGGATTATTTGGCTTAGAAGGTAGTGATTAATGGTTCATACCCTCCCTGGAGACCAGTTACAAGTACCATATGGGTCTGTGCCCGTATCTGTCCTTTTTTAATGTTTTTTTCTCAGTGACTTAGAGGAGAAAATGAATGTGGAGGACACCAAACTGGGTGGTGTACCTGGCACACCAGAGGGCAAGGCAGTCATCCACAAGGACCTGGACAGGCTGGAGGGATGGGCCAGCTGGAATTTTGTGAAACTGGACAAGGACAAAGTCCTACCCCTTGGGTGGACCAACCCCGGGCAGGGCACAGGCTGGGGACTGCTTGGCTGGGGAGCAGCTCTGCAGGTAAGGCCCTGGGGGTCATGGTGGGCAGCAAGCTAGATGTGAGGCCACTGTGTGTCCTTGAAGCAAAGGGGAGGAAACTGCATCCTGGGTGGGATGAACAAGGGCAGTCAACAGACTGAGGGAAGTGATGATGCCCCTTTGCTCGGCACCCATCATACCATAGCTAGATACTGGCTACTGTTTTAGGCCCCCAATAGGGAAAAGACATGCATAAGTTGGAGTGAGTTGGTGAGGGGTGGGCCTCCAGAACAGTCAGGGGCTGGAGTGGTGGCCCTGTGAGGAGAGGTCAGGGGAACAGGGCTTGCTTAGCCCAGGGAAGGGGTGATTGTGGGGGAACCTAACAGCCACCTCCTTATGCCTACAGGGAGGTCAGCAAGAGGAAAAGTCGGGATTTTTACTGAAGTCATAAATCGAAAGAGGGGAGGTTCCATCTGGGCGTAGGGAAAACATTTTCTCCATGAGAACAGTCAGGCACTAGACTGGCTGTGCAGTCTCTGTCCTGGGTGGCCTGCAAGACCTAACTGGACAAGGCCTGAGCAACCTGGGTTGATCTCTAGACAGACCCTGCTTTGAGCAGGAGACTGGACTGCAGACCTCAGGATGTCCCTTCCAGCAGAGCAATGCTGAGGTTCTGATGTTCAATCTAAATCCTCCTTACTGTAATTTTGACCTTTTCCACTTTCTCCTATTCTGAAGGAACACGAAAAATGGTTTATTCCTTCCTCGTTGCCCTTTAGCTAAGTGAAGACAGTTCTGCCTCTTTTCAGTTTTCTCTTCTCTGAACAACTTCACTTCTTTCAGTCTTTCCTCCTGGGCCATGTTTCTCTCTACACCTTCTTCTTGTGCTCCTCAGGCCATGTCCCACATAGGCCGTATCTTTTTTGAAATGCAGCATTCCAGATGGGCCATGGTACCTCAACAAAGCGTGCCAATACCAAGAGTGCCATGTGTCCTGCAGACTATATTCCTGTTTGCATAACCCTGTATGACATTTGCTTTTTTCACAACAGCAGGGCCTTGTTGACTCACATTGAGTTTGCATGGCACTACAGTTATACGTTCCACTCTACGCAATTGCTGTCCAGATGGCTACTCAAGCAGTTGATTGCTTCTGCCTGGCTGCAAAATTTTGCATTTGTCCTTATCAGCCAAGTTCCTATTTTAGTTTCTCATCCCATCTCTCCAGTCTGTCAAAGATCATTTGGAACTATGACTATGTCCTCCAAATTGTTTGCAGCCTCTCCCATGCAGTTAAAATACAGAGTGGCTCTTCTTGGGCTGCTTTTTCCTCCTTTTGTACAAAAACATTTCCACGACCTTGTGTGAAAGCCTTGTGCTCTCCCTTGGGCTCTAGGTACCACCAAAGCACCACTGGTTCTTTGGGTGACTTCATTAGTCTCTCACAAAAAGCCTCCTCCACCTGATCTTCCTCCTTTAGTGATCCTACCACAACAGCTTTTACCTTTTCTTTCCCCCTTCCATCACTGATTGCACTTGTCCAAGGGATCTTTATTTTCAGCATGTCTACTCATCACTGATACAAGAAACATTCTCTGCTTACTGTTCCTAAACAAACCGTTTATTTCTATGTTAATATTCCAGTTGGCATCACATCGCCACTACACTGATCAAATCATAACTTTGACTATAGACCAACCTTCACCACTTCTCTTGGTCCTTGGGAGAAAAATAATCCTAAGCGTTGTTTGATCTCAGGAAATGGTTAAAGTGGCTCCACTTATGAAATTGCTGGTGAGCTGCTGATTTACGGGAGTTATTTGCAAGGCTGGGTTGAAGAATAATCTAAGTGTCCTACTGATTGGGCTCAGCTATAATGGGTCTGATTAGCGGGCAGTGGGGTGGAGAAAAGCTTTGTGCATTCATTCCCAGCCACAATGACTGATTTTAATGCCACTAATGTCAATGGCATGGTGTGGGTCATTGCCACTGTGGATATCTTTTAAGTCAGTTTTTTAAGTCAAAATTCCTATTTTCTTGTAAGTGTCACTAGCTTACCTTCACCTGGCTGCTGACACGGTGAAGGAGACAGAATTTTGAGTGCAGAACTGTGGTGCAATTACAAATGCCTCTCATTAGCCTCACACATAATGTTCAGATAGCTTCCAACATGCCTAGTGCTGTCACTATCTGAGGTGTCTGGTTTACATTTTCCAGGATCTGGCAAATCCATCTGTGCTGCCGATTTCGGGTGTCGACGTCCATCTGCTTGAAGTCGCAGTGGTTGCTGTGAGGCTGGCACTTTTTCAGACAGAAGAGCTGACTTAGTCCCTCCTGAAAGGTATAAAAGGTGTGGTTATCCCTCCTTGGGTACCTTCTGTGGGTACAACTGCAGTTTTCAAACACTTGCACCCATTCTGTTCCAAATATTCATGGATTTTTGCTTTGCTGTGCTTTGTGACTGTGCCTCCCGCGTGCCCTGGTGTCTCACCGTTTTTCTGGTACCCATTTCAAAGGCCAGCTGTTCTTGGCATCACCATTTTCACACTCTGCATTCTTCTTGCGCTTTTCTGTAATTTAGCTGCACCAGATGCAAGCTAGAATCTGATTCCGCATGTTTTTGCAATTGACGGTTTTCCAGTGGGGCTAATGGTTACTTGTGCAAACCTCACTTTACATGCGTATTTCAGACATAATTAGCTAGGCAAACTGTGATTTAAAGTAAATAATTGTCCTGTTTAACAGCAGTATTTTCTAGTAAATCTTTAGGAAAATGAGGATAACAACATGGGATTCAAAGTAGGTTTACATCTACTTTGATGCAGAAATGGGCAAGGAAAAAGCAATGTAATTTGTCATCAACATGTGGATTTTTCTCTATAATTTGTGTGGATTTTTAGCATATGTAATGAAACAGCTGCCTCAGTGTCACTGTTTACTTAAGGCCAATATAAAATACCTGTCTGTTTTCTTGATTTGTTCTTAATTGCTCTGTGCTTTTCTTGTGGTTTTTTTTTCATAAATTTCACCCCATATTCTAGTCATGGTCCATTTCATCACCAGAGAGACCCTTGACTTTGTAACCCTAAGACCGGTCATTCAGCTTCAGACCAGTCATATCCAGTTGTAAGGTCTCTTTTTACTGGATTAAAACATCCTGCTCCTTTTTATTTTTATATAGCATGCCATACTCTTCAAACAGCTACACTACGTAGTATCTATATGTACAGATGGAGGCATACAGTTGTCTCCACTCCTTTGATTACATAAAACACATGGAACACTTCAGGGTGAATCATGTTCTAAAATAAAGCTACCTTGAATTGCTTTTCTCTTTATTGGTATTTTTCATAGATAGAGAAGAAATTGCTGCTTGGACTTTCTACAGCAACAAGCTATGTTCTTGAGATGTTTCACTCTGGTAAGCCTTTTTGGAATCTCATGCTTTCATGCAAGGATTTCTGTTTTGTTTTGTTTTGTTTTAGCTCTCTGCATAACCTGGAGTACCTTGTGGTTGTCAATAACTATTCTGAGACAATTTGCACTGAGTGTCTTAAATTCACCTGCACCCCGTGCTATACACTGTAAAGCTCTGTTCACAACAGTGCAGATGGAGCCAATGTGACACTGAGCAACTTGCCAGCCGACTACCTCATCACATTCTCAGACACCATCAAAAATGTAATAACTACATCAGGGCATAATAATGATCCATTGCACTGGTGCCATAAGGACTCACAGAGATGAAGACAATTTGGCTAGGACACAGCCCCCCCACAAGGCTCGAGGTGGCTGCTCCTTCTCGTAGAATCATAGACTTGTTAGAGTTGGAAGGGACCTTAAAGATCATCTAATTCCAAGCCCCCTGCCATGGGCAGGGACACCTCCCACCAGACCAGGCTGCTCAAAGCCCCATCCAGCCTGGCCTTGGCTCCTTCTTCAAAAGCAGCGTGCAGCCTGCCTCTGTGCCAGCAAGCACACCAGCAGACAAATTGCAGGCAACATGGGAGCTTCAAACAGAGAAAGCGTTTAGGTGTTTTCCACAGTCATGCTTAGGATTTGGCACCTTTTGGGATAAACCCGTTTCCTGATTCATGGCACAACTACCACTAGCAAAATGATCGGTGTGGGTTTATTTCAGCGAGAGGGTCACACTTACTTTCTGTAGCACCATTTCCAGCTCCCAGCTCCCCCAGCTGGGGCATTCACCAGCTCCTCCCCGTGCCGGGATGGGTATTTTCAGGCTTTGACATCAGACCCAGAGACGCCTGGTTCCTCTCTCTCTCCCCTGATGTCGACTTCGGGCAAGCTGAGACAGGGCCGTGAGGCCGGGTGGCCGGCCGCAGCACAGCCTTGAGGCCTTTTCAGAGGGTTCGGCTGCCAGGGGGTTGTCTGGCTGCAGCCCCACCCGTGAAACTCCCCTCACAGCAGCCCCTCTGATGCGGTGGGTATTATTTTTCCCCAAATCCGGCAGGCAGCCAGGAACACCTCCAGCGCTCGGGGGGTTACAAGCAGCCTGGGCGCCTGTTCCTTCCCTCACGGCCACGGCCTTCGAAGGCCGCGGCCTGGCCGCGCCCCCTCGGGCCTACGCCCCCGGCAGAGACCTCTCCTCGGGCTCCGCGGGGCCCCTTTGGGGAAACCCGTCCGTTTTGCCCCTGGTTTTCCCTCCGAGCTTCGGCATCGGGCCGGCCACGCTGCGCCGCGCTCCGCCCCGCGCGGGGCCGGCAACGGCTCGGGCCGGCCGCCAGGCGGTGGCGCGGGGGGGGGGTTCCCCTCGCTGCGGTGAAGGATGGCGGGCTGGTGGGTGGATGCGGTTGTGCTACACGGGTGGGCTTTTATTTTGTGATTAAGAAATGGGAACGGGGGGTTTCAGGGCTGTTCCGGGTAAGCGGAGCCCTGGAGCTGGCGTGTCGGCGGGGAGGAGGGCAGCGCCGGCCTCGGGAGGGTGCCTGCAGCCCCCCGGGGTGCCTCCTCCGGGCTGGGAGCGGAGGGAGGAAAGGCCGGCTCCCTGCTTCTTACACAGGCTTGCAGCACGATATTGTGCCTTTTGTTGTTCTCTCTGGGTTTGGCACCAGCTCTTTGGCTGTTCTTGGCCTTTCATCCATTGTTCTCGTGGGTACCGTGGTGGTCTCTTGCCGATGTTTTTTGCCTAATGCAGTGGACTAAGAAGCTTTTTCTATTGCACTTTATTGTATGCATTGCCCTTTCCCTCTTAGGAAGTGCCTGATATTGCCTGAGTCCTCTGAGACCTACTTCAATAGCAATATTAGTAATGCTGGTAGCATATTACTGAACTAGACATTACTTGAAAGACAAGTAGCTCCTCTCCTTTTCCTGTTTGAGTATCTAGTCTTCTGTATATTTTTTTTTTTTTTTTTAATCCTAAAGCCTTTGATCATGGAGATTTTGGAGTGCTGGGCCCTGTTCCAGCAAAGTTACTCAGAGTGTTTACCCTTTAAAAGAGTCTGTTTGCTGAGTTGAGGCACAAGAGCTCTGTGTTCTGTAAAACTTGTGCTGCAGCAAGGAGGGAAAACTCAGAGTATGGAGATAAGTGAAATCTGGGGATTTTGCGTCCGAGGAGGAAAAGTATTTCCTGTGAAACTAAGACCTGCTCAGAAATTGGTATTTCTTAGCAGGAGAATGGCTGTTGTGAGATCGCTACTGATGATCTACGTTTAGGTGCTAGGTTAAGTCCAATACTTGGGGCGTTTGGGCAGGTTATCCTTTTTTGATATTCGTTGGTGGCTCTTTAGTATCCTATCGTGACCCTTCTGTGTGTGAGTTAACTAGCCTGCTTTCCTGAAGCCAAAGCAGTACTTCTAAAAACTGTGGTTGGTAGCAAGGGTCATGGGGGCCTGTGTCCTGGGGCATGCATGCTGGCTCAGGTACGTCACTTAGCTGGCCTGTGACGCTGGCAGCATAGCAGGCTGCCAGGATGGCTCGGATGCACTGGCCTCTGGCTATTGGCAGGTGCCTGCTGTCTGCATGTGAGACACACAGGAGCTAGGCAGGCAGCAGGTTGCACCCTGCTCATGGTTGGACTGTGGATACCTGCCAAAAGCTCTACAGATGTAGCCAGAGTGGGCGGCAGCTGATCTTTCCCACAAAACATGCATCAGCTAAAGAGCTGGCTTCCTGCCCAGGCAGTGGTGACCAGTGTTTCTTTGCCAGCCTTTATCAGACGTCCCTGGGCTAACAAAAGATGTGATGCCTTGTAATGTTGGGGAAGGGGAGCTGTGCGTCTACCTGTTTTATAGACTGGACAGAAACTGAGAGCAGAGCTCCAGCTCCTTTTTGTCATGCTGAGCACCTTGCTTAATCTCTGAGCTTCTGTTAACCGTGCCTGTAATGCTTTCCTCCATGTACTTGGTGAGCTTAACAGATCAAGAGTAATGTTGGTCCATCTTTGTGTGCTAAGGAAAGGGAACTAGAAGCAGGGAAAGTAATAATGAAATTTTCTGAATGCAACAGATGAAAACGCAGATAAAGACATCCTCCAGTCTTTTCTCTAATGCTGTTGTGCTCCTTGAAGACTTCAGTCTTCATTCAGAAGACTTATCAGGCGAGCCTGGACAGGGTTGGACTGAATTCAGGAAATGGAGATGTCAGAGGATACCTGAGTTACAGCTGCGTGCACAGCTTCCCTTTTGTGGGGGGAAGGCAGGCTGAACACTTTAATGTTTTTACAGGCTGATCTCTAGTGTAACAGTTGTCATAGCGGTGGAAGTTGCTTTGCTGTTGAAGTTTTAACATCTTTGCAGTGTTACTGAGGCATTAAAGAACTACTCATTTCATATCAGGAGGCTTCTGAGTATGCTAGCCCAGCCTTGAAAGGAAGAGCGGTCATTGAGAGGACACACGTGTGGTCATCTGCTCTGTAAAGGAAAACAATAAGATTCGTTTCTCAAAGTACTTCTTCCTAGAGTCACAGTGTTGTTAATTCATACCCCAGTTACTTCAGGTCACTTAATATCTCCTGACACAGAAGCGATGTCTGCCTGCTACTGAGGAAGTAGCAGGGAGGAGCTGGGGGGAAATATGAAAAAAAAAAAAAAAAAAAAACCAACAACACAAAAAAACAAAAACAACAAAAAAACCAGATGCAGCTGCATCACTTATAGCTGTGGTGTTTCTGAACACCATCCAAAGGCTGGATGGGTACTGCTACATCTTTAAACCTGTAAAGATCCTAAAGCTCTCTTAAGACCCTATGATACTCAGAGTGAGCAGAACAGGTTTGTAGTGGTTTACTTGTTCATGGAGTAAAGTACTTGCTTAATGTCAAAGTTTCCCGTTCTCAGGCCGCAGCATAATGAAATCCTATATCTCATCTCCTGCTGACTAGTTAGCCCTTGGGGCATCTCTCTCTGATCCACCTTCTACACCTGCCTTTTAGACAGCTTCGTTTCTGCTTCAGACAAGACTTGAGTTAATTAGGTTCTGGCATACATGATACTCTTTAAATGCCTGCATTAGTGCTGACATCATATACTGTAAACAGCCTTAGAAAGTATAGCTCCTAACATATCTATGAAATGAGTTCAGCTTAGTATGGCTGGGGATTAATTTCACTCAGTGACCTTCAGTCCTGTTCTGTAGGAGTTGAGAAATAGTTTAGGTCTTTAAGGTCACATGGAGATGGATCCACACGTGTGAGCCTTGCCCATGAGGCTTTCTGGATTTCATACTTCTGCCTATCCCCCAATCCCCTTCATGACTTAGGTATAAGTGACTTTGTAGATTCTTTCTGATTTTTCTGCCTCATGCCCTCTGCAGATATAATGGCAGAAGTTAGACTTGTCTAGTTAGACTCAGCCCACACCCCTAGCTAGTTATGGGAGTGTTCCCTTTTACAGAAAATTTAAATTCAGGCTGACAGAATTTCTGTCATGAAGATGAGCCACTCTTCCTGCAGCTTATGTCCCTCAGACTCTTCTAAGCAGCAATCAATTGCAGTTGGAGCAGCAGTCACCATTCTCCTGTCCTGTCTCCCCAGTCTACGTTCCCAGAAGAAAGTGAAGAAGTTGCTATCATCCTCTGTTTTGTCAATTTCTGCTCACCCCCTTTCTATGTCCCCTATGCCCCCCCAAAGATCCTCCTCAGTAGGAAGCATCAGCTTCCTATGGCCAGTTTTGGGCCTGTAAGCAGGATCATAGGTCTTGGGAGGAATTTGGATGTCCTAGACTGACCACCTCTTTGCCCTGTTTTGCTGAAGTTGCATCATCTAGCGCTGTAAGCACCAGTTGCATGCTCTGGGTGGTGTTCAGGGAGTTCATCAGTAGCACTGAAGGAGCTTGAAGATCCGAGATCTTCCTGTCGGTACTGAACATGACAAGTGACTCTTGGGCTCTTGACTTGTTTCTTAGGTAGAACAGTAAGCCGTCACAGATGCCTTTATCTGTCTCTGCTGAGTGCTGTAGTAATAATTCCCTGTGGAGAACAAACAACTCTGTCCTAGAATTTTGTCTTTCTTCAAAACCCTAAGATGTTAGGTTGAACATAGCTAAGACTGATTCTCTACTAGCATGATTAGAATTTGACTTTGTAAAGGTATATGTGCATACTTATCTACTTTGGGCTGGGTGAATGTGGGGTTATTTAAAATAATGCATAATAAAATGTTTTGAAGGGATTTATTGAAGAGGATCTTGTGTTCCTTTCAATGAATGATGTTACTTAAGGTTAGTATTTGGTGACAGAGTTTTTGTTGGCAGTGCTTGTGGTTAGCTTTTTCTCTTTACCCTCGCTTTTGTTCAGAGTTCTGGACCCATTACTGAAGCTTTGATGAAACATCAGAGTTCTGCCATTCTAAACGTATGAGAGAATCTCACAGCTTAGTTGAAGGTGATAAATATTGCTTTTCCTCCATTTCTGCTGTTCCTAGTTCAAGAGGTGATGGGTGTTGCTGTTAGTGGATTGTGGATTTTTTTTTTGCCTTACAATAGAGGAAATCAGATGGTATTGTCTTTCCCAAATTGGAGGGAATCCTCCAAAAGGCAGCTTTTGAAGAGCACCCTGTTAATTTCTTTCTTTCCTTCTCAATACAAAGAACAATTACTTACTTTTTGAAACCTCTGAAACTTTTCCTGCAACAAATTTCTCTCCCTTCCTCCCCAATTTTTGGACCCTCTCGAACAACACTGAGGAGTGGTGATTAAAGCTTTTAAAGGTTTTGCCCTCCTATTTATCAGAACCTAGAAGATGAACAAAACCTGCTGTTCCCAGCCTGTAACCTGTTGCTGCTTTCTTTCTGAATGTTGAAATGGTTTGATCCTGTGGCAGCAAGGTACCCTTATTAGATGGACTTTGTAAATATTGTTAGCACTGCCTGTGAGCAGAGGCAGTCAGTGTCAATGTCCAGTATCGCATGCCAGCTGTCTAAAGGAGCATGTGAATGTGACTCATAGAAAGACTTGAAACTTCTTCAGTGGTTTTTCTTTGTTAAAAAAAATGCTGATATTCTGAACAGCGAACCGGGCACCTTCTAGAAATAGAAATGAAGGCTGGGTTTCATTCTGGAACTGAACTAATTTCTGGTAGCAAAGACTGGTTGATGTTATTTAGATTATGTGTATTTATGGGATATTAGCCTTCTTGGACTAGTGTCTCACAGTCTAGTCCTGGTCAGTAGCCTATGACAGGATGTAGTCCATCTTGGCTCTTGGGCATGTAGTAACCTAAATAAAGGAGAATCATATCATTTTGGTGCCATGGAAGACTTTATATCCGAAAGAAGAATTATTTCAAGCCTTAATCGGGAAAGTTGGCGTTTTTGGAGGCTTTTTTCCTAAAGAGGGGCAGTGTAAATGCCTTCGGCATGCAAGAAATGAACTGGTGTGTGCATAAGGCAGTAGTGGTTAGTGGTGCATGTTAACTTGCAGGATCAAATGCTAAAGTTCACTGATCCTGTGGTTCAGCTTTTTTCCAGTGTTTTACCAGACCATCAACTCTGATCTAAGCTGTGTCTGTTTTGGGTGTGTTTGTCAGAAGGAGGATGAGGCCAGGGACCCTTTCCAGGCCTAGCACAATTCAGTAATGGAAAGAGCTTGAATCTTGCTGCAAAACGGTGATGAGAAAAACAAATATTAGGAAAAAAACTCCATGCTGTCCAAGACTTCAGCCGGATTTTTGCCTTCAATGGAAAGGAAACAGGCAGGCTCTATGAACAACTGGCTGGAGTAGGAGAAATGAACTTACTGCTTCTGTTTTATATTTACTAATTTCTAAAACAAAAAGCCTGCTAGAAGGCTTCCTTGCTTCCTTGTGGTTGAAGTGTTTGCTGTGTGTGTTATATCCAGCATCACTACAATTGTGCATGCAATACTGATTCAGTTCAGGTAGGAACTTGTGAGGTTTAAGGTCTCCTCAAAGTCAGAGAGGCCTCACAAGTCTTCGTATATGAAGTCTTTTCCTAAGTTGTGTAGAGGGTCTTTTGGTGATGGCCCCATGAAATCCTTTCACTCTTGGTGTCTCTACAAGTATATATCCTGCAAACTGGAGTATTTTCTATTACTTTGTGTGGCTTTCAAGCTTATGGAATTGCAGACAGTCCAATAGAGATATTTTCTGCTTCCTTTATTGGATCTGAGCTGTGGAGGGCAGGGCAGGGGAAAAATTAGGTAATGCAAGAAGAACAGGGTCAGGAGACCCTTCATTGGTCATGCGCAGTACCTCTGCTGCATGATTATTTTTGTTTATCCTGTTTCCACAGGACATTGTCACTTTGTTTTGCAGCTTCTATTTTTCCCTATGAAAGTGGGATGTTTGTCTTGCCCCTGCAAGAGACTCTTTCCTGATCTTTTTTTTTGAATGATCTGCAGCTTTGAAGAAGATTCTAGTCTTGTGACCCACAGTACTTGGTCTTCTGAAGAAAGTCTGGTCTACTGTGCCATCACAAAAGAACATGGAGAAGCTGATGTCAGAAAGGCCTGTTTCTGTGTCTAAGGTACTCGTTGGTCTTTGGGGAATACTGTTTGCCTGTCTTTCTGTCACCAGAATTTGGGAAAGCCCTATGTGTTTTTGGAGGGAGTTCTAGTTTTTGGTGGTGTTTTTTTTTTTTTTTTCTTGAATGCTATGGAAGTAGGTGCTACTGAAACCAGTGGCCTTCCTGGAAGAGTTCTCCTTCATGACTACAAGTAGCAATTCAGAGTCTCTTGGCACCATGTAGTCTTACCTTGTTTCTCTCTGCTTGGAATGGAAGGCTTTATTTCAGACAGCTGGGTTTTTTTGTGTGGGAGGGGTGTCTCCCATGAAGTTAGTCCTGTTTTCTTGATATTTATGGATGCTAGTTACAGTAAGCACATGCTTCAGTGTGTTTAAGTTCCCTTCACGTAGGGCACTGCACTGAGCTTTTGCACTCAGCATTGCAGTGCAAGATTCTCATTTTGGAGATAAGGATTTGGCAAATCAAAATTACGCTGAAATGCTTTCCCATCTTCACAGTGGGAAGTGAAGTTTGTTGTGACCTTTTTCACATAAGGGAAAAACAAGGCTGGGACATCCGAGGATGGGATTTGTCTGAGACATACTACGCTCTCTCCCCAAACACCTGAGTCTTAGGTACAGTGATAGGATCTCTTGTAGTCAGTGGCAGAACCTGTTCTTGGGTGTTAAAGGCTAACTGTTGCCATTGCTCCCTTTGGCTTATAGGCAATACTGTTCTCTTGAAAATTGCCACCAGGGTAGTTTCTGTTGAGGCTTCCCTCAGAAGAACTGCATGCTGAACCACTAGACTGGAAACAGATACATTAGTGAAGGGACAGAGACAAGAATAATGACTCCTTATGAGTAACATGATTTTTAGCTACTTTAGGAAGGACGGTGATGTGAGTGTGAATGGGTGGTTTTCCATGGTGCAGAACTTGAGTAACTTTGATAGTCTCAAAAGATGCACTCTTGAGATGTACAGCACGGCATACAAATCACACTGTCTCTTTTCCCCTCGCTTCTTTTCTTTGTTTGCTTGTTTTTTTCCTTCTTTTCTGTCCCTCTCCCCCAAGGATGAAATACCTAGATGTCCTCCCCAGCAGAAGCCAGATATGAACTCATGCCCTCATGCACCTGGCAAATATTTCCTTCCTGGTGGGATGGACAATGAGAACTGCAACTCTAATGACAAGGAAAGGGAGTGGATCCGCCCTGATGCACCTAGCAAATGCACATGGAAGCTTGGGAAACCCATCTCTGCCTCCCCCCATCGTCACACCACTCTGTAAGCATTACTTATATTTGCTGATTTTTCAGTACAGCGCTAATCCAGGTCCCCCCAGAGCCATGTGGATTTAACAAAAGATGACTGACTTAAATTGATGCCATTTAGCATGTGGATACACTGGTGCTTAATTTCCGTGTATAAGCAAAGCTAAGGACCCAGATTAAGGAACCTTGCACCAAAGATGTGAGACTACGTGAACTGGAACTAACTTATTTTAAGTAACCTGGCAAGCAGTTCCCTGACTAGATGAAAGATTGCATTCTTAATGCCTTTTGCTTATAAAATAGGTGACTCAGCACTGATAAGCTACTTCATGCCAGGAGGAAGTGCGGAGCACTTCATTCTTGCCTCAGCACTTGGCTTGATGTCTGATTAATCCTTGTTTTGGTCAAGGACTTCATGTTTTGTGAATTTATACCCAATGGACATTCTTTTAAACTAAAATATCGAAAATAACTAGCCTGGTAAAGGCTGGTTGTATAAAAAGCATTGAAATGCTGTGTTGCTTTTGTGTGATCTGCCTGTGGCCGCCTCTGTGAATACGCTGACTTTTTTGTATGTGTACCAGGCCAGAGCCTCTGAAAATCCTGCCAAGCATCCTCAATAAAGTTGGCAATACACCCTTGGTGCGAATCAACAAGATTGGGAAGCAGTATGGGCTCAAGTGTGAACTCTGTGAGTACTTCTGCAAGCAGAAAATCAAAATAAGAAACACTCTTTCAGAAACTTGGGTAGTCCTGGTTAGCAGTGGGTCCACTGGAGTCCCATCTGGGCACAGGAGGAGTGCAGGTACCCTACAGAAAACAGTGAGAAAAATTCCTCTTTTTCTTTGGCAATTTTTCAGATTTTTAGGATATGGTCATCTAAAACATCTTTCAATTTGTACTTCACGAGGACATTTCCTGTAACTTTTCCATTTTTGTAGAAGAAGTAAAACTTTTTTCATAGAAAATAATTTTTAATTTTAAAAATGTTTTATGAAGTTTTTGACTGCTTCATCAGTGTGTGTACAAATGCAGATCTGGAGTCACCACTAAAGATAATGGAAAATGATGGAAGGGGTGGAACTTTCAGTGATGTGTTTTTTTGTTTTTTAAATTCAGTAATCCTGGAGATATCTGGAGGCTCTGATCAGACTCCTGAAAGGTGGTGCTTAACACCATTGAAGGGATTAGTGCTGTGAGTACTGAAGTGAAAGTGTAGACTGAACAAGGGGAGAAACTCCCAGTTTGATCAGAAACTCTTTGGCTGGAGAATGTAGCAGGGAAAAGAGGCAAGGCGTGTTGGTAGAGTTCTGTTTCCCCCATGCTATAGCAGTGGAAGAGCCCTGGGGCTTTTCATCCTAATGCCTGGGCTGTAATAAAGAGGAAAGATGAAAGGAGAGGTCATCTTTTGAGACTGACAGAGTGTGGGTTCCTGGCTTCTGGGGCCAGCATCAAGTACCAAACTTGCTTTGTTGTTGTGACTCTTAACATTGGAGATGCTGTGAACTGAATCCCCATCTCTGATGTAAAGTAGGGAGGTCAGTTGGGCAGACATATTAACAGAGTTGGTCTTGCAGATACGTTTGGGATCAGCAGCCTGTTTAACAAATGACTGCTGTTTAAGAACTCTGCTTTGTTTCTTTTCTTCCAGTGGCAAAATGTGAGTTCTTCAATGCTGGGGGCAGCGTGAAGGACCGAATAAGCCTGAGGATGGTAGAGGATGCTGAAAAAGCTGGGATCTTGAAGCCTGGGGACACTATCATAGAGCCAACTTCTGGAAACACAGGTGGGGGATGGAGAGACCCTAGTAAAGTGTGTGAGGAAAATGCTGCGGTGCTTTTCCTGGAAGAGGCAGACTTGAATTTGGTGCATGGAGGCTGCCTGTGCAAGGAAGAAGAGGGATCCCTTCCTGCTTGTATGGTATAGGGAGCAATGCCTCTTCCATCTCACACAAGGAGCAATTCTGCAGTGTCCTATGCTGAGCAGAACAGCTGGAAAGGAGGTCTGCTAAATTTGCAGAGGCCCTTTGCTTTAAAAGAAAATAAGTGTTAGGCCATATTCACCAGGGTCTTCAGGTCCTATTCAGGAATTAAAGTCTGACTGAAACTATTGAGGGGGGAAAAAAAAAGGCACCAAAAGACTGGTATGAATCTGGATCTTCCCATTCTATTTGGGAAGTCGTATGATCCCTCTGTCAGGTGAGGTGGGCCTGGTTTGAGAAACAGCCTTTCCCATGTTGGTGCAGTTGAGATGGGAGATGAGCTGCATCCCCACAGCACTGTCTGCTGACATATTCCTTGCACACCTAGATTTTTCAACAGATTCCACTTGGGTCAGCATCTCTGCCTTGGAGGGCAGGGGGAAGGAACAGTCCTGCTAATTAGGGGCCAGGGCAGAGTATCTGATGACCCAAGCAGCCTGGAGTTAACTCGGGGTTCCTGTGTCATGGCTGTTGTACTTCTGTTAAGCTGCTCTGCTGGTGGGGAGTAAACATACCTGGAATGCTCTCCCTTGAGCTATTTCGATATAAAATATACTGCTGCTATGAGGAGGATCCTGAGCTGAGCTACAAGCTACTCTTCTGCCTGATTTGTTCTGGAAAGGTGTCTTGTCCTGTTCTTAAACTGTTTCCTGGGCATCCACTGTTGCCTTCCAATAGACACAGGCCAGGCAAATCTTTCTTTTGTTCTCTTGATCCACTTCAGCTGTTGTTAGTGGAGGGACTGGGTCGATGAGCTGATCTGTGACCAGTTCTCCAGACTTCAGCAGAAAACTGTGAAGTCAGATCTGTTGCTGTTTGATCAGTAGCTGCTCTGTGGGGGGTGCAGTGCCCTTGTGACTACACCTCTCACCTGAACAATGGCATGCAGTGGAAAATATCCATATTCCATTCCTCCAGCATCTGAGGTCAAACTATGACATCCTGCTTTCTGGGTCAGTACCTGATAAATGGTTCTCCTTGCCACAGAATCCAAAAGACAGAAGGCAGAACTGAAGGAGATACAGGACAATTACTTCAAAAAGATGTCTCTTTTCATGTAAAAGCAAAGGCTAGGGCAGATAGTAACCTGAAAGAATTGGCTTTTTCTCTAGGCTACTGTTCAGAGCTGAGTATATTAAATGTGAGAGCTAATGTGTTAACATTTCTGTCCTCTCTGCATCCCACTTTTTCCTCAGCCAAAGTCTTGTTTTGATGTTTGCTGCATTTCCAGGTCACTAGCGGAAAGTACAAAGTGTTAGAGTTCAGGTCTCAAAATCTTCATCACAGACCATAAGGGAGAGTGCTGGATGGCTTCTCTTCAGTCTTTGGCCTTAGCGAGGCAGTGAGGCCTCTACTGTCTTTTTTTTTTTCATTGGGCATGCATATTTGACTATTATATACTGGCAAAAGTCACCCATCCCCCCCAAAATATTTAACTTGTCTTACAGGAACAGTTAAAGATTTTTTTTTTCACCCCTACACAATCCAGCACCATGTAGAAACAGTGCCAGCTTTGAACAAGCAAGTCTGCGTAGGGTAAACTGCCTGTGAGGCGTTCTCATGGGCATGTGTTGGTACTTTGCCTTGTACCCAAAACAGCAGGGGAGGTGCCATGCAGCCCGACCTCAGACACATATCGACTAACTTGATCTGTTTAGCTTATCCAGCAGAGAGGTGATTTGATAACAAGCTTCTCTTCTACAGGGGAAGCACTTCTGAGCTTAGCTTTTCAGGTAGGCAGACAATAACAAGCTGGAAGGCAGAAATCAGGCTGGAGGTACAGATTTTTAAAGTAGAAATGAGGTGTCTGCCTCTAACAGTCAAGGTACTTCACTGTGGTAGCAAGTTGATATAATGCATTAGAACCTCAATCACAAACAGTGTTTAATCATAGAATCATGGAATACCAGATGGGAAGGGACCTCAAGGATCATCTGGTTCAACTTCTCTTGGCAGAAGCACAGTCTAGAGAAATGGATTGTTCTCATTGTAAAAAAAAAATTTCCTCGTGTTCAATCGGAATCTCCCCAGGAGTAACTTGTACCCTTACCCCTTGTGTTTTCCATGTGACCCCCTGTAAAAAGGGAGTCTCCATACCCTTTTACTCCATCCCATCTCTATCTTCTTTGTAGCCACCCTTTAAATACTGGATCATAGTGATAAGGTTTCCCCTTAGCCACCTTTTCTCAAAGCTGAAAAACCCAATGGTCTCAGCCTTTCCTCATATGGCAGGCTTCCCAGACCTTTGATCTTCTTTATGGCCCTTCTCTGGGCCCTCTCCAGCCTGTCCATATCTTTTTTTTTTTTGTATAGTGGGGACCAAACCTGAATGCAGTATTCCAGGTGTGGCCTGACAAGCACTGAGTAGAGTGGGATAATGACTTCTTTACCTCTGGTGGTGATGCCCTTGTTGATGCAGCCTAGCATCTGTTGGCTTGCTTTGCCACAGCAGCACACTGTTCACTCGTATTGAGCTGTTTATCCACCAGGATCCCCAGGTCCCTTTCCACAGAGTTGCTCTCCAGCCAGGTAGATCCTAGTCTGTGCTCCACTCCTGGATTATGTTTTCAAACACGTAGTCATGTCTTTTAGAAAGGACTTGATTTTGGCACACTGTAAACTAGGGATTTAATGCAGAAGTGAGTCAACAGAGGCTCTAATGCTCTTCTGACTGTATCAAAATGATAGCTCTAGTCTTCTTTAGCATAAAGCTCATTCTTTTCCCAAATTACTTCTGTAAAAATGAGGTGGGTGAGAGAGGAAATATGTGACGTGCATATGGTAAAACTAGCAGTTTGCACATGTCAAGTTTTACCACCCTTGGCTAAACTTTCTGTTGGCTGTGATCCTCAAAGTACTAGCAGCATCTGTATATCCAGTTCTCCCCAGTAGTCAGAAACATTCCTTATGCCACCCCTCTAGAGACACTGTACTCAAGCCTCTGGTAAAAATCTGATTAAAGCCAGGGCATGCCAAAGCTAGCATTGTGGGTTTTGTTGTTTGTTGCTCCTCACTGTATGCTCTACGTGTCTTTGCTTGCTTCCAGGAATTGGGCTGGCCTTGGCTGCAGCAGTTAAGGGTTACCGCTGTATCATTGTGATGCCAGAGAAAATGAGCATGGAGAAGGTCAGATTTGCTTTTATTTTCAATAACTTAAAATAAGCATGTTCTCACTTGCAGAGTTCCTGGTGCAGATGGGTCCTGTGGCTTTAGCAACAAAAGTAAAGCCTCTTTGTCTCCAAGTCATTGGCCAGGCAGAACTCTGAGGAGCTGTCGCCAGTGCCCAGAGAAATCCAGGCTGGCCAAGACAGCAAATGTCTTTAAGACCTGTCCCCACCGCACTGTTACTTGGAAAACTGTCATTACTGTCAAGGGAACTTGACACATATCTAGCACATTGAAGAGACTACCTGTCTCTGGGTTAGCTGTCCCTCACTGAGCAAAGAGTAGGCGGGAAGGCAGTGCTGAAGCTTTGAATATTCTTCTGTTCTGCACTGGGCTGAGCAAGGCTGTGAGGGAGACCATTTACCTCCTAAAGTTACACTGTGGGGGGTACTGGCAAGCATCTGAGTTGTGTCACCACAACAACAAAGGGGAAGGAAAAGCCGTCTGGGTAATGTCCATTTACCTTCACTGTGGAAAGCACAAAACATCTAGCTCTAGACCAAGCTCTGTTCTGTGGTGCTGCACCTGCACCCAAAACAAGAGAAGAGAGTAGAGAAGGGATCCCCTCTGTTTCACACTTGAGGCAGCAAACTGCTCTCAGCAAAACCACTTATCTCAGTTCAAACACTTCCAGTGTTCCAACTGAAAGGCAGTGTCCCAGAGGAGAACACCATCCCCTGAAGGCCTATAGTCATTGCTTGCTCTTAATGTGCTCTGGAGGGAGAGGTACCGCATGATCATTGCCATGTGCCACACAGCACCAAAGGCCTCCCTCCCCTCTAAAGACAGGCTTTGCCTTAGCTCAGTGTCATAAACTTTCTTGCCCTTATAGCAGTTAAATGGTGCATAGGGCCCTGGAGGATCTCCTTTGCTGCCTGTGTCCAGAGGAGGAGGTAAATATACATAATTTGCACTTAAACATAAAATACTGGGCTATAGCACTGTTGGAGTGCAGAACATATGTGACTGGCATTGAGAAGAGATGGTGTTTTGCCTGAATGAGGCTTTGCGATGTGTACTAACAGTCCCTACTGGCCTGAAGGCCTAGAATAGAAATATGAATTTGACATCTAGCTCGCGAGTAAAGCTTAGTTAAGACCAAATGACATTAAGGATTTGGACCCGTGGCTCAGTGATGTGAGGCTGGGGTTTAGGAGAGCTGTTAAGGAGGCTATTGCAGACCAGGTAAAAGGGAAGATGTTTTCTTTTCCCTGCATCTTGATGAAGTCTCTGTGCTGGGAATGTGTTTTGGGTTTTGTGACCGCCTTTATTTGCTACAGGTGGATGTCCTGAGAGCTCTGGGTGCTGAGATTGTGAGGACCCCAACTACTGCTAGATTTGATTCTCCGGAATCTCACGTGGGAGTAGCATGGAGACTGAAAAATGAAATCCCCAATGCACATATACTAGACCAGGTAAGAGCCAAAGTGTCAGAGGTGCAGGTGTAGCTTGTGAGGAGGTATTGCAGCCTTGTTCCTTAGTGTCCTTGGTTGACTGTTCAACAGCCTAGGTGTGTCTCTGGAGGAAAAATGATCCAGGTCTGGAGCTGTAGTTATCACCATGCTGTAGGGTAGCAAGCTTTTATAGTCACTAGAGGGCAGCAACAAGCCTATTTTTGCAGAAACTGTGAAACATGGGTGCCTTTACGCTGACTCGCAGTCCCGCCTGGAAGAATAGGTACAAGGGTCGTGTTGTATGACTGTCCCACAGACAGGACTGATCTCGGCATTGGAGGGTGCTGGCACCGTAGCACTACTCTTAAATTAGGTGCCTTAGGAAGGTTGCACCTTCCCTTGCGCATTCTGCCTAGGTCCAGATAACAAACAAACAGTCTGAAAAGAGTGTATGTAGCTCTTGTGAGGCTTGGACAATGTTTGTCCTGTTCTTGAAATGCTTCACAATGTGAATTTTGTTGTCTTTCTAGTCTGCTTAATGGTTCTTGTATGTTTCAATATAGTACCGTAATGCCAGCAACCCCCTGACGCACTATGACACCACAGCTGAAGAGATCCTGCAGCAGTGCGAAGGTATGATCTACTAATCCCCTCTTCAGTGAATCCATAGTATTCTCTTGTTGTTAGGTACTTGGAGAATGGGACCCAAGGTGGTTGAGAAATGCATGGATTTTCACACAGCAAATCCTATACATATGCAGTGTGTCATTAGAGGATTAGTTTATTTCAGTAGTCATAATAAATTTTCCCCATTAAAGGGGGTTGTTTTGGTTTTTTAGATTCCTCTGCCTGTGACCAGGTGGAGAAAGCAGTGATGCTTAATTATCTTTAAAAAAACAACAAAAAAGACATGGCTAGAGTGGTGTAAAAGAACAGCATTGCTTTCTCAGATCAGAAATACAGAACCATAGAATCATGGAATCATTTAGGTTGTAAAAGACCTTTAGGATCATCGAGTCCAACTGCAAACCTAACACTGCCAAGCCTTGTCCCTAAGTGTCACATCTACATGTCTTAAATACCTCCAGGGATGGTGACTCAACCATTTCCCTGGACATCCTGTTCCAATGTTTGACAACCCTTTAGGTGAAGAACTTTTTCCTAATATCCAATCTAAACCTCCCCTGGCACAACTTGAAACTGTGTCCTCTCATCCTGCCTCTTGTTATTTGGGGAAAGAGACTGATCCCCACTTTGCAACAACCTCCTTTCAAGTAGTTGTAGAAGAGCGATAAGGTCTCCCCTCAGGCTCCTTTTCTCCAGGCTAAACAACCCCAGCTCCCTCAGCTGCTCCTCATAAGGCTTGTGCTCTAGAACCTTCATAAGCTTCGTTTCTCTTCTCTGGACACACTTCAGCACCTCAATGTCTGTGTTGTAGTGAGGGGCCCAAAAGTGAACACAGTATTTGAGGTGTGGCCTCACCATCGCTGAGTACAGAGGAACGATCACTTCCCTAGTCCTGCTGGCAATGCTATTTCTGATACAAGCCAGGAGGATGCTGTTGGCCACCTGCACACAGTGCTGGCTCATATTCAGGCAGCTGTCAACTAACATCCCCAGGTCCTTTTCCACCAGGCAGCTTTCCAGACACTCTTCCCCAAGTCTGTAGCATTGCATGGGTTGCTGTGACGCATGTGCAGAACTCCGCACAGGTATTTTTACATTCCCAGGCCAAATACTCCATTACCCTGGAAGCTTCTTCACTTAGGAGTCCTCAGGAGTACAAACTGTTCTGTGTTGCAGTTGCCACCAGAAAGACCTGTTTGCTTGGCAGAGGTCACTTTCATGTTAGTTGGAGGCAGACAGGTTGGAGTACCAGAAGTGATTGAGCTGTGGCAGCAGAAAGCTTCAGCTGGGCTAACTCACCCAGTGGAGGAATTGGTTTGAGAGCTACTGGAGGCATTCAGTGTGGTGCTGCAGCCTACCACATAGGCATTTGCCATACATAGGTGGTAAAGGAAGTCTTATAGGAGGCTACTTACCTGCTTTATAAAACAGTACAGTTTCTGATGGGACTGTCTAATAAGAAAATCGTCTATTAAATACCTTCTCATTAAGGTGAGGACCACTTCTCCCCCCCACCTCCCAAAAAGCAACTCTAGTTGTTCAGAGGATTTGGCTTGTCCTTCTGTGACAAACCTTAAGTTCGAGTTAAAACGAGTATACTTTAACAAACTGCCGGCCCCCAAGCTGAGAGTCTAGACGAGTTCTAGCTTTAGGCTTCTTGTTTTTATTTACTTTCCTCATAGGCCTATCACTGTTCAGTTATTACTCAGCTTATACCCCTGCTTGGTAGGGTGTTATTCTTTTGATTGGCAAGCATTTGGTTTTGTGCGTGAATTGGTGCATGTATTTTTTTATTAACAAAGCTGCCATGTGGATGCACTATGGAAACTGTAGGGGGTGGCAAAAGAATGAACTATCATACCTGCACTCAGTCTAGAGGGCTCATGACCAAACCAGTATTTTTCACATGAAAATGAGGGAGTAGTTGTGTTAACAGTTATCTCAGTGGGTACCTATCCCATGCTCTTGGCACTCATTCAGTAAAATAATATAATAGGCTGCTCATTCTAAATTAAAGAATGAGTTATCTACACCAGCAAATACAGTAACAGGAAAGCTACAGGTGTTAGCTGTATGGGCCCAAGTACCACAAATTGGTGCCTTGCCAGGCTGCTGGATGGACACTTCAAAACCACTGTTGCAGTAAGTGGGGACTGAGCAAGGTGGTCTCAAGGGAGGTCTCATAACACAGCTCTTGGGCAAGATAGGGCTCTTTGTTTCACATTCGTTAGAGAAATTCTATACTTGGATTTAAATGGGTTATTAATTCATCATTCTAGGGGAGATTTCACAACTGCTTTCTATCCCTTGCCTTTAAACAGGAAAAATAGACATGCTGGTGGCTACGGCTGGCACCGGGGGTACCATCACTGGCATCTCCAGAAAGCTAAAGGAAAAGTGTCCAGGTTGCAAAGTAAGTGGTAAGCCTAAAGAATTTCTCTTTAGTGGTGTGAACCTCAAATTGCTCCACTTGTCATGTCCCATTCTTTGTAAGCCTACCCTAGATCTCCTTGGGAACCTCTTGGATGTTCACAGTTAGAAGGTAGTTCTGAGCAGCAAAGAAAGGTTTTCAGACTCTCTTAAATCATCATGCTCTGGTCTCACTGGCTATTAGGGATCAGGTTTGGCTCAGCAGATGAAAACTGGCCCACAGATCCCTTCATGGGGTGTCTGAGAAACTTCTTTATCTGCTGTGTACTGCAACCTTCTGCTTCCTCTCTGAATGTGCGTTCACTAACTTGTCTGGAGCTGCTGAGGTTTTACCAAGTGAAATTTTCTCTGAACATGCCAGCCTGTGTGTCTACCTGTGTGCTGTGTTAGAATTCCTCACAGAAGTTGGTATTGTGTTTCAATCGTGAATATTTTCCTACATAGGCAGGGAGCGGTAAACAAAATAAAACTTCTCTGCTTACACTTGGCACGAAATATATTGGCTATAATGACATGTGAATAAGGACAATCTTGTCTTGGGGAAACCCTGTCCTCTGAAGCCAAACAAAACCCATGTAGAACAAGTGATGCCCCTCAGTGTCAATGGTCTCAGAAGACAGGATGGGTTGCCAAGGGTCCAGAAGCAGCAAAGCATTTTGGTCACAGGGGAGGTGAGTGTTGCCAGGAAGAAATGAATAGGAGACTAGGTTGCTGTTAACTTGGCTGTGTGTGCAGCCAGCATGACACCAACAGCTGTAATGAAGCCAGCGCTCATGAGTAAATAGCTGTGTTTTCAAAAGCACTGTGTTATGGTATCCAAAGTGGAAACTGCTTCTCCAGATTATAGGTGTTGATCCTGAAGGCTCCATCCTTGCTACACCAGAAGAGCTGAACAAGACTGACAAGACAATGTATGAAGTGGAAGGAATCGGATATGATTTTGTCCCCACAGTGTTGGATAGATCTGTAAGTCATGCTTCTTATTTTACTGCCCTTTGCCCTCTGTTGGGTTGCAGAAGTGAGGTGAAAGGTGGAGGGAAAAACTTGCAGAAGTATTTCTTCGAGCTGAAAGGGGAGGGCTAGCAGACAGAACTATTCCTGTTCTTTCCGTCAGCAAAAGTCCTTGAAGTCTTTTGCACTGGCCATATTTTTTTTTTTTTTACAACGCTCACAACAAAGCTGTGAGCAGGTAAGCTTTTCCTAGACCACTGGACTTTTTTTTTTAAATTCAAAAACTACACCAAACAACCAATTTAAAACAAACAAAAAAGCCCAACAAAGCACCCTAACCCCTTTCAGCCAAAACTGATATGACTATGTCCTTAGCAGAGTCTGTGTCCCAAGGATGCTCTCCAAGAGGGGAGGAAGCTATTTGATGCTCTCTGTGGATGTCTCAAAACAGCCTGTTCTCATAGTGAGGTTTCAATAAGGAGTCTATTGTGTTAATGTGGTAGTCTTTACCTTGGCAAAAAACCCCACAAAATACTTGGCATTTGGAAGATGGAAGCCCAGGCAGATGACTCAGTAGGGCAGCTGTTACCTCTAAGAGCATGGGTTGAATTCACAGTAGTTGTGTCACTCCCCTAGCCCTTCTCATTTAAATCGGCCCTTGTTTTCTGTCTTCCTGCCCCTTCCTAGACAGTGGACCAGTGGTACAAGAGCAATGACGAGGAGTCGTTTGCTTTTGCGCGCATGCTGATCCGAGAGGAAGGACTGCTGTGTGGTAAGAGCAGATGTGACTCCTTTTGAGTTTCTCTGAATAATATGTGGGAGGCAAAGCCTTGTGCAGGTCAGGGAGACCTTCTTCCACTTCAGAAGCTCCTCACCCTGGGTTCCTCTACTTTCTTTCCTCCTCTCTTCCATTCTTTCTCATTTAACTTCTGATTTGTCAGTTTTGTCCCTGATCTGTGTTTTGGCAGGTGGCAGCTCAGGCAGTGCCATGTCTGTAGCTGTGAAGGCAGCCAAAGAGCTGAAGGAAGGTCAGCGCTGTGTTGTTATCCTCCCTGACTCTATCCGGAACTACATGTAAGAACCTGCTTGTTTTCTCTTTGGGAAAAGGATGAGG
This sequence comes from Rynchops niger, assembly GCA_013400035.1. Taxonomy (NCBI): domain Eukaryota; kingdom Metazoa; phylum Chordata; class Aves; order Charadriiformes; family Laridae; genus Rynchops; species Rynchops niger. The sequence continues at coordinate 1,027,287 of VXBH01005714.1, forward strand.
CAGCCCCTCAGACCTCCTTACAGCAGTGGCAAGTTGGATATGTATTTCTTACAGCACCCAGTTACCAAAGCAAGGAATGTGTTTGGGGTACAACTTCTGAGGTATCTAGAAAGCCTCTGACATGGAGTAGAAAGTTGCTTAGCACTCTGAAAGCTAAGCTTCTCCCTGTGTCTGACTTCAGTATATAACCATCACTGTTAACATCTTTCACAGGAGACTTACTTTCACTGTTTTATTTATTGGGGACCATTGCTATTATCCCATTCCTGGAAGGGTCACTGTAAGGCTGTCCCCTCTCTCTGCTGGTGTCCACAGCAGAACACAGCGCTACTGTAGCAGCTGCCAGTATTGGGGTGAGTTTACAGCTGGAAGTGTGAGGGCTTTGAGCTGTGCTAAGAAGTTGTTTCTCTCCTACCACATTGAAACATATCCCAAAACATGATGTTTTTAGCCGTGTTTCCTGACTTCCCTTGCATCCAACACAATGCTAGATGACTAGAAACTGTAGGCAGGACTTGCCTGAGTACATGTTGGTGCTTTTCCATCTCAAGCTGTCTCTCAAGGGACTGACGTAGATGAGACTGTTTCTTATGGGATTCCTTTTTCTTCCTATGAGTATTTCTTTATGTCCATGGCTGGTAAGCTTGGATGGCAAACCGCAGTATATTTTCAATTGCTCTTTAGTTGTTAGTGGTAGTGATCTGTAAACAGTTGCCTCTGTGTTCTGTTAGGTTTGCTGTCAGATGTTCAGCCTGCTAATGAGCTTTTCACTTCCCAATGCTTTCAGGTCCAAGTTCTTGAGTGACAAATGGATGTTTCAGAAAGGGTTCATGAAAGAAGAAGACCTTGTCAAAAAGCCTTGGTAAGCATGTCAGATCCATTTGGATTTTCATGAGTCTATTCAATCGACTTTATGGCAGTTGCTAATTTAAAGCTCGTTTCAATTTGTGTTAATTCCTTGGATTTAGCTAATCTTTCATGCTATTGTTTTGATGTATAGTTGCAGCTATTAATCAAATCCGCTTAAACTACTTGATTTCTTTCTCTGAGTTGCATGGCAGCAGAAGAAAATGGTACTTAATGTTTTTATGTATTTTTTTTAATGAAAAGAGTTGTATCTGAAATGAAAAGGATTGTATCTGAAATGGAAAGGTAGTATACAGAGAACCCTTCCAAGATCAGAGTTCTTGAGTGCAAAGCACTGCAAGTCTATATAGGTGGAGGGGTATCTTCCCTAAATTGCTACCTATAATGGCTATCTCTTTGAGGAGGAGCACAAAACTTTCTCTGTAAGATACAAATAATGAAACCTGGGAGATTAGTACTCTACTATCTGTAATTCTAGAAAGTGGATGAAATGAGGAAGAGTTTCGGCCTTAAAGCCTTCTCACACTTCAGTGACTTTCTGATATAGGGGAGAAAACTTGAAAGCCTTGAAGTTTTACGGATTCTGGCTGAACCCTGACTCTTTCTTGTAGCCTTCTGACATTCATGTAGTGTTGAAAGCCGCTGTAGATGAACAACCAGTTCTGTTCTGTCCATAAGACTTGCATGGGCTTGGGTTTTATTTCATACCCAGGTGGTGGAACATCAGTGTTCAGGAACTCAAACTCTCTGCCCCTCTGACTGTGCTTCCAACTGTTACCTGTGCAAAGACTGTTGAAATTCTCCGGGAGAAGGGATTCGACCAGGTACCAGTTGTTGATGAATCTGGGTATGTCCACATATATCACTATTCATGTATCTGTATCACTTGCCTTACCAGGTCCCAAGGGACATCTTTAAATACTTAGCAGAAGTATAAAATCCTTTCACTCATCTTTCTTCAGTTATAGTAGCACAGTTCAGAAATGTTTCCTTAAACATGCAAATGCTGAAACTGTTCTGGTTTCAGCTGGGAAAAAGTGAATTTTCTTTCTAGTGATTGCTGTGAAAGGAATTACAGTAACAGTTGTTGCTAAATTATGTTTATGCTATTCAAGGACATTTTTCGGCTTCCCATAGAAGCATAAACAGAGCAATGGAATGGCCAATGAAATATCCCATACCATAGATATAATGCTTAGTATATAAATGGGGATTAGCCAGGGGGCAGTAATCTGCGATCACTGCTTGAGATGGTGCCAATTCACTGAGCAGTGAGTGACCTGTGTCATTTTTTTGTCATTTTTCCCTTTGTTATTTCTATTAAACTGTCTTTGTCTCAACCCATGAGGTTATGCTTCTCCCTCTCCCTTCCTTCCCCGCCC
>VXBH01005714.1:1029559-1083325 GCA_013400035.1 Rynchops niger
GGCTCTTCTCCCCACCCTTCTTGGAGTGGTGGAGGGGAGATGTGTGAGCAAGTGGCTGCATGGTTCTATTTGGCATGATTCTAGTTAAACCATGACATATGTTGTCATGCAAGGACTGTCCTGTGCTTCACATAATAAGCTTCTAAGGATTATTATGATATATTTACTCAGTGTGTCTCTGCAGGATAACTTCATTATTTTTTTATAACTTGATAAAGCAAAAATTCATATTTAAAACAAACAACCCTAAACCTACAGATCTCCACCACAGCTTTTACCCAGTTTCTTCAGAGCCTTGCACTATAGTGCAATGTTGTAGTGACACCTATAAACGAGGGTGTCCCCAGCAAGCTGGTTTGCCTTATTACCCTGCAAGTCTCATGTAGGACAGGCTGAATAATGAAGAGTCGCTCAGTTACTCTCCACTTACTAACCTTGCTAACTCAAGGGATTAATTGTTGCAGGTCCTTGCAAGATCATTGCAGGGAGAAGGGGAATAAGCAGAATTGAAGTGAGTATGTCTCCAGCCCCATCATTCCTTTCAAAAGAACAGATGAGGGTGTAAAACAATGAAGTTGTGTTTTTGAAAAGTGCTCTCAGATTGCAAGAAGCTCTCCAGTTGCAAGAACTGGAGATACAAAGAGCTCAGAAGGGCCAGGCACCCACAGCACCTGCTGACTTCTGTGTGAGTCTCCAGAATTTGAGAACTGGACTCTGTCTCCTGCAGAGGCAAAGAACTGAAGTCTACTGTCAATAATGTTGCTTTATACCATGAAGCAGTTCAACTGACTTCTGGCTGGCTAAGAGTGTATGCTTTTATCTACAGAACACCTGAAGCTTTTATGTTGTTTAGCCCTATCTTCTCTCTCTCTCTCCTTTCCCAGAGTGATTTTAGGCATGGTTACCCTGGGTAACATGCTTTCTTCACTGCTTGCTGGAAAAGTTCAGCCTTCTGATGAAGTCAGCAAAGTAATCTACAAGCAATTTAAACAGGTAAGCAGGTATATTCTACAATTCCTTGTTCTCTGGTTTAAAGTACTATTGTAGGTGTCCTAAGACAACAATGGCATCAGGCTGGGTAAGGTTTACCTGGGACCATGCAGAACAGCTGTTACTGAGCACAGATGTGCTCTAAACTATGTCCTAGGTCACTCAATAGCTCCCAGGTTTGTGTTGTGGCTCTATATTGTGCTGTTCCATTACTTTAACAGGCTTTCTTCTAGCATGCTTGTCCTTTCCTCCTTCCCCAAAAACCCCATCACAAACCTGGGCAATGTAACTATCCAGGGGAAGAGACAAGGAAGTGTTGAAACAGCTCTTACAGATAATTTCTGTATTGCCTAAAACCAAGCAACTGTTTGCATTTTGTATCAGATGCCTTGCTGAAACAGGGGGATGGCTGCTCAAAGCTGATGTTGTCAAGATAAGTGAATCTTGATGTTAGCCATTTTCACCTGTCCATCCAACGTGGTGTGCCAAGATACCACAGCTTCCCAGCTGTATAGATGCTCTTCTAAAATATATAAGTACTGTTGCTTTTCTTCTCTTGCAAGAAAAGGATTTTGTTTTTTAACATGGAATGCTTGATGTAGTTTTTACCAGGCTTTTAGTTTCAACACTGTCTCATAGTAGATGAGGTGCTCTATTCTGGAAGTATGTGTAATGCTTCTGTTCAGTCTACAAACTACCAAGTCCCTGAGATTGAGAAAGGATGCTAGTTCTTTATGGACAAATGTAAATGTATCTTTTCCTTCCCAGACAGATAATCAAGCATCAGGTGGAAATGTGGTGCGTAACAAAACTGCTTAGTTCATGTTCTCCCTCACTTGGACACCTTAAGAGTTTCTGGGCTGGTTGTGTGCAATCATTTCTGTAGCTACATTGGTGTTAGCTGTAGTAGCCAATTCTATGTGCTTCTGAGGTTGTGGCTTTTTTCCATGGGCAGCTTGAAGTTTCTCATGCTTCTTCAGTAAAGAAGAGCTTAACCGTTTCTTTTCTCTTTAGTTCTGACCTTTTCTTGGTGGAGGATGGAAGGGGAGTGACACAAAAGTGGTGGTATTGCTAACATGCTAACTCAAAGCATCATTCGTTGGTTATTTTCCATTTGAATTGATAAGTTAATGGAGAAACATGGTTAAATGCACATAACCTCAGAGGTATTGTGGATTTTGCTCTTCTTGCCACTTCAGTCGAGCTTATTTGGCTTGTTTACTGGGGAAATTGAGAAAACAGATCATCTGTTACTGAAATGACTTAGGATATCCTACAGTTAGGATCCATACTACAACGTGCATCAATAAGAGGTCAATTTAGCCTGTGACTACCAAGGCAAAGCTATCTTTTATCAACACAGGAAGCTTTCTTTGGTATGATCACTGTAATTATTTTGTGGCAATCTCTTGGAATGGAAGAGTCATGGTTATAGCTTTTTTAAAATTCTCTAGTAGGATAGCACTCAAGGGCTTTGAAACACTAGTCACAGGATAATTTGCTAGTCCAAACAAGTGCTGTGTGTTAGTGGAGAGGAGGGCCATTGTTGTGGAGTCAGATGTTAGTTCCAGATGTTTATTCTCCAGTCACAAGCTGAGCTCACTGCAGGATGAAGGCTTTTTTTTAATTTGCAGTGCAAGGCTTTTCTTTGCCATAAATCACTTCAATCCACTTTAATGAAAGTATATCAGATGGTGGGTGCTGCTGTTACCTGGAGAGTGTCACCTGGGTCATAGACGTGCTGCTGCTTAATATGTTGAAGCATGTAGGAAGAACAGTTTTAGTCATTCTTTAAAATGGGTCCACCAAGTGATCAGCTAAGTGTTTCAGAAGGTTCTGTATTGTTTCTGCAGTCAACATGGGGTGCTTTCTTGTTTAGTCTTAGCAAAGCTGAACTTCACTAAAAATGAATTCTGAATTCTCCGTTCCTTGATTTGCACCTGAATACAGTGTTAGCTAGCAATCTCCACCCTTGGTTTTGTTTTTGGCTTGTTCGGGCTTTTCTCTTCACCTGCTGCCTTTGCAGATCATACTCACTTCCACAATGATTTGCAGCCATATTGATTCACTTTTTCCCAGTCTTGCTGGAGTAAAATCACCAAGTATAATGAGTTTTATGGTAACTTATTTTGTTAGACACATGGAACACTTGACCTTCTGTCATTAACGTTTTTCAGATATTCAGTATATTCACTGTGTTTACAGAATCAGAATTAATAGCTTCATATCGTGCTTCATTTTTTCGTTCTTTTTTTTTTGAAATTAGAAACAAAGAAAACTGATCTTTTGTGTTGGCTTTATTAGTGTTGTACAATACTTCACATGGAGAGCAGCATATAAATGCTGACTTATTGTTTTTAATCCCCATATACCTCGTGCAGTATTATTGACCACTAAACATATAAAGGACTTGTTTTATTGAAGTCTGTAACTCTCTCCTCAGATAAACCTGAAAGACAACTTGGGGAAACTCTCTCATATCCTGGAAATAGACCACTTTGCTCTAGTGGTTCATGAACAAATTCAATGTGAGTATGATGTACTGTGCCTCGTAAGAGATAATCTTTGAGTGGTAACAAGAAGCAAGTACAAGCATGAGTGTGTAAACAAGTTCTGAAGAAGCCAAATCCTCTCTCTGTGTATGTAACTACATGCTACTAGCTCTGTAATTCTTGTGGAATAAATGTTAAATCCATTAATAACCCTACATACTGTAATGTACCTGCTTTTGGAGCAAGTTACTGCTCAGAACTGAATGCCTGAGTCTAGTTCACTGGACAGTGGCTTTGTTAGTAGCAGTAAGCCAAGGAATAAGCTCCTGCACTACAAGTGATTTTTGCTTCTTCCTATTCCTGACATACAAGTCCCAGCAGTTCCATCACAGGGAGCATCCCAGGTTAACTACACTTCAATTTTTTCGCCTTGCTAAAGCGAAACCTTATTATAACTTCATAAAGTTTAGTAAGATCTTAATAAGATCTAGATGTCAACACTGACATAACTGTCTCAAGACAGCTTAATATTTCTTTTTTCCTCTTTGTTTAAACTAACTTACTTGCCTTCACCTGATGTTTTTCCTCCAAGCTCTACTTTTCTTCATCCTTCTCAAAACTCTTTACACTGCCTTCTTTATGAACTGGAAATGGCTAAATAAATCTTCAAAGCTAGAGTATATCACTGCTATATATGAACAGTATTTTTCCTGTTTTATCTTCCTTATAGCAGGCAACTTGCAAAATCATAAACACTGAGGAACTAGACTAAAAACAATATTAAGACTCACCAGATAAGTTTATCTGGCAGGTATCTCAATTATCACTGGAAATGAAGAATAACAATGAAACTTGGGCTTGTTCCTGATAATCTCCATAAGGATGTACTCTTGTCTCTATGCTAATTATTTATCAACTTAGAATCTTATTGGAAGCTCTCAATGGAACAAAGATTGAGTAAATGGAAAGGCCAGGACAATACAGCTGGCTGAACAAACTGCGTATGTAAGTGGGCTAAACATCTCAGTACAGCCAGACTTCAGGAACAGGGAACTTGGACCACAGATAAAGGGCCAGAGCTCACTTGGCCGCCTGGTTCCCAGGTCAAAAGCTTGTGCTCATGATGAAAAATCACTTGAACCTGTGCTCTCAATGTGGCAATGATTAGATGGTTAATAAGTTTTTTGGATATAAGTGGGAAAATGTTGCACTGTGATTTTTATACTAATTCTGTATTTGACAGTGGTGTAGGAAGATGGTAGTGTCACATGTCCTCTAGTGGCCCCAGGTTCTGACGGGATAATAGCTGTTTGCAGCTGTTTCAAGTAGAGCTACGGAAGCTAACGTATGAGGGGAAATATGTTTTATAACAGAGGACTTGCTTTGAATTTTCGTGTCAAGAATAAATCTAATGGATTCTTGCTCTTCCTTCCATAATGTTTCCATTTCTAAATCCCTTTTGTTGAGGAGCCTTTCTGAAATGAAAATCCTTGCCACTTCCTGTGTGACTGTCAGTCAAGGTGACTTTTGGGTTCTCCCTTGATGTACAAGGGTCACCAGTGATAACCAGCTGCACCAACAGGCCCTGACACATGGAGCTGGGTTGGCTTGGCCACCTGCCTTTACAAACAGTGCCGTGAAAACCAAGTGAGATGGTGTGTTTTTGTGCCTCCTAAAGCCAGAATTTCCTCTTTGTTTCTGTGTAGATCACACTGATGGTTCCTCCAGTAAGCGGCAAATGGTGTTTGGCATCGTTACAGCCATCGACCTGCTTAACTTTGTGACTGCACGAGAACGGGAAAGAAAGTCCAATTAACGTCAAGTAGCAATGTGGAGCCTCTTTAACAACACTTTGCAATCTCCAACAAAGAATCAGGTTTATTTCTTAGGTATAATTGTCTGTCCTTGGGGTGTTTTGTTTTTTTTGTTGTTTTTTTTTTTTAAATCCTGAAAATAAGCAGTTATCTATCCTGGTGTTAGCTATACAGCCAGTGCGTTTTGCTGTACTGCACAGCTTCTGGGTACTTGTTTCTTAATCAGGTTACACATATTTCTTATCAAGACAATTTATTTTTTTACCAATATATATATGTGTAAAAATATTGCCTAAATTAACTGGTATATTCCTTACTTGTTATGTCTAAAGTCTGGCTTTCCAAAACATTGTTTCAGATTAATATAATGTGGTGAAATAAAGAGTTACTGAAGCATGGGCCCAAGAGAGCTCTGGAAAGTTTTGGACTATTTATTTTTTTTTTTTGTGCAAAGGTGATAAGTTAGACAATACCTGTGTGGAGACAAAAACGGATCTGGGGCATAGAGGGAAAAAAAGGGGAGTTTCCCTTTCAGTGACATCAGTGTAAAACAGGAGGAAATCCGGAGGACTGGATTTGAGGCTTGATTCAACCAGCTGCTCTGAGGAAAAACTGACTTGAGTAGGAGCCTGACAGTGAAGTGACAAACATAAACTAATGCCTTTGTTTTGCACAGTGCACCAGCTTTCACTGCAAAGGCAGACTTTTCTTTTTTCTTCCCAATTGTAAGCACAATTGAAAAGACAAAAACATAAGATCAAGCTTCTTGCCTAAAGGTTTTTGAAAAATCACACTGTTTTATCTAGTACCTTTTGCTTCAGCTTCACACCCTTTTATTCATCTTAAAGTGCTGCTTTTTATGCCTGTTTTAGAAGAGCCAAAGGTAATCTGTCGAGAGCTGTAAACTCATTTCAAGTCCTGTTCAAGTGCTCCTACACTGTAGTGCCTTATTCCAGGAGAAAAACCCTACTATTAATCGAATTCACTGTAGCCAAGCTTGGAAGTAAGTGGCAAATATGGTCTGGGCTGGTACTGTCAAGAGTACACAAGAGTAACGTGTGCGCAGATACAGCTATTCACTGCTCCTGTAACTCTGGATTCTTCAGTAGTGTTTGACTTGCATAGCTGTGGCAGAGGTTGGCACTGGCAGCCCCATCCATACACTGCTGTGCTCAGGCTACCAGCTGCTGTTGGTGGGAACGATGAGTGGAATCACTCTGTGGTTACAGGACAAAAGTAGCTGTTCTTCATCTTCATAAAGACCAATGTAATCATCTTCTGACTGACCTTTTGGGACCCTTCTCTTAGCTTGTCTCTCTTTCCATTGAAGTAGAAAAACACTACTTAGGCTGGGGATATTGCTGATAGGATAGCAAAGTTGCTTGTGGTTTGTTTGGGTTTTTTTGGTTTGGTTTTTTCTTTTTTTTTTAAAAACAAGCTGAAGGGAGTTGCGAGTCACTAAGAAAAGGGGTTGTTTAAAAATTGCATTTACTACCTCCTGTGTATGGATTTCTTTCCACCTTGCTGGCCTTCCTGTGGCAGCGGAATTTGCTGTACATTTTGGAAGTGTGTGCTCGGAGGCGTCTCTGTCACTGATGGTGGCAGGGAGGGGTTGCTTAAGTATTTGGGATTTTCTTCTTTTTGTGCCTGTAAAAGCTCCGTGTCCCAGCCTAACCGAATTCAGCAAGAAATATGAGGAGGGTAGAAGGAGATCCCCAAAGCTGCTTTTCAGAACTGCAGTACAGGAGAGAAGTTAGAGTTGGGGCAGCAGAAGATTAATACGTAGCTTTACCTGTGACACAGAGAACAGTGTAAAGATTTTAATTTGCCTTTTTTAGTTTACTGTTCATAGATTAATCTCTGTAGTGTCACAAAATCAGGTAGCATTGCTGACTAAGAAAGAAGGGGTGGTTAGAGCTGGTAGGGAAGAAGGAATGTGAGTCTAAAGCAATCAAAGTAAACCAAAGTAGCAAAGAAATCCACCTGTGCTGCTCTGCTTGTGCAGTTTAAGAGCAGGAGCCGTCTCCTCTTCTACACTGGTACAAGCAGAAAATGGTGGCCACAAGCCACTCTTATAGACAGTAGCAACCCTGTTTGACCAGAGGAACTGGTGAAATAGATGGAGTTGCTAAATGGCTGAAAAAACTTTCCAGAGCTCTTCCCTGTAGGTAGGGATGAATGCAGCAAAGAGAAGGGGACAGAGAAGTTTTTCTGATGTAAAACTTATGAGCGTGATGCTTTTTTGCCTATGTGAGAATGTTGTTGCTATCCTGGGCCTGGTTTGTAGCGGTAAGTCTGGATTTACGCTGGGCTCATCTCTTGTTTCAAATACTGAGGGCCAAGGAGGACATTGCAGTTTGTTCGTTTGCTCTTTACGCTGAAATTCAAGTCCAGAGCTTGAACAGAACTGTATTTTTTTTCTGAAGTGGATGCCTTGCATCTTCTGTTTACCTGTGCTGGTTATGCAAGTGCTGACTAAGCCTAGAAACTATTTTGCACATGGATATTTTTATCAAGAATTTGTGCTGTATTTGTTTGTCACTGTAAGAATATCAGTCCTTTTGGTGTAATGTTGGCTCTGCAAAAATCATAGAATGGTTTGTGTTGGAAGGGACCTTAAAGATCACCTAGTTCCACCCCCCTGCCATGGGCAGGGACACCTCCCACCAGACCAGGCTGCTCAAAGCCCCATCCAGCCTGGCCTTGAACACTTCCAGGGACGGGGCATCCACAGCTTCTCTGGGCAACTTTATTTTCTCACCTGAAGACAATTATCCAGTAAATAATATTTTGTATAATATTTTGCAAGCAATTATCAGGCAATGACTTAAGGATCGTTTTGAAGTCACTACATCCCATACTACTTTCTGCTTCTTCCATAAGCTGTGGCTGACTCCAGAACTCTGTCTAGCTGAGGTTCATCTAAGCAGCCAGACCAGTCTCCTCTGCCCACCAGGGTAGTCACTAAATGCTTTCTGAAGACATCTTCTTGCTGTTACGAATTTCGCACAACATGCTCACTGTCAGGAGTCACCTGGCATTGTCACTGCCATCCAACACTTTCTTACTGCATAGTGGCAACATGCTACTCTGACAAAGGGAAGACTTCTTATGCTTTAAGAAGCTGGGAAAAATCAATACTATGATATGCTGGTGTTTATTGCACAAATGTTCACAAATGTACAATATAAAGAGTTCAATAAAAGCTGTTTGATTGCAGAATGACTCTGGGCTTTTTAATGGCAGTTCAAGTTGAAAGTGGATTGGACTGTAGGCTGTGAGAAATTTCTATCAGCTGCAGAAGACCTCTCACTCTCGATGTGTGAACCACAATGCTCTGCTGTTCTTTTCTTGTGCCTCCAGAGAGCTGTGGGTGAGCCAGCCCCACGGTCTGCTTCTTGTGGCTGGCTTTAGTACAATCCTGGTGTTTCTGTATGGGGCAGGAAAAGGCGGATGTAGAGCTAGGGCTCAGATGCCACTAGTGAAGTTCCTACAGCAACAGCTGCCTGTGTGGTCGATTGGATCGGTGTTTCTGAATAAATGCGAGGGGTATGGGCTAGCCTGTTTCTATAAGAAGGCAGTGTCTTTTGGGAATTACCGTGAAGCTATAATGTGAAAAGGTGTATGAATTCAAGTGAGGTGCATGGGTGTGGTGTTCTACAGATAAAGAGCATCTGGGAGAAACAGAGGAGGCTGGCTGTGTTATTTGAGAGATATGTAGTTGTGCTGGGGCTTGGCGTCTTGGTCGATTGATTGCTTGAGTAAACTGCAATGAAGGTGGTTTATATCTGCTGGGCAAGCGAATGAAACCCTCATCCCTTGGTTGTTTGGTCCCTGTTTCCTTATGCAGTCAGTCCTTGTTCAGCCCTGTCCAAATAGCTTAGGACCCTGTCGGACAGTCTCATCGGGATGTTCCGTCTCAGAGAGACACAGGCAAAGGCTGGTGGCTGGAGAGGTGCAGGGGGGCTTTCTCTGCCTGTCTCAGGTGCCGGGGCCAGTCCCACGGGCGTGTGGCATGAACCCCTTGCTGGCTCAGTCACCTGCATGCCAGGTTTTCTTATGGGGCATGGTTCATCTACCTCCTCACAGGCACAGTGTACTGTCCTCAGCTTTATCTTCCTACTCCTGATCCAATGTGCTCTCCAGCAGCAGGGGGTGACCGACACAGCAGGCGAATGATACACTAAACTTTCTTTACCTTACACATCATTTTCATGTGATAGTTGAAATACTGTCATTGCTGGCAGCCTTGAGGATCATTGCCTTACCTTTACGTTTTTGAAAAGGATCCTGATGTTGTGGTCTGATAACACAGAGGTGTCACTCCCAGGCTCACCCCTGCGAGGAAAGAACTTTTCAGCAGTAAGGCTAAAGGCTAAGCAGGCACAGAGAGCGTCAGGCAGCGGTGCGGGATCAAGTTCCACGGGCCAGCAGGCTAAAGGCATGCCTGCCCCTGCTCCCCTCCCCAACAGGGAACTCAGCCCATTTAAAAAATACCCTAGCGAGGTAAATTGGGGGTGGTTTTAGCCAGTGCAGCTATTGAGAGAAACAGGCAGGGCTCCTCGGCGTGTCCCGCAGTGCAGAGCCCATTTTTGCAGGAGGAGGCAAGACCTTTCCCGGCGGCTGAGGCACTGCCTAACGGCACCGCGAGCACTGAACTGTCCCCAGCCGCGGAGGTGCCCCTTCTCACGGGTCACCGACGCAGGGAAAATTACTGGGTGCAATCTGCTGTACTGGCTCTGGAGATAAACAAAGGACTTCAGTCCAGAAAGCTACCTTACAAAAGCAATAAATTCCCTTTGGGGAAAAAAAAGGTGTTGCTGAGGGAAGTGCCGCTACCTTTTGCCATTGCAAGGTAAAGGCAGACGTGTTTGAGCTTTGCTCGTGAAATATTCCTGAAGGCATTCTTTATCTATACGGGCTTATGGGAAGCAGAGCTTTGGAGCGGGAAGTGGCTGTGCACGGCCCCTGCCAGGGCACAGGGAGCCTGGCCTGCACCAGGGCTCTGGCCCCGCTTGCCGTGGCGTTAAATGAACACAGCGGGGATGTTCTGTGTGCGTGGGGGTCCCACAGAGCCCGTGCCCCTCCCTCAGTCCCTGCCTAAGCTGTGCTGCAGCTGTGCCCGTGCCCAGCCTTGCCTGCAGGGCCCTGGCTTGGCCTCACAGCTGCCCTAGCTCCACACAGTGAACTGTGTTGCAGACCACATCCAGCCAAAGTGCAGCTTTCCCCCCCACGCCACATGACCTCGGTGGTGAAATCAGTTTCCTGCTTTGTTTTTCTAGGTGTCCATAAGGGGGAGGGCAGTGCATGACAGGGATGGCTGGAAGGGGAGTGGGTGGGATGCAAGGGTTGGCTGCTACATCAAACAGCAGGAGCAGCCCTGAGCCTTCCTCAGGGTCGGAGGAGAGCCACGTGTCATGGCCGTGTTCAACCACTGCTTGCTTTGGTGCCAAACACCAGAGTCACCCAGGGGCTGTAATGCTGGGGGCAGTGAGTGAGGGGAGAGCCTGCAGGACCCGACCCGTGGTGTGGCTGTAAGAACGGCCAACTCGCTTGCCACCACCCCTGCCTTAGGCTTAAGAAAATATCTACTCATCTTTAGGGGAAAAGCCAAGTGCTGTTCACTCTGCAGGTTGCACTAGTCTTTTGACAGCTATAAATATGCCATAGCTGCTCCAAACAAACACACTTCCTCCTTTCACACCTGACAAATCTCAGGCTTTGAAAAGTCGCTGGATCCTCCCGTGGTAACCAGCTGGATTCGAGTGCCCAAACAAATGAGGTGAGTGGCCTGCATGCACTGACTGTCCCTGTGTTCCCTTCATAGTGTGGTATGTCACAAATAGTTCATGTCCTCGGGTAAACTGGAGTGAAGGCAACGTGCTGATTCACAGAGAGACCACTGCCTTTGGGACCCATCAGGGTACGGGAATGCACTGATCAGCTCCATGGGGCAAAGACAGCGGGTCTGACCTGCAAAGGGTGAAAAACCCAGCACGTTCGGAGCTGCTCATGCCTTGGGTTCCTTCCAGTGTCCTCCTAAGGAAAACCAGCAGGTCTTCTTTCCCCCCACCCGTCTCCAGAGCATAGCTGTCCCTGCAGCCACCAGCCGTAGAATGACCAGTGAAGGGGACACATCAGCTGCATTGAAAACACCCGTGGGTTGTACAAGCAAGTGCTGACCTCTCCTGAAACAGGTGGGTGTGAATGGCTGCTTCAACACAGTAACAAAAAAGTAAGTTTTGTAACCCATTTTTTGCCTTGGATTGTGACCGGCTGGGCTAGCACACGTACACCAAGTGTCTCGCACTGTAACACAGGTCCCTGCCGAGGGGAGGCTAGTCATGAAATGCCTCGCTGCTCAGAAGTGGCAGTGGGGTCTAGCTGCAGGCAATTAAATTCACCTATTTTTGGTAAGGCTTAAATTATGGGGAGGAGGGCTTCATAAAATCCATATTTTGGACAGGTGGCACACGTCGTGTTTTGGCTGGAATAGTTTTGCACTAAAATAAGGCTTTTACACCAAGTGTGCTGAACAGGTGAAAAATATGTTTAACGGCAAGTAACATCCTGCTTTTTTCCCGTTTTACCTACATAATTTAGATAGCGGGTATCGTTACCGGTATTCCAACTCACAGCCCCACTCAGCTTGACCAGTAGCAGTTTTGACCCCATTTCCTCACAGCAAAATGTCTTTCTCTGATGGCCAAAGATAAGCCAAGAGTCAAGGAATTCTGCCCTGAATTATCTGCTGGGCCTTCCCAGAACATTGCTAACCCCTCTTCTCCAGACATCCTATCAAGCCCTACCAGCCTATCAAGGGCTATCAAGCCCTCCCTATCAAGTTTCAACTGCTTTGATGAAGCCATTTTGATTATTAAATCATATGGGAGGGAAAAACATGGATTTCTTCCCTCTTGGTACAGCAGAATCAGGAACATTTTAAAACTTGGTTGTCTCCTCTAGGAGAAAAAAATCACCAGGGAGGTGGCTTTGTGGTCACAAAAGATCTCCCAAGATCCCAGAAGTAAAACCTGAGTGCTGTGTCCCTTTCAACTCCGCCAAGATGTACTATGAAACTACTTCTGCAAAGAGTCTTTTTGATGATGCTTGAAAAGCAGAGGTCCTTCCCTGTGCACGGGCACGAACTCTCCCATCGCACCTTCTTGTGAGAGCCAGGAGCCATCCTGGTGTCCTCCGCTGCCTCCCTCACTCCCTGTGCCTCCCTCTCTTTTTTATGGCCAGCTGGCCAGTTCTCTCCAGTTGTTGCTTCCTGGCCCGAGGACGCTGCCAGTTCGTCAGCGGGATCCTGCAGGGGAAAAGCTGCCAGGTAACCGTTCAGATAAAGGACAGGGCGGTGCGAGCCTGCTGGGGAATAAGCAGCTATGCCATGTGTTTTTTCAATTTAGTAACTCTTAAACACAAGCACAGCAGAGCAGCAAGGTAAGATTAGAATCACAGAATGGTTTGTGTTGGAAGGGACCTTAAAGACCATCTAGTTCCAACCCCCCTGCCCTGGGCAGGGACACCTCCCACCAGACCAGGCTGCTCAAAGCCCCATCCAGCCTGGCCTTGAACACTTCCAGGGATGGGGCAGCCACAGCTTCTCTGGGCAACCTGTTCCTGTGTCTCGCCACCCTCACAGTGAAGAATTTCTTCCTAATAGCTAATGTAAGTCTCCCCTCTTTCAGTTTAAAACCGTTACCCCTCGTCCTATCACTACACTCCCTGATAAAGAGCCCCTCCCTATCTCTCCCGTAGGCCCCCTTCAGGTACTGGAAGGCTGCTCTAAGGTCTCCCCGGAGCCTTCCCTTCTCCAGGCTGAACAACCCCAGCTCTCTCAGCCTGTCCTCATAGCAGAGGTGCTCCAGCCCTCTCGTCATCTTTGTGGCCCTCCTCTGGACCTGCTCCAACAGGTCCGCGTCCTTCCTGTGCTGTACCCACAGGCCACGTTTTTGTTATGTGCGGGGGCTGTGAAGTGCCTGGGGTGTCTGTGTGGAGTGGAAGCACCACGAGGGTGGCAGTGCAGGCCCCAGCCAGCCCCCGCCGACCAGCTTCTCCTCTGCTCCCAACGCAGGCACAGGCAAAGCAGGAAAACCCACATAAAAAAGCCAGCTGGGGGCAAATCCGGCTGCGTGCGTGCCCGCGTGGCTGGTGATGCTGAGCAGAGCCAGACCCCATAGCAGCTCAGGGATGGTGGTGCTGAGGGGCCAATTACTTGAGCATTCTGATCAGATGTAGCTTTCACCTTGCCCAAAAAAGGGGGCAAGTGCCCAAACTTGCCATTTAGACCTTTTTTTAAAGAAAATGTTTCATTAAAAAGAAATTCTCTAAACCAAGTGTTTTATTTCAGAATGATCTTCTGTCCCTCCAGATGCCCATCCAAGCCTCTGTTTCGTTTTAGGTTGAAAAGATCACCGTTTCTTGCAGTTTGGTCACAGAAGGGAAGAATCTTATTTTTTAATACGACTACACTTGGAGCCAGTGCTGCTTCAGGAGGTAGCCAGGGAGGGGTGACCGGGTTATTCTGTAACTGCAATGCCCAGAAAACACAATTTGTGCCGGGGTTAGGGTTATTTGCAGCCTCTTTATGAGAGACTCGCATGCTCTGCGTCACATCAGATAGCCCACAAGATTTTTCTACAAAGGATTACCTCTGGCAATGTTTTCCAGAGAGTTCATCTATTGCAAAAAGACCAAAGGTAATGTCATTCCTGTGCTAATGCCTACAACAGTCGTGTCTTTGAAAGGTTTAATTCCAAAATAAGCATTCCAATAAACCTTATTTTCGCCTGATTATCTGAATAACGGTGAAGTTTCCTTTGTAACTGTGTTTTGGGGGAGCATGGCCCCAGCCTGGACCAGGCGTCTCTGTGCACTGCCCCCGCTGTGGGAAGGAGCGGGGAAAGGAGGGAGGGAAATTCCCATGGCCTTTTCCTCTTCCAGTAAATCTGCACCCAGATAATTTCCTAATCGCCCCGCCAGCCTTTGGGAATCACCGCGGAGCAGAAGCTGTTCGCTGCTCTCGGCTGATTTAATAGTAAAGCAGTTGCACGAGGAGCAGGAGCTAGAATGAGAAAGAGGAAGAGGTTTAGGTCTGGAGGCGATGTGGGGACTAATGTGCCCAGAGGACACAGAGAGCCCATATCAGACACCTCCTAACGTAACATGTCATTTCTGTCACTGCTTTTGCCTAATTCAGCAAGGCGCATGCTGACGCAGACGAGCCGGCTTTAAGCAGCAGGTTAAATATGAGACAGGAAATCAGATCAGAAACAAGATTCTAAAACCATCATAAAATTGCTGGGGATGGGTTGAGAGCACTTCTGAAGATAAGTATGAATTAAAACAAACAACAAAATGCTTATCTTTTTTTATACCCATTTACGCTCGGAGAGCAATCGGGTGCTGGGCATAATTAGGTGTGGGGCAAGACCCAATCAGCGTCCCTCAGCAGAGCACTTACCGCTGCTCATTGGTGTCCCCTGCCACCCGGCACATATAAGCTCAGGGCTAGAGCGCAGCGAAGGCACTCGGCTGATACACCAAAGGTGGTGAGTATGGCTTATCTATTACCAAACACTCTGCTTTTCTAATGGCAGACTGCATGGGAGATGTGCCTACTAACCAGGTAACTTAGTGTGGTGGAGAGGCTTGAGAAGAAGAGGAGGAATCTGGTAGCCTCTGCTTCTCAGCCTGCTCAAAGGTTGATTCTGAGCCAGGAAGATCCTGTGCTTTCAGCAAGTTCTGAACAAATCTGAAAACTGTGGAGGTTCTGGCTTTACGCTACAAGGTCAGTCGGGTGGTGGAGCTTGTGCAGTCTCCATTCTTGGAGGTTTTCAAGACCCAAGAGGACAAAGCCCTAAGCAACCTGGTCTGAACTTAATGCTGACCCAGCTTTGAGCAGGAGGCTGGACTGGGGACCTTCCGAGGCCCCTTCCAGCCTGGGTCACTCCATGATTCTGTGAAGCTGATGTTGCGTTTGTCTTGCTCAGAGACAGCAATATCATTCCTTTGAAATAAAGCAAGAAAATGGCATTTTGCTTTGAATGGGGCAAGTTTGCAGGTAACTCTTTCTGCCCTGCTGAGTTTGCCTTGTTTTCCCTTAGTCTACTTAATGAGCATCTTGATTTTCTTTCTTTTGAAGTTATCAGTGTAGTCTGATAACCTAATAATTGCAATCTCCTATCTGCAAAGCGCTCTATAAACATTAGCCTATGTTCTTTGTCATACTTTTTCAGTGACAGCAGCTGCAGAATTGTATGTTAGCGTGCCTGGTCCCTTGGCTTGCCTCCCAGTGGATATTTCCATTTATCCTTTGTCCAGCCTTGTGCTGTCTCAAGCTCCTCTGTTTAGAAGAGAGGAATGGGGCCATTGCAGGACACCTACAATAGGTCAGATGTGCTTGACGGCTAATCAGATGATAGCTGAAGCTTCAGGCAGGGGTTAGGAGGAGTACTGGGATATAGGTAAAAGTTTCGGCAACTGAGAGAGGGCATATCTTTGCTTTGTTCTAGAAGGTGACTTGAAATTGCGCTGGAGGCAGCATGGGGAGATGTTTGCGCTGGGCGTTGCTCCTCTCAGCTATCCTTGGCTGCAGTCAGACTGTCCACACTGGCTCCATGCCCCTTTCTGCCCACACTTGCCACCCAGCCTGCGTGTCCGTGGCATGTGACTGGTGAGACCCTCAGCAAGGGAGCGACTCGCTGGTGTCCTGTCAAGGCCTCCAAAAGATATGGGAAGGTTTGATTCTTCCCATACTTTGGTCCTGTTACAGGTCGTCTGCCGTCTCGCCTAGATGGTATTGGGGCTGCCTACTTCAGGCAGTTTTTAAGGTTACCTTCAGAACCACAGTGGTTTTAGACGTATCTTAATTTCAGTAGGAATCCAGATGCTGGGCAGAGCAATGCAGCAATTTTAGAGTGATTCATAACTGGAAGGATATCTGTGCAACACCATGCCAGGAATTAACCAGCCCTTGAGGAGATACACAAGAAATCCTCCAGCAGCGAGGAATGTAGATGGTGGCCTAGTCAAGGGCCAGGTCCCGTTTCTTTGTTCTCTGGGCCTCTAGAAAATACGCCTGTATCCATTTCGGGTGAGCGAACAAATGAAAACCCCATTCTTGCCTTTTTTTTTCTATCAGATGATAAGGCAACTGAACACAATGAGCATAACTTATTTCAGAAGGTGGAAAGCCAGTAAGGCTCTTCCTTCCATGAAGTCCTCCTGCACCACCCACCTCAGCATCTCACACTGCCTCTGGCACCCGGCTTTCGGGGGGGGTTGGCTGCTCCTGGCAGGGGTGACACTGGGGCCTGCGGCACTTCTTGGTGGTGACGGAGAAGATGCTGGGATTCTGCCATCCTGGGCAGGTGCCCAAGGGACATTGGGTGCTTCTGAGGCCCTGCAGAAGTCGCCCACCTTCACCCAGGGCTTGGCAGGTGGCTGTACCCACAGCCGGACACGTGGTGTTGGCTCCCCACCTGCTCAGCTGAAACACACAGTGGCTCTGGGGTGGCTGCCCTAAAGTAGGGGTCCAAACTGGAGGGGGGGACACCAGCGGCACCGGGCTTAATGTCACTCCCCGAGCTGCAGAGGCAGTGCCCACGCAGCCAGGGCTGGAGGGGAGAGGGGGCTTGCGTGGTACCCTGCTGCCATTGCCAGCTTCCCTTGGTGCAGGCACGCACTGGGGCAGGGAGCTATGTGCCGGCAAATTGAGAAAAGACTGACAAAAGCAGCCCTAATAATTTCAGCCCCCTGCCTCTCCTCTCTTTTCTACCCCACCACAAAATGGTGGAAATGGGTATCACCAGAAAAAAAAAAAAAAAAAATCTAGTTTGCCAACATTTTGGTTGGTAACTGGTGACCTCTGTTGTGAAAGCGTGCTAACTGCCTCTGATACACTGCAGCTTATCTCTTCTTTACCCACCAGTGACTTTTGCTCCTTCCCAGTTAATTCATTAGGTAAGCAAGGATTTGCTTGGGGAGATACACTCAAGGCCATCACAAATCCTGGCTTGCAAGGAAATAAACTTTTTTTTTTTTTTCCTTTAATTCCTCCCAAGAAGCAACAGGTTTGGCAGTAGTGGGGAAGAGCATCGGGAGCCACAGTTTGCCGGGACAGTTTTTGTTGGACCAGCTGTGGGGGGGTCCAAGACATTTTGGCGTGGCCACCCTGCACCCTCATGGTGTCTCACTGCTTTGTGGAGCTGGGGTTGGTGTCTCTGGAAGAGAAAAACGTGGCTCAGCACCTGAAGAAGAAGTGGCCTGGTGTCCCCTGCCTGCCATCCTGCTTCAGGCTTCGGTCATGGGGCCAGGCAGCCACACGAGGTTGTTGACCTCCATCTTCAAGGTGCCCTAGGGCCTCTGTCTGAGGAGAAAGCTTGGCCACATGCCATGGGCCGTGTCAGCCCTCTGCTATGGCTAGGATAATGGTGTGGTGTATTTCTGTGTTTCAGGGGCAGCCCAACACACAAAGGGCGAACCGCAGCCCCATCCTCCCGGCAAGTGAGGAAAGCACGGTGCTGACCAGGTAGTCCTGCCGAGTTGCTTCAAAGAACCTGCCACCAAGGGTGTGAAGGGCGCAAGCGAGCAGAAGGAGGATGGCAGAAATGGTAATTAAGGCTTGGCTTGGGCTCACATGTCGAGCCACAAATCAATTAGACAATCAGGACCTAGCCATAACAGCATGTTGACTGCTTGTCTGGCCGTTGTGAGTCATCTGGGCTTCACAAGCACTGCAGGCAGCCCGGGCATCCAGGAGGGGCAGAGTGGTGGCTTTATGGCCTGGGCTGAAGATGACACTCCGCAGACTCGTTGACCTCCGCTGTCTGTGCTGCGCATGTTGGCTCCAGCATCTTCCTGTCAGCTGCCAAATTCCCTCCCCAGAGCAGGAGCTAGGGGGAATTTCCCACATCCCCTCCCCTCCACGGGGCAGCAGGCCTGGTCCTTCCGTAGGCAGACCTCTACACTTAGAAATGAGATATTTCTTCGTTGTGTCACTTGTTTGGTTCTATCAAATTTCAAAATTACATCTTTGTTCTCGATCTGAAGATAAATTTAGAAGGAAGGTCCAACATCAGGGCCTTCAGAATTTCTGCTACAGTAAAGTTAATGAGAGCATTACACTTGCTTTAATTGCAAAATGCACCACCACAGTAATGTAGGAAGATAGGGCAGGCTATGCTACAACAAGCAGGTTAATGCCAACTTTCATCATAGAATCATAGAATGGTTAAAGTTGGAAGGAACCTTAAAGATCATCTAGTTCCAACCCCCCTGCCATGGGCAGGGACATCATCAATCAAAGAAAGACACAAGTCTCCAACCATGACCCTACTGAGCTGCAAGGTCCCTTTATTCAACAAAGGCTGAATCGAGGCGAATTCATTCTGTGAACAGGCCAGAAAAGAAACTCTCAATTACCAAAATCACGTGTCTTTTCTCCACGTGGCTGGTTTCCTTCGCACAAAAGGGTGGCTGATGAATTGCAGAGAGGGTCACAACAGAGAGGGTCACACCAAAGCTCCATGTAACCCTTGTTTCTCATCAGTAGCAGATGGCAAGAATAAACTACACAACCAGACTCCGCCTTTTCTCCGTACATGCACCAGCAATAGAGAGAAACCAGCACAGCAAATTCCCATGTTCGCAGTACCATTAAGGCCAGCGTGTTTAAAAGCCACTAATGAACTTGACCTTTGCAAACTTGTTTAACCCTTTTCTGGTTACACTTTTACCTGCTCTGTTCCTATAGCTGTTCCTGATAATTTCATTTTGCCTTATTCTTTGTTGCTGAGGAACACAAAAGTGTTTCCCAGTCACCTTCTCCAGTTACCCCCGCATTTAAAGCCCCCTCTCACCATCAGCTGCCTGTCTCATTCCCAATCTGATGAATCCTCCTCCAATTAAACTATTTTACTGTGGAGCTTGCTCAGTACCCATGAGCACCTTTGCTGCCCTTCCCTGATGTTTTGTTTCTATCAATTATCTTTTTTCACTTTTAATACACTTGGATGACAGAGTAGAGGTGTCCTCTGGCCCTTTGAGGCCTGCAACCACCGTACAAGTATTCTCAAATTATTGCTGGGTAGAATTATCTGCAGTTTCTTCACTGCTAGGGTGCAAAATACTGCTCTTGACCAAATAATTAAATACAGACCAACAAATTTTCTAGTGGAGGGCATGCTTTAATGTACATTAGAGCAGGGGAAGATTTACTGGAGATGATGGCCAGATTATGGTTTACCATGTACGTATACCACTCTGAAAGAGCAATTTCATGCATCCGTTAGAACTGGGTTTTTGAAATGTCAATAGGGATGCCCCATGCAGGCTGGCCACCCTGCCTGCACACCCAAATGTCATTTCTTGCCTTCGACAATTATTGCCCAGGTGCCGGCCCGCCCATTTTTCCACCCAGGTGACTGTGGGTCTCTATTTCCACCATACAGGAGCTGACCAAGACGTGCCTGCTCATGAACGGCAGTTGCGTGGGAAGTCAGGAAAGCCAAGCCGACAGCACGTGGGTTCTTCCCAACTTGCCCAGTAAGTGCACATGGACAGCTGCAACGCCTGCCACCAAGTCTCCACACTCCTGTATGCCCCTGTAAGTAATTCTCTCATGCTGGTTATTTCAGAGTGCAGCCAGCTCAGTGTCTTTTTCTGAAGATGAAATACTATTGTTACACTGGGATGGTCATGACCAGAAGTCAGTAGTTTGACAATCTGTTACATTAATGATGGTTTATTTTCCAGAAGGCAAAACCCACCTAGTCTCTCCTCTCCAGGAAGAACTTTCTCATTCCCTTTAATGTTGCAGAAAGATGTGGCTGGCTCGAGACTCAGCTCTGTATTTTCAAGCACACATTTGAAAGCGCCTGCTGGTTTGGGGCAACTCATTTTAGAAGAATTAAGATGAACATATTTTAGAGGTAGATTCCAATCAGGGACTTGCATGCTTCTGCAGAGCATACTCCGTGAGGTCTTGTGTTGCACAGCAGAAGTGAAGGCACTCCCGACTGCCAGGCACTCGGGGAGATGCGGTAATGACTCTCCTGGCTGTAGTGTAGTCCGCGCATACACCCCAAAGCTGTTGCACCCATCGGCGCATACACCCCAAAGCTGTTGCACCCATCCCGTTGTACAGCACAGTCAGTAACAGCCATGCAGTCATCAGTCGAAGAACTGCAGCTCAACTACCCTTGTTCACTCAAACAGTCTGAGGCTGTGTGTAAGAAGATTTCTAAGTACTAGCAATGTCTTCACCAATGGCCGAGAGACCTTCACAAAAATGGATTCATCGAATCATATCATAGAATCACAGAACGGTTAGAGTTGGAAGGGACCTTAAAGATCACCTAGTTCCAAGCCCCCTGCTGTGGGCAGGTGCACCTCCTACTAGACCAGGTTGCTTAAGGTTGTGACCAAGTTGATTACCACAGTCTGGGCTTTTAAATACGTATAAAATGGCCCATGACGAGGTTGCCCGTCCTGCATGAGTGACCCAAGAGTGCAGTGCTAGGCAAAGTGATTGCTATGAGCAGCTCTTGTCCTCACAGCAGCTGTTTGCCTCCCAGGGTGAGGTAAGCCTGCCAAAGTGCCCAGGCTTGACTTGACAAGAGGTGCTTTAATGGCCCAGTAAACCAGACCTACACAAGCTATTAAAGATAAGGCTGTCCTATAAATGTCAGGGGAACTGCAGACATGTTCCTGCTGTGCCAAAGATGTAAAACATGAATTCAGATCCAGTGTGTGAGGAACTGGAGCCTGTGGGAGGTGTAGTACCGCTCTGCGTGGATGCCTGCCAGCCGGGAGCCGGCTGCAGGAGCTTTGTATGGCGTGCCAGGCAGGACACAGCCAGAGCACAGCCAGCGGCATGTGTCAAGCCCAGAACAGCCTCTGGGTCTGGCCCGTGAAGAAGGAGTGGGCTCCACAGCCCCAGAGCTGATCAAGCAAACGTGCATCCAGGCACTCACCCAGTGCAATCCCTGCAGCTAGGGCCCGAGGACAGGATCAGGTCTTTTCTGTCAAAATGGTTTTGTTTTTTTTTTCTTGATTATCATGCTGAGCAGGATAACATTCTTGGTTTTTAGCAAATTGGCATCATGATGTTGCCAGGGTCCATCCCACCCTCCTAGCCAGGAGGTGGGCAGACAGAGGGGGGGCAACCAGGGTAGCCCCAGTCCTGGCCATTGAGCACTTCCCTGGGGATGGGGTCCGGCTGAGGGGGCCCACGCAGCATAGCTGGGGCAGGGACTGAAAAATAATCCACTGTATGGCAGTGAAGAAAATACACTGGGACACATCACACTGGTTTTTTACTTTGCAGCAGTGCGTGGAGGAGGTTTGTTTGTTTTCTCTGCTGTGGGTAAACCACAGATGGCAGCTGATGTGGCAAAAGTCACTGGACTTTCTGAGATTCCCATGTGAAGCTGATTGAGTTTTGGTGTAGAAGTAGAGGATGAGGG
Source organism: Rynchops niger (assembly GCA_013400035.1). NCBI lineage: Eukaryota > Metazoa > Chordata > Aves > Charadriiformes > Laridae > Rynchops > Rynchops niger. The sequence goes on from VXBH01005714.1 coordinate 1,051,328, forward strand.
GGGAGGCAGAAGACAAGAGGTTATTTTAATTAAGAATATTAGTTATTTAAATTTTTCCAAAGATACAGAGGTAGAGTGGTTCTGATAGTCCTTGAGATAATTCTGACCCACTATAGCCTCAGCGAGAATCACTCGGTTTGCCAGGACTGTTTTTCCCCTGGTCATCTTACAGAATAGCATGCCATGAGTAGAGGCAGAAATCTTGGACAAAAAACGTTCTTGTCCATTGCGATCCTGAACTGTTGCAGGACCGGAGTGTCCTACCACATCCCTTAGGAGTACCAAAGGCATTTGCCATGGGTCCTTGTATCACCACAGACCTGCTGCCTTCAGGCCCACGCCCAGAACTCGCGCAGCTGGAGAAGGAAGGTGACCGTGCTGGTATGATTTTTGTAGTAAAATATGGTAGTTATTAGGAAAGGAACTTGATAGGAACTGTGGAAAATTTGCCCCAGAGCAAGAGAAAGGCTCTTCTTTTAGGGGGACAGTCACTATGGCCGGTAGCAGTACAAAAGAAGAGTCCTGTTTCTGGTTCCCACCTTCGCCCTCCCGGTAAGGCTCGCCCCAGCACGCAAGGCAGCACAGGTTGCCTTCTCGTTCCCTGTCCCCTTGCCAGGCTCCACCACTGCAGACCCCACAACTGTGCCACATCACGCCTTGCTGGGGTTGAAAGGGCACAGTGGCATCTCCTTTGCCACAGTCACTGGCAGAACATAAATAAATGGTCTCGCTTTCTTCTTCCGAGCTGACTTCCTGCCATCTAGATGTGTAACGTAACACGCAGGTCACTCTCTTGAAAGCCAGGCTCTAGTTAAATGCCGGCTGAAGGAGCTGGAGCCTCCTCGTGCCATGGCTCAGCCCCCTGAAATCCCTGAGCATTTCGGTGGCTTTTCAAGCAGATGGAAAATGGCTGCAGCTGTGGGGGAAGCTCATTTATCGAGTTATTACCTCACATTTGCCAGCACTCAACAGAGGTTGCGAAAGTGCGGCAACACTTTCCATGGAGGGAGAGGTAACAGCACGTGTGTAATACTCCATCCTTTCTGTGCTTGTGGTGTAAGGCGGCTGGCTCCTCTTGGTAGTAAAGACCTACACTAAACCACTGCCCCTGCACTCTTGCAAAGCAAGATGTGTTTATATCACGCTTGCAAAGCGTGGAGGGAGCTGTGTGTGCCTTTAAGTAAATCAGCATGTCATCCCCGCACCATATGGACTTTCTGTCAGCCGACAGCCATCTGCCTGGCTGTGACAGCAGACAAGGATAACTTGGGTTCAAGGTTCAATGGATGATAGTAGGTGAGAGCTGTGCAAAGGGGAGCCAAGCAGTGCGGGAGTGGGGCTTTTTCAGCCCACTCAGGGAGAGACGTGCTGGCTGTCAACCAGGGGCAATATGTTTGTGGCCCAAATAAACACAGCCCTTGCCAATCTTTTCCCTCCATGTTTTAAAAAGTTCAAGGACGCAAGTTCCCTGGCTGCGTGGCAAGATGCGTTCAGTGGCGTGTTGGGCAAACAAGTCTCTCTCATTCTGGTTGCAATTGCTGTGACGTGGTTCTTGGCTTCTGCCGGAGCCTGACAGAGACTTGCAAAACCGGGTGGCTGGATTGCACTGATCCAAAAGCTCAGTTTAATTATTTGCAAAAAAAAGCTCCAGAGTCCTCTGTGGCTTGGGCCTTTATGGTGGCTTGGAGCCATCCTTGCAAGTCTGGGAGTCCCGGCCAGGCAAGCAACAGTTGGTCCAGGGATAGTTGAAAATGCGAAAAGCAGAGGTGGTGCTGGGTAGGATGGAGGAAAGAGGAGGAGCCTTGTATCATGCACGGCCTTCTGGCTTTCTCACCAGCTGTGCAAAATCCCAAGGCTTGTCAGCTCTTCACGTAGTTATAGGTTTGGTCGAGGACCTTCCAGAACAAGATATTTCAGAACAGCCCTGGATATTAATTATCTTATTTTTTATGCAAAAAAATTAATAACTCATTGTAAGAATGATGGAAAACCGTAACTAGCTCCTGTTGCCATAAAATTGTTGATGGGGACCTTTTCTCTTGGAGCTGGAGTGTCTCTTGGTGGCCTTGCTAAAGTTGCTGAAACCTCACTCAGATTTGATCTTGGTTCACATTGCATAACAGTTGCTTTAATTTGACATATTTCTTTCTTTTTTTTCTGCATTATTTCAGGCCAGAAGAAACAAAGATCTTGCCCAACATCCTGAAGAAAATTGGCTGCACCCCAATGGTCCGAGTCAACAAGATCGGGAAGTCCTATGGGCTCAAGTGTGAGCTCTGTGAGTGTCCCCTTTCCACCAGGTTTTTCCGTGCCACGAGGTGAGGGTGAGGGGCGGTGGTGGAGGGGGGGCTTCAGAAGAGGCTCTGTGGAGAGCAGTCAGAGACAGGGAGGGCCAGATGTGGCACGTGTTGGGTAGCCCCGCTTATTAGGTTACACTTCGTCAGGATGGTTTCAAGCTGCAGTGAGCAGGGGGGTAATAGTAGTGGAGGCGTCTCTCCTCCCAAATAACTGCATCATAAGCTCAGAGCAGAGCTTGGCTGAATTTGGGGATGGGAGGATGACAGCCCGGCAATGGGCAAGGATGCTGCAGCACCCGGGGTAACATGCGACATGCATGGGAGCAACTGGCCAAACCTTCCCAAAACATGGTGTCTGGGACGGGGTGAAGGGCACGACAGGACTCGTCCCACAGCCTGCCCAGGCAGAGGGAGCAGCTTGGTCTGCGGGGGGCACATGCCAGCGTAGCATCGTCTCAACGTGGCATCTCTGCCAGGTCAGCTGGAGCCTGGCCAGGCACTGCCGTCTGCTGTGTCACTGTCCTGAGGGCAGTGACAGCCTCCCTTGGGGATCTTCCCGAAACGCAGCTCCAGGCAGAGCAGCGGGGGCTGCAGACAGCTGTATTTATCAGTGACACACATGACAGGCCCTGGTGCTAAAAGCCAGGCCAAGGTGCTGGCTGTTGGGCCAGGTTTTCCAGCAGGACCCAAGTCTTCACCCCCCAAAGGGATGTTAGCATAGTGTGGTGGTATCTCCTGCAAAGGTTGGTTTTAGCCTGGTCCCCTACAGACATAAGGATGATACAATTAGTCTATCTCTGTATGTATGGACTTGTCAGCCTCCTTTCCTGTAGCTTTTAACCCTATTAATTAATTTCAGCCAAACTAGGCAGAAAGACAGCTGTCTCAGAGGCAGTAAGATTCATGAGCATCACATAGCTGGGTAGGGAGGAGAGATGTGATGAGCGCTCACACTCAGTAAAAGGGCACAGCGTGACCTTGTGGTCCTATGTGGCAGCAGGGAATCCACATGGTAGCCAGCCTCCACCAGGCACATGGCCACATGGAGCGTGCTGTGCTCTTCTACAACATTTCTCCTCCAGATCTGGGATCCTCAGGCCCCTAACTCTGCAACTTCCATTTTGCACCACATCTCCCTTCCCCAGATGAGACCTCAGGGGACAGTAGGGGACCCTGGAGCAGAAGGGGTAGAGGCAGGAGGATAGCTCTGCAATGCCTGGTCCCCTTCTGAAGCAGTCTGTCCCTTGGAGGATGTCTTGCTGAGGAAAGCACCTAAGGGGAGTGGATTTGGTGCAAACAGCAGCGGGGAAGCTGAGGAGACCCTGTTTGCTGGGATAGTGTCTCCCTCCCCTGGCGCAGGAGAGGAAGGAGAGCCGGACAGGCAGAGCAGCTGCATGGTCCTCTCTGAGCTGCCGGTCAGCACAGAGCCTCTTACCAAGCCAATATACGAAAGCTTGCAGCACTGCCGTGTCAAGGAAGCACTTCTGGTTGGACGCGATGGCCTTGTAATCTCTGTGCTCCAGGGATCTCTCTCTAGCTGAAGTTTTGGCAGTTTTGCATTATAAATGTAATGATGAGCACAAGATCATCATTCCCCCCTTCTGGCTGCTCAGGTATTGGGTTGATTTGTCAGCCTGAAGTACCTGTCTCTGCTAGGATGAAGTGAATGACACCCTGAAAGTACCCTTTTCGCCCTCTTGTCCGTAAAACACAGCTAAGTGCCATCAATTCAGATGTAGACGCCCACCAAAACCTTGGTGAGAAGAGTCCTGCCCTGAGCATTAGTGGTGTGGAAGGCCTGATTAGGAGACGAGGTGTGCCTTGCAGTTTGTGCATACCGTGGAAAGTCTCTGTTGCTTGGGTTTTTTGGCAGCTCAGTGAAGAAATTATAATTTTGGTTGACACTTGAAAGCGCTGTTTCTATTGTTTTCTTTTCTTTATGGCACGCCATTCGGGACTACAGACCACCCCTGCAGAAGGGCACCTTATTAGATACCTATTAATAGCTGCCATGCCCCAGGAAAGACGGTGAGACCTTGCTGTTAACCCTAGCAGTGCCTTGCTCAGAGAAGAGTCCTCAAGGCAGGGCAGCAAGGTGTGTCTCACCAGTGTGGGGCCTTCCACCTAGCAATCACTGTATGTCCAGTTGATTTTAAAACCATCTTTGGCTTACCAGTCCTTCCCGCTGTCTTCAGGACACTGCAAGTAGATGAAACATGGTGGGAAAGATGGACTATGGGTAGGTATACTGGGGGGGCAATCCCATGACAATCTGTGGCACCCTGTAAGCAGCGGGTGGATGCGCTCCCCTGAGCAAAGGACCATCCTGCAGAGGAGGAATGTCCTCAAATGACCGCAGCGAGGGCCGGGGGAACAGCGAGATGGGGGCCGCAGGGCAGCCTGGTGCTCCCCGCCACAGCTTGTCCCTGACGGAGCCTCACCTTTCATTTCCAGTGGCAAAATGTGAGTACTTCAACGCAGGGGGCAGTGTGAAGGACCGCATCAGCCTGCGGATGGTGGAAGATGCAGAGAGAGCTGGGATTATAAAACCAGGAGACACACTGATTGAACCCACTTCAGGAAACACAGGTGGGAAAGACAGGGATGCTCCCTCTGCCATGGTAATGGGCAGGGTGGCATCTCTGAAGGGCTGCAGGAGGGGCAGGGATTTGAGGAGCTCTTGCACTTGCGGTTACAAGGTCAGCTTGGACCCCTACGGTTCTGTCTCCGTCCTTCCCTCAGCTCCTCTCTGGTGGCCATGGGCACCCTGGGGTGCTGAGGTGCCTCGTGGCTGAAATTCCCAAGGGTCTGTGGGAGTCCCACGCTCCATCATGTGCCCAGCAGGTTATCTTGCAGCAAGGCAAACAGCCTCAGGAGACAGGACCTGGAGCAGCCCTGGGTGTTTCCAGGCTGGGATGTTCTTGAATATTCAGAGGTTCCCAGAGCGGGTTTCCCTGAGAGGCTGGAGGATAAATCCTCTGGTTGTTTTTTTTTTCCTTGTCATTGTCATCCCTCTCAGGCACTAGATTATGGTGGGTTACCAGATGAAGGGGGACAACAGAGGAGCCTCCCCTGTATTTTGCAGCTTGCACAGGACCATCAGTGCAAGTTTCCATGGTCCTTTGCTGCTCCCTGACCCAGTGTCAGGGACATGTGTATACCTAGTGTGTTTTCCTGAGAGAAGGCACAGCGGAAGCTGTGCAGGTACTCTGGATGGAGCTGTGTCCCTTGCTGTGCTGCCCGCCTCCCCCTCATTAGCCATGCAGAACGGGGTTTTTCTCTGGGAATTTTGCTCCTTCCCAGACCGTTTGCTGCAGGAACCCCAGAGCCAGCCCCCTCCCTTTCCCTGGCCACCCCCCAGATGTGGGGGCGAGGGGAGCTGTGTGCCCCCAGGGCTGTTTGCCCGCTGGCTCCATGCTCCCCACAGCCTCTCGCAGGGGACACGCTGCTCCAACCTCACCTTCCTCCTCCAACTGGGGAGCAGCTGGCTCCATCCATCACTCCCAGTGAAACTGGAGCAGAGATTCCCTTCGCCTGCTTGCCACAGGGTGACATGTGCAGCTTCATGTGTGTCACCCCGCCAGCTGAGAGCGTTGGAGGGGGAAGGCACTCGTGAGGCAAAGTTACCTCCTCTCTTGTGTTTTGGTAAGAAAAGGAAGGGGCCTGAGCCTCGGTGAGGGGAGAAAAGCACTCCCCAGCCCTGCTGCTTGCTCTGCGCCACACTAACAGTGAGCAAGAGGGATACAGCAGCTGGGCTCACATCCTCCCACACTCCCTGGTGCTCCTGGCACATCCCAAGAGACTCATGGAGGACACCCTCACCTGTGGCTCGTCAGTGAACATTTCTAGGTCACGTTCACCGGCGGGAGGGAGGAAAATGGGAAACAATGCACATCAGTTGGCCTTGCCACATGCTGTTGTCAACCAATTCCCTTTCCTCCCCACCACCTAGGAATCGGGCTGGCACTGGTAGCTGCAGTGAAAGGTTACCGCTGCATCATTGTCTTGCCGGAGAAAATGAGCATGGAGAAGGTCAGAGCTCTGTACTGTATTACCCCACGGCTGGGGAACACCTCCTGTCTGTCTGTCCCTGCCTCTCCCTTTCTGGAGATGCAGTGCCCTCTCCTTTAAAGGGTAATGAGCCTCTCTGCACGCACTGACATAGCTTTGTAGTTATTCAGGAGGTTTCCTCTTGATGGAAAAAAAAAGCATACTGTGATGGCCTGGCTGATTACCCAGTGTCAGCGGTGCAGCCGGGGTCACACATTAGCCAGACACGGTGCGTGGCTGCAGAGAAATGGAGCAATACCTGCTGTCTGCAAGGGCAAGGGCTGGATGGAGTGGAGGAGAGGCAGGCAGGTGCTGGGGCTCGGATGCCGGTCCTGCTCACTCCCCCTCTGACGTCTGATGTGCCACTTGGTCTCTCTGTGTCTCTATGGTTTTCTTTAACCTGGAGACACTTACGGTTGTCTGAGCTGCTTTCTTGAGGTGGTGGAAGTCGAATCACTTGCACGAGAGCTGGTGACCAGGTAAAACTGCCATGCTGATGATGGCAGATATTTCTGCCTTGGGGAGCCAATAGTCTCACAAACTGCTCAGCTGAATCATGCCAGTAAAGCCAAACCTGGACCCTGGCTTGGTTCAGCTGAGCCCTTGTCCAAAGCTCCACCCTCATTTCAACCTAAATCTCACTTAAGCTCAGTCTGGATCAGATGCCATCTCCAGCTGCCATGGGCTTCATCTCCAGGCACCCCGACCCTCACCCACCCTTCTCTTTTGACCCCCTCTGCCCCTGACAGCCGCATCTGCCCATGGATTAATACCCTAGGGATGATTTGCAGTTTCTCCTTCCCTGTGCTTGGTGAGGGGAGAGAAGGGACTTGGGGCAAAGACAGCTTTAGGACTCCTCCTTGCATGCAGGGGCTCAGACCACAGCATACAGGAGACCCTGCTCCCTATCCCATTCCCTATGCCCCTTTAAAGCACAGTGTTACCTACCTCTGCCGTGTCCCCAGCCTGCCCTCCCAGTAGGACAGGGCACGAGGCCAGGCTTGAATCCATGTGCCAGCTTCAGGCAGGAGGCCCTGGGTGCCAGGAGGATGTCAGAGATAGCATAGTCGAGAATGGGACATTGTATCTCCAAAATGCTAAATGTCTCCCGCATGCAAATTCCTCTGGCATCTGATGCTGCCATGAGCCCGCAGGTTCGGATTACCATCCCTACGTGAGATCAGTTGCGTTACATCTACTCTCTTCCCTCCCAAAGGTCGATATCCTGAAGGCGCTGGGTGTTGAAATTGTGAGGACCCCGTGCACCCGCTTTGATGCCCCGGAGTCTAACATTCGTGTTGCCTGGAAGCTGAAAAGTGAAATCCCAAACTCTCACATCCTGGACCAGGTACAATGCCGTTCCTCCACTGACTCTCTTTCCAAAGATGGTTTATAGAGTGTCCTCCAAGTGTGCCTGTGTTTGGGGGCTTCGTTCAAACTGGCAACGGAGGCAGATTTTGTCAGTGTTTTATGGCGTTTGAAACTTAATCGCTCCTCTGTAAAGCACGTGGTGGCAGAAACAGAATGAGGGACACTTCCAAGCCTGTTATACTTCTGCCAAAGCCTAGATGTGGGCGAGGCTGGGTTTTCTTGCACACTTCAAAGACTCCTCAAATTGCTTGAGATTTAACTTTGACCTGAAAAAAGCTCACTTCTTCTGCCTCTTCTAGCAACCTCTGTTCTGCCTTAAAAATAAGCCTCGTGCTGTAAAGGGAAAACACTGATGATTCACGCCAGTGGTTCCTGCAGCACTGGGTCTTGTACATGTACACTTCTCCCTCCAGTCTGACCCTGCTGCAGGGAGGCACCCCTAGAGCAAGTAGGGAGCCCTTGTAGGGCAGAAAAGTCAGGGAGGCTCCTTCCTTTTGAGAAAAATGGAGCTCAATGTCTGAATACATTTTTCAGAAGCAGCCAGGCCTGCGGGTATGAGCATGGGGCTGCACACATTTCAGTGCTGTACCTGTGTACCCCCTGTGGCAAATCCCACTCTACAGGTGGGACAACTGCTCTGGCTCACCGTTCCCAGCCACCTAACTTGCTGCACTGCCAACACAAATGTCCCTAAGTGACAAAGCAGCTCTCAAAATTATATATATATGTGATACTTGAAAAAGGTTTTCTAATATGGCTTTTGAGGAGGGATTTTTTTTTCATTCTCTGAGCATTTTAGGAGTATTGTGGGGCTGTGTTTTCAACTTTTTGAAGGCAACAGAAAAGGCTAAAAGGCTTCTATCTAAGCAATAGCTAAAATACTGAGGAGTTCTCTTGCCTCCAGCAGATAGGGCTTTAACAAAAACACCAGATACCACCAAACCTGGCAATGGGGCATATGGGACAGACACACCATTCCATAACAAAGAGACACCAAGTGCCAAAGAGTTTGTGGGCAAATTTAAACTTCCAGTGTGAACAAATCCTCAGCGTCCTTGGAAATCTGCCCCAAAGTGACAACCAGGAGGAATACCTGTGACCTGGCCTGTCCGGGTTGCAGTCTACCCCTCGCCAGGGAGAGGAGAGGGCAGCTGCATGCTTTGGGTAAAGCTCGTCAGGAGCTATTGCTAGTTTGGTATTTGACTTACACTTCACACAGTAACTCGTGCTGTTCTCTGTTGAAATAAATAGTACCGAAATCCAAGCAACCCTCTGGCTCATTACGACACCACAGCGGAGGAGATCCTGGAGCAGTGCGAAGGTACTGTCTGCGCTGTTGTTTCTGAGTGCTGAGGACGTGTGGAGGGCTGTAGCCCTCTCTGAGAGGATCGTTTTACATCATTTATTGATCTAAATGTCTAGAAATGGCCAAAAGGGCCTCTGTAGGTGAAGGTACCCTTGATAATACTGACACGTAGAGTGTAGCAACTTCACATAATCCACTCCAGATCCACCTGAGCCTGCCAGGCTTCCCTGCTACAGCCTCCCATTTCAAAAGCCTGAGGGAGAAGACCAGAGGCTTAATAAATTCAGGCTGTAACCAAGGAGGAAGAACTCATTTCTCAGTAGCTACAACATCTCTGACCTGTCAGCTGAGAGCACAAGATGTCCCAAGAGGCCTCACTGGGGAGTATAAGTCCATCAGGACATGGCAGGCTGCATCTGGTCCAGCACGCTCATTTGGAAATCAAAATAGACTGAAACTTCACAGGCTAATGACATATGATGTGACAGCTGAGGGAGGATAAAGGAGTGTCCCAATCCATGTTTCTGCAGATAGAAGTGAAATTTATTGCCAGTACTGGGAGCACTGCAAAATGTAAACAGGACTCAAGGGTTTTAACCAGAGAGCAGTTATCATAACAGTGAAGCAGTCGGGTAGCAACAAGAACAAGAGAGTCCCAGCCTTCCCTCCACTATGTTCAGATGTGCTCCTGCTGGCTGCCAGCAGTGAATTACAAGTCCCCCTTTCCCCATGCAGTTGCAGTATAAAGCTCTGAAGGCCTGACTGGTTCTGCTCCTACCAGTCCTAAATCAGTGTAACTTCGCTGCTGCCAGTGGGGCTCCATCTGACTGACACGGGTGCCAGGGTAGAGCTCTGACATCTGTCCACTGTGGATGCTAACACTAGCTAAAAAGTTGTGCCCATTATTGATATGTGTGTGCTTTGCTTTGACACGGTACAGTTGGAAAGGGATGGAAGTGCTGAGATGCTCCCTCCGCCTTAAGCCAATAGATGCCAAAGACGCAGAAATCATGGAGACCAGTGGGAGATCTGGAGGTCACCTTTGTCCCCCTGCATTGAGTCAGGATCAGCTGTGCTCAGACCCTGCAAACTCATCTGAGCTTCTGCAGAAGATCACGCTTTGGCCACTAGCATGACCCCCCCTCCCATCCTTTCCTCACACGGGGTTCTAGCAGCTGAGGGACATGAGCTCTGCATCTGTGCAGGGCCCTGAACAAAGGGGAGACCTTGCTGGAGGAAGGCCGTGCTGAGTTCCTGCAAGCTTCTCTCTTCCCTGACCTGCAGGCAAGGTCCACATGGTGGTGATTGGGTCTGGCACCGGAGGCACTGTCACTGGCGTCGCCAGGAAGCTGAAGGAGAAGTGCCCAGAGTGCAAGGTAAGCTGGAAGGCAGGGCTGCCCGCTGGGACCCATGGCCTCCTGGTTTTTCCTACCTGTGCTCTTGCTCAAACCAAACCCCACGGCTCACCTGAGCTCGCAGTTGTTGTCTCCACCTATTTGTTTTTTCACTGTGAGCCTGGCTTTTGTTGGAAGCAATTTGTTGTTACGCTCAGCTTGACCTAGATCCATCCAAGTGCCTTAGCAGTCAAAGGCTCCACAGCCCCATTACTGCAGGGTGTCTGGCCCTTTGCAGGACACTGTCAGATGTCCACCCCAGAGGTGGCTGGCCTAGCCGATGGCATTACTGCTCCTGGTTAACCCACCTGCTGAAAGTTTCTGTCCTGGCAGCTCTGCGGGGTGGGGGCAGACCGTGCAAGTGCTTCTCATCTGCTGTTGGAAAAGGCTCCATGCTTTATGGTTGACAGCAGTCGTAGATGCTCATTCTGCAGAGCCTGTGCTTCAAGGAGGACTGGAGGCTTGACAGTTGCTGTAATTGAGATGGTGAGGACCCGGCCACTGGAAGACCTTGAGGGTGAGATTACCTCACTGACTGCTTGAGGCTGCGTGTGGAGCAATGTCACCATCCCTTCTTAAGCTGTGTGCTGGGGGACGCAACCTGAGCCCACATGTAAAGCTATAAGCAACCAGGGAGGTGCCATTGTCAGCCAGCACAAATAGATCCAGAAAGAGTGTCTGTAGCCCCGGTTTTCCACCAGTTTGAGCGAGCTGGCTGGCTTTGCACTGCAGCAGATGAAGGAGCACTCGCACTATCCTAAGGGCTGAGCTTTGGAAGCAGCAGTCTCTGCCAAAGGAGTGACGACAAACACCTTGAGAGTGATAACTTTAAGCCACTAGTCACTTCTGCAGCAGCTGAACACTACCTAGGGTCTATTTAAAAGGCCAGTGGTAAGGATATCCTTTTGTCCTAGAAGCTCTCCATGCTGACAGTGAATAGGAATATTAATAAATATCATGGGAAGGAAAATGTTGCTGATAAGGGCGTGGGTAATTTTTCCTTTGAGTTGTGTTTTTTACTATTTCTGAACTCCCTTTGTGGTTTAACAAAACTTCCTTCCCTCAAAGATCATTGGTGTAGATCCCGAAGGCTCCATCGTCGCTCTGCCCAGTGAGATGAACAGGACAAACACCACAACCATTGAAGTAGAGGGCATTGGGCATGACTTTATCCCTACTGTCCTTGACAGATCAGTAAGTAGCCATGTGATGAGAGGTCTCTGTCTGATCTTTGGCTTCTCATCCAGCCTGCTCCCAAGCTCAGAGGTAGCCAGCTCTGTCACCCAGCTGTGGCCCAGCCGTAAGGCTACTTGTATAGCTTCCCAGTGCAGAACAAGCTGTTGGGGGGGGAATTGAGACCCCAGCACTAAAGCATCTCTCTGAGTAAATCTGATTATAACTGACCTGCTGGGAGATGGCAAATACAGGGGCAAATGAGGAATATGCCACAGTACCAGCCTCCTCAGCTCAGCCTCAACAACGTTCAGAGTGTGCCCCTCTCACTATGACCACGCAGAAGAGGTCAGGGCTGAGGCTGCTCTTCATCACGCTAGCGTTTCCTGAGCCTTCGCTATCGCAGGCACCACACGCATGCAGCAGAAACCTTGCACCTTTTATGGGCTGGAAGGCAAGATCCAAGCCATGTAAGACAACCGTTCGTGAACCTTGTACCACTTCTTGTCAAGTTTCTTCTCGGCGGATGATTTGCCACCAGGCACAGAGCTTTAAAGCCTTAATTCAAGCTTCCTGTTTTCCCCTAGCCTTGCTCTTAGAAAGGTCCCCCACAGCCTCAGATCCCAGATTCTTCCTACTTTCAGATGCTGTGTTAACTACATCTCTACTGTTGTCACATGGCTTTAGAGCTGTGACCTGTAATAACCCAAAACTCTTTCTGTGGTTGGATCTGATTTTGCCTGGCAAAATCTTGACCATTAGTGTAGCCTAGCCTGGGACATCATGAACACCATTCCCTCTTCCACATCCTGACCCTGGACCTGTCAGACATCGCTAACTCTCCAGGAAAGGGTGCCGGCTGGAAAAGCTGGGGTGGGTGCCTGCAAGCAAGGAAACACCCTCTAGACCAAGGGTGCCCTAACAAATGTGTTTGCTTTCAAGGAGTGTGGAAAGCAGCCCAAGGCTGCCAGAGGTTGTAGGCATCAGCATGACAGCATGCCTCAGAGGGTCAGGACAGCTTGAAATAACATAACCAGGAACGAACATTCTTGCTTTCTCTTCAGGTGGTTGATCAGTGGTATAAATGCAACGACAGAGACTCGTTCCTCATGTCTCGCAGGCTGATTAGAGAGGAGGGATTATTGTGCGGTAAGCACCAATGACAACAGTTGCTTCTCTTCATAAACTTTCTGAACTTCACCCTTTGGGGACCAATATACTTTGGGTAGGTGCTTTCTGCATTTTCTGCCTGCTAGGTTAAGAGGGCTGAATGGCCAAACCCCGAGCTGGTGCGTAGATCGCTGTAGACTTCAGAGGTGTGGCAGTGAGTCAGTGGTCTGCGACCTGACTCATCGGCCACAATAATTATAGAAGCAATAACTCTCCTCTTACTGGAGCACTCCTGCACATGGAACTGGATCTTCATGCCTAGCTCCATGCGGTGTAGTGTTACACGGGCTGAAGAGAGGATTAATGGGACTCAGGGCAGGACAGGTGGGCTAAAACTGTCACTCCGCTAACAACTCCGCGAGGCTGTACTCTCTGTCGTTGAGTGGTTGCCACACTAGAGGTGCCAGGTTTGGACCAGAAAAGTTTGCAAGTAAAAAAAGTGTAAGATGTTCTTACTGAGTATTTCTCCCTATGCCAACAAGCTGTAAGTGATCCCAACAGCTTTCCAAAATAAACAGGTGCCCTCGGACAAACCCTGCCTGTGCCCTAAGAGCCTCTGCACAGCATCAGCATTTTTCAGCCTTCCCTGCTGCCGAGCAGATAGCTGTAGGTTTGCTTCCAGGACCAGACAATATGTAGGCTTGCAGTTACAGCTGACAAAAGTCCTGAGCACTCACATCCAGGGAGTTTTGGAAAAGATCAGGCCATTTGTAATGAAACGCTTAAATGTTGATTTAACCTAGTAGGCACAAAGTCACTGTGTTTCAACAGAAACCACTTGCTGAACTCAACTGTAATTTGTGAATAGCTTCATGTTCCCTGAGCTGCATTTTTCAGGGCCTTTCCTCATTTGTTTGAAAAATGTGACCCAGTGCTAATTAACCTGCTGTAAAATACGTGCTGCCTTGAATGCAGTGTGTAATTGGCACACAGATAGTGGAATGTGTTTAACTTCCAGTACTTGAACTACCAGTGGAAGAATTGCCTCTGTAAAGCAGGGACCTCCTTTCCCTACGTGCAGCAAACCACATGCGTGCACACGAACACAGGGAGCGTTTAAGTCTTCCCATCACGTTGGCCTGGTATTCCAAGCATGAATGCAATGTTTATGGTTTGTTCAGTCTTTACAATGCATTTAAAGCCAATTTTTGATCGCCAAATATGTCAGACAGAAGGTCTAGATTTGGCATGGTCTCCTCCTCACCCAAAGGAAGAGTGTGGTATGGGCAGCAGTGATATGAATGTCCCTGTATGGAGTCTTTCAGCCCTTGGTCTGCCGACAAAGTCACCACAAGAAGTAGTTTGTGAAGTTCATACGGCGACTCTTGTGCTGCCTCAAAAGCCCGTTGCCAAGAGACACCATATGAACATGTCCCTTCAGTCCTTGCTTCTTCCTGACCCTAAAGCCTGTGGGAACCCCCAAATCGGCTGTGGGGCCGATTGTCCTCTCACTCCCTGCACTCCCTGCCCTGGTGTATGAGGTGCCACCTCTGCTACTGCTTTGCCCGTGTGCCTCTGCGCCTTTAGCCGGAGCAGCGCTGTGCCCCACACACTGGGACTGTGGCCCTACACTCTGGGTAGCCCCAACCCTTGTCTCTTTCTTCTTGGTATCCAACCAGGTGGCAGCTCGGGCAGTGCCATGTCCATCGCTGTGCGGGCTGCCAAGGACCTGAAGGAAGGCCAGCGCTGCGTTGTCATCCTGCCCGATTCCGTCAGGAACTACATGTGAGTTTCTTGCTTCTTCACCTGCTTTCCAGCAGCGGGGTGGGAGCTCCCATCGTCTTCTCCCCACTCTCTCTGCATGTGGCCTGGATTGGGAGCATGGGGCCCTTTGGTGACATAAGCTTAGCACTGCTGAGCCCGGGTGGTTTGGGTTGCTGGAAAGCCAACCAAAGAAGTCTAATAGCATTGCACTCGGAGTGAGCCCAGAGCTGGGAGTCTCCCTCAAGCAGCTCACAGAAAAAAAATTAAATAAACAACAGAGAGAAATAGCATACTACCATGGTAAGCACCAGGGGCTGGGTGTTGGGACACTTGGGTTTTATTTCCTCTCGTTCCTGACTTAGTGCACGGAGCAGGAATCAGTCAAGCTACAGTTTTTGAACTTGCATGCCTAAAGTTAGGAAGGCAAATAGCTGGCGTGCTTCTAAGAGTTACTGAGCACCCGCAGCTCCCGTTGACCTTAAAAGGGGCTAAGAGCAGCCAGCTGCAAAAATCATGGGAGCCCCGGGGCAGCACTGCGGTCTAGTGCATGAAACAAAGCACGACTTCTTCTGGAAGGGTCACAGACTCATTCTTTGTTGGTGATTTCTAGGTCCAAATTTTTGAATGATAAGTGGATGATAAAACACGGTTTCCTAAATGACGTCCAGGAGCACAAGCCTTGGTAAGACAGCTTCCGCTGGTATAAACTTTGCTAAGGGCATCAGCTTCCTGAGTCTGGAAATTATTATCTTCAAAGAAGGGTGTTATCTTTAAATATTTAGAAAAAACGCAGCTAAATCCAGATCCCTCTGGGGAGACTGTAATGTCAGCTCCTCTCTTTTGAGTGGTTAGATATCCCAGTTCTCCCATCATAGTCTATAAAGGAGCTGTTTCTCTCCTGAAGTTTCCGATCTGCTCCCACGCGGCAGTCGTTGTCCAGGCCACTCAAACCCTGATGAGCAGAATGTCTGAGGTGGACATCCAGCTCTGCTCACAACCTCCTCTCTCTACTCCACAGCTGATATTCAAAGGAAATCGGGGTGGTGTGGAAGACGGGTCCCTCCTGTAGCAAGCACCCTTTCAAACAGCTCTGGAAGTCTTTTCAGGCAGGGAACGGTGAATTTTCAGTTTCCAGAGCTGTGGGTCAAAAAAGATGACCAACTCAGCTCTCTTGCACATCATGGGGAAAGAGTCCCCTCAAGGCAGGGAATCACAGACAAACTGCTGATGCCAGTTGACATGTGGCTGGGCAAATGCTGGTTGTTCACAAAGTGTCTAGTCTCGCTTTACAGACAGCAGGTTATTATTGATGTAACCTGTTCCTTTGGGTTACTGTAACCAAAGGTTATTGCAAAATATTTCCTAAAAACTAAACACATTTCCAAGGCCTCTCATGTCTGGTTAGAATTGCTCTTGGCCCTTCCAGCCTCTAGCATTACCCTTCCTTTTCTGCAAGGACAAAGGGCTAAGATGATTTTGGAGTTGCCTGTGGTCCCCAGCAAAAAAGCATAGCTTGTCCTTCGTAAGTCACACGAGCATCTCTGCTGAGTTGTCTCCTGGAGGATCTGCAAATACTGCATTTTGAGGACCAAGGACACAAACCAAAGAAGTAAAACTGTTAGGTCTCCCCAGTCATGAGCTTGAGGGTGAAGCCCTCAGTAGCTTCCTTGGATTCAGGACAGCTCAGCACCTTGCTAACTGCTGGCCTCAGCCCTGCCTCTGGAGTTGTTTGAACACCAGGTGTAGGGAAAGCTTGTCTTCAACAAGACCTGGCCATGGTGGACTTGTAGCCTTTACTGCTTTGGAGACCGGAGTGGGATGAGCTTTGCAGGCAGGCAGCATATCTCTGCATGGTTGGTCTCATCTCTACTGGCCTTGCCTCCCACAGCTGTGCAGCAGAGAGTAACAGCTTGGTGCTGCCATTTGTCTTTCAACAGGTGGTGGAACATCAAGGTGCAGAAACTGAATCTCTCAGCCCCTCTCATTCTCCTCCCAGAAGTCAGCTGTCAGAAGGCAATTGAGATCCTCCAGGAGAAGGGATATGACCAAGCTCCTGTTGTTGCTGAATCAGGGTGACTATTTTTGCTCATTACAGAGATGGCCATTCACATAGGAAAAGCAGCCATGAGGAAGCCAAAGTCCCATTTACTGATCCAGTGATGGGTCTCTTGCGTTGGATTCTGTGATGCTTATTTTAAAAATATCATCTACATCCTTGTGAGGATTCATCAAGAAAACTCCCTGTAAATGAGCTAGTTAAAGTCAAAGCCAAATCCAGTGCCCGCCAGACTCCACGGGGGTTGGATCAGTGCACAGGTGAAGGGAGGCCAGAGGAGACGTGGGAGCTGGGAGGGGGAACCCACACAAATAAGCAGCTGGAGAGCCCACAAGTTTTCCTTCTCCCAGCTGCTAAGTCCTGGACTGCAATAGCAGACTTTAACTACTGTTAAACCAACAACTTGGTGAGGACAAGGATCTTCTTGTCCTGCTCAGATGAGGAGAAAGCTGGTGCCTCCCACTGATGGCAGCAGCAATTTAGTCACTGACTTCAAGGGAGTTGCTCAGCCCCTACATAAAACGTGTGCCCTACCTCAGGTCTGACCTTTTGGAAAACTCCCTGTTCCCCTACAGACTTATTTTGGGAATGGTGACCCTCAGCAACACCCTCACCTCAGTGCTGGCTGGAAACACACAATTCTCGGACCCTGTTACAAAGGTCATCTACGACCAGTTCTCAAAGGTACTTCTAAGGCTGTGGCGGGAGTCAGCCACTGTCCAGGGAAGGGGAGAAGGTGCACCACCACCCGGAGATGTGAGAGGAGCTGGGAGAAAGAGGTCAATGAAAAGACAGAGAGGTGAAGGTGGAGAGAGGTGGGGAGGGCGATGGCGACATCATGGAGATGAGAGTAAGGACAAGCACCTGCAAAAATGCTGCTGAGCCTGTGGGGTTCGGACATGGGAGCTTTCATGCCAGGAGCAAAGTGTGTGAACGTCCGCCCCCAGCCTCACTTTGTCAGAGGATTTCATCCTGCTGGGGAATCAACACCCTCTCAAATCAGAGCCCAGCCATTGCCAAGGCCCAGCAGGGCTGGGACAACCGGCACGGGCTCTGACAGGACACAGGGCAAGCCCTGTGGGTGTGCAGGGGAGGGATGCCTGGGTTGGGTGGCCATCAATGGTCCAGAGATGGAGTTTTAGGGGAGCTGGAGCCATCACCTCATGCTGTCCCATGGAGAGGCCCTTTGGGCTGGGGGGAGACAGTGCTGTATTTCAGCTACAGCAAAACCAGGTTTGCAGGCTGCGCACGTCCCCTCCCATCTCCCCAAAACAGTGTGAGTGAGTGGGGCACACCTGATCCTGGTCCAACTGGGTGCCGCCCTTGCCACTCACGGCTACAGTCAGAGGCAGGAAGGAGTCAGGCTCTCCACCACTGTCCTCTAAATGTGAAGTGAAACATAACATGTCTCTTTTTGTGCTGTTTAGATTGGCCTGGAGGACAGCCTCGGGAAGCTTTCCTGCATCCTGGAGAATGACCACTTTGCTATCGTTGTACACGAGCAAATGCAGTGTAGGTATCTGCAGAAGCACTGTATGGGCTTTGCACAAATATTTGAAGGGGAAATGGAAATTCTCAAACTGAGCTAGGTAGGTATCAGCGCGTCTGCTCCACATGTGCAGCCCCTGAGCCTTTGCAGGAAGGATTTCTGCCCCGTGTCTCTGCAAAGCCCTGGAACTGCCAACTATTCACCCATTTCCTTTCCCGACACCACAGGGATGAGGGGAAAGACAGAAAGCCTTAACCACGGGAGCCTGGGACCAGCACACTACTGGATGTGTGTCCTGCAGGAGCACTTCCCAGATCCCGGGTGTGGGAGCTATATTGTTCCCTCACGCAGGGGTGATGCTGAAGCACCCAACAGCTCCATCCCCTCCCCTCATCTCATGGTTTGCCATGGAAACCCACTTTTGGGGATGGGAAGATATTCTTTATGGGATTTCATTTGGTCCCCTCTGACAGCCAAGGTGGACTGTAGGTAGCAGCTTGGGGTGCAGTGCCCTTGCTGCACAGCTGCGGGCTCAGCCCTCTAGTACTCATTTCGTTTCTTGACCTTGAATTCAAATCACTGCCTTGCTGGTTGCTGGCAACAGAGGAAACACGGAGGAAGTTAGGGATCTCCATAGACGTAGTTAGTATCCCAAGGGCAAGATCGAAAGGAGCATTCGGGCACAGTAGATAAAGTTTAGGTGGAATTCAGGCATGTAAAAGTGCAAGTGAACAAACTACACAGTCTGCATCCCACTGCTTAAAGGCCTTCTGCTGCACATGCCCGGAGGCTGTGACATTTTCTCTGAACACCCCTCTTCCCACTTGCCACCTCTGGCGATGCAGCCAAGAGATGTCCTTATGCCTGTGTGCCCCAAGGGATCTGGGTACACTGATATGCTATGGGGCCTTTTGTGCTGGGTGCTATCAGACACCTACCCTGAAGGTCCAGGGTAAGTCAAGAAAGCTGAAAACACATGTGTTGGACCGTGAACAAGCCCTGAGGCAGGGGCACATGAGTCAGGTGTCAGGAGGCACAATGCACACTGATGCCTGCAGCCTGGGCCATCTGTGTATGAGCCCTACCTGGACCAAGGATGCTCTGCCAGTTCGGAAGCACCATTCGACCAGCCCAATAAAGCAGCAGTACCGGCACCTTTGGTCCATTCTCAAACCAGTGTACAGCCACCCTCTCCCCGGTGAAGCAAACCGGCTCAGCAGAGTTACGTGCGTGCAGTAGGACCACATTAGCACGAGGGTTGCTGACACATCGATAGCAGCAGGGATCACGCCTTGTTGCTCCTCTGACCGAAACAGGTATGGTGGAAGGTGCTGTTCTGCAAATCTCACCTAACACACCTTTCCAGTACAATTATAGCGTATAAAACTTCCAGAACGACAAATTTGGCCTTATCTCAAGGGCGTTTCTTTGTTTAAAATGCTAGCAACATGAAAAAGCAGTCAGAAGACCCACGTTTAAGTCTTCTAAATTAGAGCTGAAGGGTGTAATTATACTGATTTTATGGGATTACGCCTCGAACATGCAAAGCATTCCTACGGTGAGCAGCATGCAGCATTGCGCTGTATCGCCTGCCAGCAAAGGGCTGCCTGATGAATTCGTGGCCTCCAAAACCCACTGTGCACAAACATCCCAACCCCTCTTGCTTGTATCCCCATGCCCGGCCGCCCCGAAGCCCCATCAGCTCTAGAGCCGGCTTGCAAGTCCGGCCACGTTCCCACAAAATGTTGCAAACAAACATTTTTGACATTTGAAACTACCTTTGATGCACATTTTCGATTCTCCCACCGAAAATATTGCTAGGCAGAATTTCTCAGCTACGTTGTCATAAAAATAATGAAAATCTATTCTGTACCACATTTCAATACAAATTAAATGGTATCCACAAATTAAATGATACCCACCAAAAAATATCAGCCAGCTGTATGCGATGCCTCTGGCTCTGGTTTTCAAACAACACCCGTTTTCTTTTCCAGAGCTGCTGTTTTAATGCCGTCACAGTTACCCCCTTATTTATTACTTTCTTCCCACACCTTCGGAGCTTGCATTTTATCCTCTGTTCGGGCTCAGGTGGCTAGTTTTATTTTTATTTAAGAAAACATTTATCAGGTAGTTAAAGCAATTGTTGCAACGCTGTTTTATTAATGGTGGTGTAGGACGTTATGAGAACAGAGCAGAAAGTGTCTCACTGCTGCTCTTAAAGAGTCCCATTAGTTTGGCCTGAAAAGTTTTGCGGTGATAGAGGCGGGACTGGAACAGAGGTTGGGTAAAAACAACTGGGAAATTAAGTTTCGTGCTCTGGTAAAGGGTGCGTTCTTTGCAGCTGAAACCTCCCTGACATGATCCCAGTAACCCGACCAAGGCTGCATCAGTCATTTCTGTTGAAGCAGAGCAGAGGCAGCTGCTGTCCCCGTTAAAGTTTTCGTTTAATAAATGAACAGCAGCCTCTGCACAGCTGGGGTGGGGTGGGGTGTTTCTTCTTCCTTCTTTCTTCCCCCCCCCCACTAAACTGGCATTTTCTCTGCTTACAGTCAATGGAAATGGCAGCTCCTTCATGAAGCAGATGGTGTTTGGTGTGGTCACAGCGATGGACCTCCTCACCTTCGTCAGCAGGAGCGACAAGAAGTAGCGCAGCAGCTTGGCTGCACCCACCTCCGCTCCTCCGGCAGGGCCAGCTGCTCCCCCCGGCCCCAGCCGAGGGGCTCTGATCCAGCTGATAGTTTCTCAAAAATGACTAGGCGAAAATTGTAATGTAGTAGCCATTTGTCCGCTAAATGCCACCCAGAGTACCACTAAAGAAGATAACTAAAGCAACTGCGTTTCATAGCCATGTTTGGTTACATGCAGCTACCCAGGGCTGGAGAGGTAACGCGGGGGGGGAGAAGGGAAGGGGATGGTTGCTATTGCCCGGATTTTAGCAGGTGTGGGGTTTGGTGTGTTTGCTAGCTGCTGCGAGTTGTCCTGGTCCCACCAGGGCTGTAGGCTCTCTCCACCATGAGAAGCTCCAGCCCTCTTGAGGGCTGGGGACAAGCCACGTCGCAGCTGCACCCTCCTGCTCCTCTCCACCTCTCGCAGGGAGGGCTGTGGACACCCCCCAGAGACCTTCCTTCTCACTCCCCAGCTTCATTTTGGGGCCAAGGAGGCAGCTTCTTCTTCTCCTCCCCGGGGGAAAGTGGGAGAGGCAAAGCCCTGGAGGAGCGATGAGGAGGGGAACGGGTGGGAGATGGCACCTTGGTACGTGAAAGATGGGGATCTGGGAAGGCACGGGCAGGAGGCACGGGATGGGACAGCTGAGGGCTGTGATGGGAAGCGGGGTGGGGGGGGACAAGGAGCNCGGGCACCTTGCAGATGGTCCTGTGGGAGGGGGCAGTGAACCAAACCCATTCAAGAAGTAAAGATACAGTAATTGGGAGAGGGGATATGGCTTCATCCCTGCATCCTGTGACAGTCACATCACGAATATACATCCTGAGAGTTCATTATCGAGGGGTGGAGGGGAAGGCGAGGGTTGATCTTAATTTTACTGTCAGAGCATTATGTTCCAGGCACTGATGATGAAGGTCAGAAGAGCCATTTGCCATGGCTGCAAGAAACATAAACGAAAGCGGATGTGAAAGGAGGGCTGTGGGACCAAACTAAAGCACTGTTGAAACCTGGTTTGAGGGACTTGCTCTCAAAAAACGCAAAGAGCTTTGCGATCTTTCCATAGGTCTTTGGAGCTGCTCAAAGGGGATAACAATCAGTTTTGATTTTGGCTTGCTGCTAAGTGGCTAGTCCATGCTTTCAATCTAATCTCGTTTGCACAAGGCTTTTATTAAATTATAGAATGCTAAAGTATTTATATTTAGGAAGAGTGTCTCTGCTGTCTTGCTTCCTGAGCGACACAAGCTTTATCGGATCTTCTGCAAGTTTTTGCTTGAGTAATAACTGTATTTGTCCAGAAAAAGTAAAAACTGATTAGCTCAACCTCATTGTATCATATTTATTTTAGCAATTCTGTTACAAACTGAAGGATATTAGTCCATGCATGTATTCCAAACTCAAATGTATGTCTTAAAGTGCCCCATAACTCCATGAAACCCAGAACTGAGCCTGAATCTCGACCACTTTGAAGCCTGGGACATGCCAGACCCTTCCTAATGTCCCTCGCTGCAGTACGTCCTCCTGTGCAGCAGACCTGGCTGCAAGAGAAGGAGCAGAGATTTGACTCCACCACAGGTCACGTCTCTCTTTGCAGGGAGCCCCCCTTCACTGGGGGTTGGGACCCCGCTCTCCGACCCCCAGATCCCTCATCTCCTATGCGAGTGCCTCCATGGGACGGTTCTTCTCCCAAAGGCAGTTCATGAGTTTTAAGGTGTGAGACGACTCCTTGGGCTGCTCCAGAGACATGGGCACCTTCGAGGGGGTGACCTGCCTGAGCCTGGAGCCCACAGCCACCCTGCCCCAGAGACAGCCCCTCTAAGTGCACGTGGAAATAATTCCCTGCATGCTGGTCAGGTCTCTCCCGGGGGGTTAGGGAAGTTTTAGGGTGCCTGGGTTGCAGCCCACAGCTTTGCAGCAGGAATGAGAGCTCCAGGCTGCTGCGGCGGGTGTGCGTGTGTGCAAACAGGAGCTTCAGACAGCTCTGCTTTTGGTCTGGCAGTACCGAGGCTGTGGGGGACAGGCCATGCTGATGGGCTGACCTCTCCGAAACGGCATGTGTTTATGGGAAAAAATGTTCCATTACTGTGATTTTTGAACGGAATGCAGTATTCGATGAGCTTGATCAGAATGGCTGCTGCCAGCGCTCACCTGGGCAGCTTTCAGAAACGGGCTAACAGCAGTGAATGACAGCCCAGGCTCCTGCCGCCCCCAGCCCCTTTGCAGCCCGCACGGCCCCTGCGGCTCAGCCCGAATCCCAGTGCTCCCAGTAGCAGCCGCAGCAGCAGTGCCGTGGGGCAGCAGCACCCAGCTGCAGGCAGGCTATGGGTCAGGCAGCCGCAATTCAGTGAAGGTGAAGTAACTGCTGAACAGTAATATTTATGGTGGCTTCTGTAGATTAACTGGGAATGCGGGAACACATAAAGTTGGGCACAACCGCGGGCCGTTTCGCAATTTCTCCACCTGCCCGCCAGCAGGCACATGGGATGGCGGCATTGCCCTGCCCGGGGATGACGGCTGTAGTTTGACACAGACGGTGATGCGGAGGATGCAAACGGCCCCCGCAGCACGCACCCCGGGCAGAGTGCTGCCTCGCTGGCACCCCGGGGTGCTGAGCGGGACTGGTTGCTGCTATCGTGCCCACCGCATCTCCGGGGTAGAAAAGCCCTCAGCAACCAGTGGAGGAGGTTTCATTTACCTTGTCTGCAGAAATCCATGCAGGACCTGGAAGCACACAGCATCAGCGGCAGCAGCAGGACAAAAAGCCCCGTGTTGTACCCGCCGTCCCCTCTCCTCGCGTCCCCAGGGTTGCCCTCCGGCAGCGACAATCCCTTCCAGGTAACTGGTCTTTCGAGTTCGTTTCCCTTCCCTGGACACTGAGATCTTATCAGTGTTCTTGTATCCGGTGAGAGGCGGCTGCCCAAGGCCGCTGCCATCCCCAGCTCAGCTCCCTGCTCTCGGGCTCTGCAGGGTGCCGGGATCCCACATGTCTGCCAGAGGAACAGGCATTTTCAGGCTTAAGGAGATGTGAGAGGGTCGCGGGAGGAGGGTGAGGGCCAGGCAGCATCCCATCCCGCTTCCCAGAGTACAGCACCAGGCTCCAGTGCAGGAGATGGACCCTGGTCCTGCAGCACCAGCCCAGGGTCTTCTCCCAACACCTCCTGCTCCAGGCAGAGAGAGAGAGAGAGAGAGGGAGAGAGAGAGTGTGTGTGTGTGTGTGAGCACTGCCAAAATCTTTGCTGCCCTCCACAATCCCATCTCCTGCAAGATGTCCCTGCAAGATGTCTCTGCTCTTCCTCCCGTCGCTCTGCAACGTTGCGGGGGACACATTTCCAATGAGCTCATTACTATGTTAGACTATAAGACATTTTCACACCGGGGGGCGAATGGTGCTGGGGCAGCCCGGGCTGCCCACGCTTGTCAGGGCACACGGGTTATGCCCACGTGTGAAACCCATGCAAACCTCCTCTGCTGGGACACATGGCCTTGGCTCCCTGCAGCTTAATCCAGAGGAAAACAGCCACGCAGGGCCTAAAGTGCTTTAAACAGCACATGTCACACACGTGGCATGGGAGGGCTGCCCTGCCCCGGGGAAGCTGTGGGAGACAGGGATAAAACCGGCGCCCCATGAAGGTCCATGTCTAAGCTCCGGCTCTTGAAGGGGAGCGTCGCAGCTCCAGAGCTGGCTACCCTCCACTTGTGCTGCCTCGCTAGAGCTTTTACATTGTTTTGCTTTCCCTCCGGATACTGGCGTCTGTGTCCCCGGCAGCCTGTGAGGCGCAGGGGGACGCTGACTCTTCAGAAACCCCGGCTGAAGTCTGCAAAGAGGGGTGTGGGGAGAGATGACAGACCTGCAGATGGCTGGGAGATGCCGGATTAGCCCGTGGTCAGACAGACTAAACCAACACAAGATAAACATCTTACTGGCCCTGCCCAGCCACCTTTTGTGTTACGGAGCCTTCCCCGCCTCCCCCGTCTCCCCCCACCACTCTTTCATCATGGAAGTGCTACCGGTGGCACATAAATAGAGGGCCCTGGCGGGCTGCAGGGCAAAGACCGGAGACGCCGCTCAGGGTCCATCACTGCACACCAGCATCCGTCCCTCCCTCCGGCCGGCCACCCTGCAGGTAACCAGAGCCCCACGGCCACGGCCGAGACCCACAGGGACTTGGCGTGGGGCAGGAGGGGAGCGCCTTGGTCAGCCCATGGCCTGGTTTGCCAAAACTGAGGGGGAGGTCAAACATTATCAGGAAGTAATTCTGTCCCGAAGCGAGCAGGGGGCTGTTCCCGCTGCCGCCACTGAATGACAAACTCCACGTTGTGGTTTTACTGGAAATGGGCTCTGCTGAAGAAATCCGGTTTCTTTGCTAGGTGGGGTCAGAGGTTTCGGCGGTGCATGGGGCTGCTGAGGTTGGATAGAGGTCGGGGTGTGCAAAACCTTTGACTTAATGATGGCAGCGCCCTGCTCCGTCTGTGTGTGGAGCCCAGAGGAAGCGGGTGGCTGAAGCTGGGAGCAGCCGGGAGGGAGGTCTCGGTGTGGGGCTGCGGGAGGGAGAGCCTTGCCAAGGGGCAGCCTCTCCGCTGGGAGCGGGCCTGGGCTCCCTGCTGCCCCAAACAGCCACCGGCCCACTGGGAACGGTGATAAAGTAACTGGTAGATTAAAACGTGTGAGTGAAACGAAGGGGCAGAACAGTGATTTACAGCAAGGATGAAGCAGAGTTACCCATAACTTCAACAAGCAAGAGTTTGTTTTAAAACCAGGAAGGCTTTAAAGTGAATTACTTGGTCCGGTCTCTCCTTTTTTTCAAATTGAAGATGGACAGAGTTCACGCTTTCAAGTTGTTTGGTTTGGTTTTTTTTTCCATAGAGTTATGCAATTTGGATTTTTTTTTTGTTTTCTGTTTAAGAAGTCATTGCAAGCAGTTGCGTGCCTGTAAAAGTTAGAACTTTGGGGCTACCAAATGCACAGCATGATGGTCATGATATAATTGTAATCAAAGTTGGCATTGGGGCAGACAGAGAAGTGACCCAGCCTGGAAGGACCCAGCGCGGGAGGGAAGAAAGTGTATTTAATACAGCAGGACGTAAGGTCACTCAGGCAGGGGGAAGGGATCTGAAAGGCTGCCCTTAAAGAAAGGTGATGTCTTGAAAAGCTGTCAGTCCAAAAAAAGAATCCTCAGCCTTAAAATAGAGGAGGGAGACAGCCTGAGCTGCCAGGCGGGGCTGTGCATCCTAGGATGTGTGAGCGGAGGGGGAGGGAGCAGACACGGGGAAGGGATTTCATGCCTGTCAGTGACTCTCCGGTTGAAAATAGATGGTGGGAGGCAAAGAGCAGAGAAGGGTGCCCTGTAGCTGAAAAATCTTCCTTACAAAGCGAAGGCTTCACAAATTGAAAACAAGGGGCGAGGTGGCTCCCTCGGCTTCCCGCGAGGGAGCGAGGGGGCAGGAAAAGGCAGGCCGGGAGTTGCCGGCCGGCAATGGCGCAGCTGAGGGGCTGGGGGCCGGCACCCACACCTGCTCTGTGGAGAAGCAGGGTCCCCCCAGTCGCAGTAGCGGCCACAGGACAAGCTACCAAAGAAAGAGAGCTTCTCCGAGCTCCTCATGTGTCCCTGCCCGTGTCACCCAGGAACAATTAGTCACTGAAATGTAAATTACGAACATCCATATAGGGGTGAACAAGTGCTGTTTGCTGGCCAGGGCAACCGTGCCAAAGCTCAGGGTGTGCTGCAACGTGGACTTTGCTATCCCGGTGCCCGCCTTGCAGCCCTCTGAGTGCCTGGTGGGTGGAGGACACCTCAGTCGAGCCAGGACGGGCTTTTGGGCACAAGACTCTATGTTTTAGAGCAAACCACCCTGCTCCCGGCAAGCTGCAGCTGACCGAACCCACGGCTAACCGGGATGTCAGGGAGAGGCGGTTGCATCCTGCTGGCTTTAGACCTAGGGGGGGTGGGGGGTGTCCAGACAGTGGGGTTTTGCTGTGCCCACCTCCAGGTGATGTCTTCTGTGCCTGTCTCCCCCTTTCTCCCCCCAGCAGCATGGCTCTCGCTGGCCCCCTTTGCCTGTGGCTCGCCTGCCTCCTCCTCTGCCGTGTGGCCCCGAAACCCACCTGCGACCCCAGCGCCTGCCCCCCATGTCCCGACAGGGATGTGGAGGGGCCGACCCCCGCCACAGCTGAGGGCTGCTGCCCCCATTGCCCCCCACCCTGCACCTGCCCCCCTTACCTGGAGAGCGACTGTGAGATGCAAGGCTTCGCCAGCGGCCGCGTCCCCGCCGGCCGCTCCTTCTACATTGACTTTGCCCGCAAGCTGTGCACTTGCCAACCCGGCGGGGACATCTCCTGCGTCCCGCTGTGCCCCCGCCTGCCCCACGGCTGCCAGGCCGTGGGCAGCCCCGTGGCCGATGGCTGCCCGCGCTGCGTCTGCTACGATGAGGAGGAGATGGCGGTCCCCGCCGGCACCGTCATCAGCCAGGGGACACGGATTTGCACCTGTCCCCCCCAGGGGGGACGGCTGCAGTGCAGCGGGGGAGAGGGCAAGGAGTGAACCTCTCCTCTCAGCCGGCCCGGGGCAGGAGGATGGGGGGGACACTCTGGCAGCAGAAGGCTTTCTGCATCTTGGGGACATCTTCGCTGAAAAGGTTTAAATGCTTCAAACTGTCCTGGAGGACTGGGCGAGGAACGGGGCCATGGCACCGAGCGCTAGAGAGATGCCGCATTGTATATGTCATTTATAAACCAGGGCAAAGCGTCTGTCGGGGGTGAGCTTTCTTTGGTGTCACGTTTGTTCCATGGCGGTGGGCTAGGAGAGCTTAGATTGCTGCTAGCATGTAACCGGAACAAACACAGTTATTTATTTATTTGTAAGATGATTGTGCTTTTGTATATGTTTATGTTTATACAGTGCGTAGATAGCACTACGTAAGCCAACTCGCTGGATAAACTTCCTCCCAGGATCCAGGCTTTCGCTTCCTGTAATTTCATCAAATTCAAAGTGGTGGGGCCAAAACCAGATGGGCTGACGTCCCCCTCTCCAGGCTTTTTTTAAAGTTGGGAGTAGGTTAGCGCATGGCTCTGTTCTTAGGAGGAGGCAAACGCCTCTCATGCCTCCATCCTCCGGAGCAAAGCCTTCAAGGATGCTGGCAGGCAAGGGTCAGTCCTTCACAGACACCTGGATGAAGCGGTTACCCAGAGCTGACCCCGTCGTCCCTGTCCCGGTTCAGCAGGAATACCCCAAATTGCATGTCAGTGGCTGCGTCCTCCTCACTCTTGGTCTCCCCTTGCCACTGCTGGAGACACAGCATATGGCAGAACTCCATCTTCTGAATGCTTTGACATACATAAGTATATACATACATACATATATATATGTATATGTACAGGGAGACTGTATTAAAAAACACAGCTTCATCAGGCTGAGAAGTTAACAAGTGTTAATTGTGTTCCTTCAAGGCATTGAATAAAATGAATTTTACCAATAAACTTTTGGGAACTTTACTGATAAGCACGCATATACTTTCCTCCTGTGTTAGCTGGTGTTATTTGGGCCAGGCAAACCTCTCTCCAGCCACCTTGTCCCCGGGTATACCTGGAAATATTAAATGTGCCCCCTGGCTTCTTTTCATATTCCTCTCTAATGCTCGGTCTGATGCTGGTCCACTGCAAAAAAACAGTGAGCAGATGAAATTCAGGTGAAGGGTTGGGAAAAAGTTGGAGGGAACGGGCAAATTTGCTTTTCAAGATGAAACGAGGGTCCCCATCTATTGGGGCTGCCGGGGCCTGACCCTGCCCTGGGCTCCGGTGAGCCTCTGCCAGAGACATTAGAGCGCAGCATGTCCAAAAATTCTGCTGTGCCTCAAAGCTGGGCCTGGGGAATACAGGCATTTGAGTGGCTGCACTGTCCCCCTCCGTATGGCCACCCCGCCAGTGGCGCTCAGCTGGGACCCCCAGCATGGACTTTTCCCAAGGCTGGAGGGCTCTCGGGGACTAAATGGGCCATGCCAGTTCGGGACCTCACACCGGGCAGTTTGAGAGCACATGAAGGGGACGTGCTGGGGACATAAGGGGATGTGTTTTGTGTGCAGCTGGGATACCTCCTTGCCCTGGTCCTGCACTGGCTGCTGCAGGGACAGGGAAAGCAAGGGAGCAGGAGAGGAGGAGGATGCCTTTAACAGGGAAAACTTCCCCCCTCAGGCTCCTGACCCGCACCTGGCAAGCTCCCCATCCTGTCCCTGCTGGTGGGATGGCCCTTGTGGCCACCACTTGCCCTGCCGAGCCAAAGCACTCGGCAATTTCGCCTCCTGCCTGTACGACTTGCAGAAAACCATGGTGAAGCGGAAAGCTGGCCTGGGTGAGGAAGAGCGCTCACTGCAAACCCAGAAGGGACACGGCCTCACAAAAGCCACCGCGCGCTCCCTCCCGCTCCCCTTGGAAAACCACAGGAGGCAGCAAGTTGAGTCATCTTGGGGCAGCCAGCAGCTTCTGCAGCGCTTGCTTTGCCATTTGGGGTTGAGAAACCCCTCACTTGCGACAAGTAACACAGTTGGGAAACACCACCTCTTCCCTTCCCCTGGTTTCCTGAGGTAGGTGTTATTAGAACAGGCAGACAGTGACTCCGGACGTAAACCAACATCGAGCTGCCATAGTGGACATTCAGCATTTCCACCAGGGATTTTGCTGCAGCCAGGACACGGGAAGGGGGGTCAGAAATTGCTCTCCCTGAGCATCCAGGGTGCCCGAGCCTCCGTGTGCTCCATGCTCCCGGTCCAGCTGGCTGCCAGGGCTCCCCAGCTCCACATGTGTCCTGCCCTGCTCCCGGGGGATGTGGTTCTGTCACCGGGAAAGGCATTTTACCTGGCATCCCTTCCTCCTCTGCTCTTCTCCAGGCGCTTGAAAAAAATCTTTAGCAAGGTTAAAGCTCACTGTCACCTCTCAGACCAGATACCAGACAGCCCGTGCTGCTGCTGAAGCCAGCAGCGCAAGAAATTCCTCGCGTTACAGGTCTTAATTACATGCTGTCCAGGTATTTACAAATAGCTGAACGAATCAGGAAGAAATTCTTCACCGTGAGGGTGGTGAGGCATTGGAACAGGTTGCCCAGAGAAGCTGTGGCTGCCCCATCCCTAGAAGTGTTCAAGGCCAGGCTGGATGGGGCTTTGAGCAGCCTGGTCTGGTGGGAGGTGTCCCTGCCCAGGGCAGGGGGGTTGGAACTAGATGATCTTTAAGGTCCCTTCCAACACAAACCGTTCTGTGATTCTATGAATTCACATCCTGTATATGCTTGCAAGGCATCAGCATTTTAGTCCATGGGGTTACCTCTCGCTTGTGTTTGCCAAGCATTTAAGGAAATCAGGATGGGTTTTGCAAGCAGGTAGTGATTGTTCAGAGGGAGTCACGAGTGATTTGGGCAGACTCCTTGTCGCCTGGGGAGGGTGGTGGGCTGCTGGGGTTGTTTATTCTTTGTCACGCATCTTATCTGTCCCACCGCTTCCTCCCTCCTTGTGTGACTGATAACCTTTGAACAAGAGAGAATGACCGACAGACAGCAAACCCTGAATAATACTGCTTTTGTGTGAATGCTCTACATACTGGGGCAGCATGGGAACAAGGAGGAATTATTCTTCAAATATCTGTGCAAAAAAAGTCCTCCCCGGCTCCTCTGCAAGCTGCCTGTTGGAGGTGGTGAACACCACCTTCTCGCTGCCCCCATCTCCGATCCGAGGATAGCTTGCACCTCTAAGCCTCTGCCTGGAAGCCTCACAGGATCTCTGTCTGCATTTCATGACACTGAGTTGAGTAGCCGCACGACGTTACTTTTCCCCTGACCAGCTGCGGCAGCACAGGGAGAGAAGAGAAACCCTAGTCAAAGACAACGCACCCTTCAGTTGTCAGAATTTGTTCATCAAAGTTTAACGTCTTGGCTTCCAGCGTGCTTTATTCGAATGGGTGTTGTCCTGGATTCTCCCATATTAATCCCCCGTATGCTCCTCTACATTTTGGACACGGTATTGCTGATATTGTTGTTTATATTTTCCCAGGTCAAATTTTCCCCACGGCCTGGACAATGGCGTAGTGCTGTGGCCACCCATTTGCATGGTCACTGCAACTTTGCCTCCCAGCTGGGCACGTCTTCGCAAGTAAGGAGCCGTACAACATTTCTGAAGCGCAAAGCAGCATACAAACTCTTGGGCGTCCCTAAATTAGCCCTGAAAATCAAGTCAAAAGCTGAAATTTGCAAGTCCTAAAAATAACTCACTTTACATACAGCGCAATCAAGTCTGGAGAGGTTGGTGATGTTCTTCAGCGTCCCATAACTTTGTAAAAGATCATTGTGGCTGCTTAGTTATTTGTGGAACCAGGGCGGCCTTTTTTCATTGTATTAATGATTGAATAATTGATTTAAATAGAACCATGTTTTGGGCATCAGTCCTTTTAGCATGCCCTCTCGGTTCCTGCCTCACGAGGCTGTAAAACTCCAGGGTAAAATATCGGTGAGCGAAAGCCCATAAGGAGGTGTCCTTTCGGCACAACTATACCCAGCGCCAAGATAGCGTTCACCCAAGTCCTTCTGCCTTTCCTGACCCCCTGCCAGAAGAAGTCACTTCCTTCTGGGTGGGTGACCCAACAGCTTTATCATCCCTGCTGCTCCGCTCCCCCAGCCTGCGCCTGTGAAGCCCGGCTTTAGGAGGGAGGAAGGGCATGTGTGTGTGTGTGTGTGGCTGCCTGTCATTTAGTCTAGGAATGATGCTCTTAAACGCTCAGAAATCCTGATCCCGTGGCAGGTTCCGCGCTCGTGATTTCTGATCAGGAGAACGTGGCAGAGGTTTCCTAGAGGATCCCCTAATTTAACTAAACCGCACCCACTCAGCGTCGGTAACGGGCTGACCACATTCCCCTAGAAATAGTTTTTCATCAAAATTCGGGGGCAGGGAGGGAGGTAAAATCTGATGCTATCTTTTGAATGTGTTCCTTATAGGAAATTTTAAGTGTACCCAGTTGCCCTGACAAGGTACTCATCAGCAAACGGCACAAGGTTGAGAAGTAAACTCGCCCGCGGAAATGTGACAGGGTCAACGTGAAAAGAAAAATATTATGAAGTAAAAGTTGACCTGCAGCAGGACATCGAGCCAAAGCAGATTTTTAAAACGAGACTTCTTCCCACGTCCCTTTGGTTCAATATCACGGCGAAAAATCGCGGAGGTATTTTAGAAGAAACTGCCAACAATATTGCTGGGTAATAAGAGAAGTCCCAAGTGTTAGATGTTCTCTGCCTTACAAGTAACAGCCTTTCCTTCTTCCGTGTGGGTGGGCGGGGGGGAGCAAAACATGTAGATGT
>VXBH01005714.1:1083334-1118648 GCA_013400035.1 Rynchops niger
ATGTGCTGTTTGAAACAGATGTCCTCCGGGAAAAGCAGAGGAGCTGACACTTGGGTTATCTGAGTCAGAACTACAGAACAGCAAGAAAGGGGCTGCATAAGGAGGAGGAGCTGCTGGTAAGGAGTTTCGGGGCAACCCCAAAATATGCACACTTGATGCCGTATTATGTTTTGCTTCTGACATTTAAAGCAGAAAAGGATTTTTCTGACCATTTATTAACTGCAGTATCTTTAAATTAAGGATTTGCACGGTCTAATAGGGAGGGAGTTTGCATGTTTCCCCAAAGTGTGCATATTTTGTGATGTGCAGAGTATTAAAAGACGTGTATTTCTATGCCTAAGACCGTTCACTGGGGCAAACACATTCATTATTAAGAAAGCATGTACGTGACAAAAATGACACACACACACTTGGGAAAATAATGTACAAATTGTTTTAGGTCTAAAGTGATTTAGCTGTAACGTTGTTCATCTGTGCTAGGGACAGCTTATTTTTAGTTACCATTCCAATACTGCATTCATAGCAGCATCCACAACTCAGTTCCGTAAAGTTACTGGGCTTTTTCCAGCAAAGCTGGCTTTGAATCTTGGAGCGATTTGCGGAGTCGTTATTCAACACTATTCACCATTCAAAAGCTCAAGAGACACAGGGAAGTCTAGGGTATGTCATCAAGGATTAATTGTTGCCAGCTTTCAAAGAAAAGGAGAGGGAGGGGAAAAAAAAAAAAAAAGAACAGGAATACCAAAACGGTTGTTTGAAAGCAGAATGGAAGATTTCAGAGGAAAATTATTTATGTGGCTACTTAAAGCGTCACTTTGTTTACAAGTGAGTCAGGAGCAGTGTTTCCCCCCAGCAATCTGAAGAGGCAGCGCAGGTATTAGCTAACAAATGCCAACCCAGTTCCTCAGAATCGCTGAGTTTCATTTGATGACACAAATTTTTCAAGAGCTTTCAGGTCTGAATCCAGCTGTACTACTGGGTGAAGAAAGTTAATCAGAATCAGCTGTGCAAAACAGTACTTTTTTGTGTTCAAAAAAAAAAAAAAAAAGAAAATTTCACCCTCTTCTTCCAATATACAACACAGTGAGACACAGCAATGGAAATATTCTCTCTCCTTCCCAGCCTTAATTTGGATCTTAGAAAAACCAGTACCTGTGCAGTAGTTGCTTATGTAATGGCACATATAATTAAAGCCCCCTTATCTTTTCTGCATGCCAGCCTCTGCTGAAAGCAAGCAGTCTATATCTTAAAGACCAAACAAGGTTATAAATCAAGCTACGCAGAAACGTATGGCAAAGAGAATCTGATGAACGTCAAGAGAATCTCTGCGGTTTGTAGCTCACAGCGAAAGGCTGCAGGGACACAGCAAAAATGACATACAAGTCAATCATGAGTTTCTTAAGTATGATCTGCGTATTTTTCATGACTATTAAAAAAATCTAAGTTTAAAAATCCTTCAGTCTTAACAAAAATTCTCTCTAAATTAAATTTCATTTCCACATTCACATTTAGTAGATGCATCAGTCTCTGTTTAGGATTCAGCGACCAACTTAACAGAAAGGGTGCTAGGAATAGCAGTGAGGAGTAGGTCCATGGGCCTAATCTTCTGGCTGGTGCTAGGAGTGACACAGAAGTCTGAAGACCAACAGAAATGATAAATACCCATAGGAGCTTCTCTCCAATGACTTCATAAACTCTAGATCACAGTTGCATCACGAAGAGAAACCAAACCTGACCTATGAAGGTCGCATTGGTTTCAGATTTTAGTAGGGTATCTAAATGATGGCTTGTAATTTCGTTTTGTTTTCGTGTGTGATGGGGTTTTTTTGGTTTTTTTTTTTTTTTTTTTAAATACACCATGGGCTCAATCCTGCCTACTTTGCACACACTGAACTTGCATGAATTTAAATATGGATTTTGAATAAGTAATACATTGCCTAGCATGTGTCCCAGCCTTCTGTTTTGCAGAACCCTCCTTTTACACGGCACGTGGAGTTTATTTTCCCTCGTTTCAGCATTGAGCATATTACTCTGGTTTTCCACAAAGAGGGGTATTTAGAAACAGCCCTAAAATTGCATACTGAAGGAGTACTGCTTTGTAAACAGGTGCTCCACAAGAGCAAACAGGCTCATCAGTTTCTTATGACTATCCTTCTAATTCCTGTAACGACTTCTTGAAGAAGGGGGGGATTCATCTTCCAGGGGAATTTGAAACCATTGGACTAGGAATACACTACACTGGACGTCATTTAGGTGAAAAAAAAAAAAAAAAAAAAAAAAAAATCTGCTTTACAGGGTTTTTTTGTTTGTTTGGTTGGTTTTTTATTGTCTTCAGAGTAAGGAAAAATTGCTCCCTGGCAGCAGTGGAGCTAAAACTATTTCCAACAATATCACCAGGAGTTATTCTCAGGCACTCATTTAATGTCAGACAAAGAAATGATCAAATGTCTAGAACACATGCGACTCAGTTAATCACAGATTAACCCTTTAAAAACAAAATACGATTCCAAATCCTCAGGGACATGTTCTGGAGTAAGTAAAAAGCTGTAAAGAAGTTAGGCAGGGCCCCATGAGGTTGTACCAGCCGTAGCCAGCGCAGTGCCACACAGGGTGCCTTCAGCCAGCTGCCCTGGGCTCAGGGCTGTACCGTTTGGGGATCACACCTGGATGTCACCATGCCAGCTGCTGGGGACGCAAGAGTAGGAATAAATAATGCTCCAGTGCTAAGCAGAAGCACATTTTATCTTCAGAGCACCATGTCTGTTCTTCATCTTTGCTGAGTAAGACTCATACACACTGGACAAATAGTTTTGAGTTTCTTGCTAGAGAGGAATCGCTATCTTGTAACAAAAAGGCTGCTCATTTCATGAAGATTTCTGACCTAGTAGAACATGGCAATTTTACAAATCTGTCTAAGCAGTTAACACACGGGACCTGCACAAGGGGCAGTCTCTTCAAATAAGTCACTACCATCTATGGTTGGAACCATTATTGAAAGTTTGATGTCCATGCCATTTTAATTAACAATATTGGAAGAACAACAACAACAAAAAAAAATCCCAAAGTCACACACAGTATGGACTATTTACCTACTAATTCTTTCATCGAAGCTGCTCCTGCGTTATGAAAGTGTAATAAAAATCCCCATACTGGTAAGAACTAGTAAACATTTTTCTTCATTTGCATAAACAAGAAAACCCAAACAAACAAAAAGGCCGAGGATTGTCCCTGGCCAAGAACTGGTTAACTAGCTCAAAACTATGCGCAAGATTTCTTGAAAACATATTTGTCTTTCAGCCAAACAATACTGTTAATGTTAAAGTAATGCAAATGCTTCGCTTTAAAAGTGTGCTTTTTCAGTTCACAGAGAACAGTAGTGTAAAAGTAAATCACCCATGAACCATATTCTGATTTTTAATTTTATCCCTTGATAGATCAGTTGCTTCAAAATCCCTTAACAACCAAGGGGGAAAAAAAAAAAAGTTACAGGGTTCACATTTTAAAGATTGTCGCTTGTACAGACCAAATGTTGCTAACCCAGGGAAAGATTTATGAGCGACTTCTGTCACGACCCGAAAACACTGGATTCTATTAACACGAAATCAGTATCTTTATAGTAGTCTACAAGGTTGGTAAGGCATTTCACTGCTTTCTCACACCTTGCTTTTCTCTGGCAAAACCAGCTGTGATCACTCAGCAGGTCCTAAAGAACCAAGTCACAGAAAAGGAACAGATTTTTATATTTCCAGGTGACGAGAATTAACAAATAACATGATTTGGGTAACCACTTAAAAGCACATTAGTGCCAATTTCACTACGCTTTACACTGGATGATCAAGTTACTTTTAGGACCTAAAAATTAAACAACTCAAAGCCTATTTGAAGGAGGTTAGCACGCCAAGGGCGGGGGTGGGGCGGGAAGAAATCCACACTGAGCTTGAGTTTGGCAAAACCAACCTGCTTTACTATTCAGCTACACTGAACAGTGAAGAGCAAAGTGTACTCAGCACAAGGCTGATGATTTGATCATTTGCACACTACAATTAAACCTGCATTTTCATGGATATGCTCTGTTTTTAGGAGGTGGAGAGAGTTTGAATTTATTATTAGGAAACCAAAACATTTCACTCAATTGTTTAACATGCGAGACTTTCATGAGGGAATGAAGGTTAGTTACATTTCCAACAGAATTTCAAAACTACATTTTGCCTATTCAACTCTAAAAACTAAGCTGAATATAAGGCTGAAAGGTTTAAAAGACTAATCAAAGTAACAGAAGTCAAAGACAGTAACAATACAGCACCTAAGAATGGGTAATTCACACATTTTTGACATTTATGTCTTGCATAGACAAATACTTATTCATTTTTTTCTCCCAAGACAACTCAGCTTCAGAAAATGTATCTTCAACCAACTTCAATTACAATTAAACGCATGTGTTCCAATTTTTCAAAATACCAGGATGTTGTGGGTTTTTTTTTTTGTTTGTTTAAGTGCTACAAGTCTAATGGTTTTATGAAACTACCATCCCTTGGAAAGGCTTTGTTTCATCCTCTGGGCTGTCAAGTTCGTTAAGTCAGGAAGCGAAACTGCCTTCTAATTCTTTTTCCATGTGATTAGAGAAATGAATAGATACATTATTCATGCATTGTCTTTGTGGCCCTACTCCACTAGAATATTCATAAACCCGAAGCTACTTTCTAAGAACAGGAACCAGGAACTAATTCCTCAGTGTAGGTCTGCCTTCTGGCCATATTTTTGAACATCAAAACGATACGTGGTGCACACCAGGTCAACATGAATTCCTGCCATTCTAAGCCCTTCATCTATACCCTGGTTTCCACTGGAAGAAAACCTCGGTATGCAGGGAAGATAAAGTTGAGGGCTCTCCAAAAAGTTCCTAATAGTGATCAGGGACCAGAACAAGGAACTGATTCTTTTGCAGGTAAATGCAGCCCGACACGCAGCCTCACGGAGTTTCCCTGAGGTCAGCAGGACTCCACTTTGACCCAATATCCAGAGCTAGGAAATTCTCTGCAGGGCCAGAGCTGTGCCTGTCAATTATAAGTGTTTTTCAACATGATCATTTTTTTGCAACAGTCATTTAAAAATATATCCTAATCAATTTGCAATTGATTTGCAAAACCCGCAATGTTTCTAAAGTTAAAGAACAACAGGAAACTGCATTGCCTGTTACAGAAACCTTGGAAAAATTGGCCTGAGAACCCTGTTTTGGGTTAATGATCAAGATTACATTGAAAACATTTAAAAAGTTTCAATAATCATAACTGCAGAAGAATTACATTGATTTAAAAAAACAAATTAGTTCTATTGCATATGACCATGACTTTAATTGTGGTCAGGGGGTGGGATGGGGGTGAGGGTGTGGTAATTATATATGGGTTTAAAATTAGGTCCCCCATAAAAACATTTTAACTAATGTAAACACATACCTTTCCTGGATAGTGATGCTTTACTTAAACCAGCAATCTTTTTTACACAGCAAAAAAGGAAGGATACTGCTTTTTTTTTTGTTTGGGTGTTCGTTTTGTTTTTGTTTTTTTTTTAAATCATGAAGAGAGCAAGCACTTCTGTGCAGCTCATACCCACTACAGAATTCTCAGAGTTAAAAGACAAGGTTTGAGCTCCATATATTAAGCAATACCTTTGACTACATTGGTAAAGCCTTCTCAACTTTAGGAATTCACGTCCCTATGTTTTTATGTTTCCAATTTGACAGTAAAACTATTCCACATTCTCCCTTTCACAGTACTTCTGCATGTAAGGTGGGGGGAATAGAAAAAGCTAACCAGATAGTGATTTCTTTCTGAAAAATAAACTTTCAGAAGTTTGCAAACCCTGATGCCTGGTTCTTTCCAATAGAGTTCCAAGTGGCACACAAACTACCTATTCCTGAATCCTCTTCCAGCCAGCTGTATACCCTCTCTCTTTTTAAGATCTCAATTCTCATAGTTTTGAAGTGGGGGCGAATGCCCACTGCCACATTATCTCCAAACCACAAAAGTTCTTTGCCCGTTTTGGTTTACCCTTCCCTTCACTGCTGGCTACTTGCTGCCCCAACAGATCTGCCGGCTCAGCTGCTTCCTAAACTACCTCAGAGCAGACCGGGGAAAGCTCTGCTGGTATATCTGAGGCAGCAACAACTGGTCAGGGAGGAAAAGGAGATAGTGAGAAATGGCCTGTTTCTCCAGCATAGATTGATTTGGAAAAGCACGTATTTGTCCATAGGCCTGTACACACTGAGAAGTAGACTATTCATCTGCCTACATTCCAGAAGGACAACAATTAACGCATTATTAAATATGAGCAAGGGTAGCTGAATAAAAATCCCAAACAAACCAACAAATAAAACCTACTACGTAATGGAAACTGTGGGGGTGATGAAGCACTTATGGAATTAAATAAAAAAATAACTAAAAAGAAAAATACAGAATCTGTCTCTCAGTTCTAGTTATCTCAGGTATCCTTTGTAGAAGCAGTAGGTCTAATGTTTCCAGAAGAGCATGATTTGTATATGATAGCTGTCTTTTGAAATGTTTTGGGGTCAAACTGAATTTGACAATAGCTTTTGAGATAGTTACGCTATGTCAACGCACTCCTAATTAAGTCTTTCATCATTCATCTACTATGCTCTTTAACAAACATGGCACATTAGTGGCACAGCAGAGAAGTTAGAAGAAAATACATTCTTTAGGAATTACCACTCCAGCTGGAGTAGATCATTACAGCATTTGAACTAAGAAGCAAGATCCTCAGCCAGGAATAAGCAAAAGCCATAGCAGAAACACCACTTGTGTTGAGTAAAACCCAACGCCAATTTTTCAAAACAGCTACTAGTCACTGAAAACTAGTATTATTCTCCATGTCTGCATGCCAACGCTACTGACATTTCTTTCCGAAGTTTTTCTTCATACCAACTTATATTTGCCTTGGAAGACAATCTTTAAAGACCACCTTCCAACCATTTAAGCATGTTAAGTACATGCATTAATCCTACTGAAATCAATGGGACCTAAGCACATGCCTGAGTGTTTTGTAAAGCAGAAATTAAGTATTCAATTAAATATTTGCATCTGTCAAAGGGCTTTGTTGAAATACAATGTCTAAAGATTCTAAAAGCTAACATCTTTTTCCCTGTCACATTAGAAATGCAACTAGATTTGCTCTAAATCAGAAGGATGTTCTGTCTTTGATCTAACTCAACATCGTCACAAATGGACAGGGGGAAAAGAGGACACTGATCTCACCATGAGACTCTTGGAGTCTGTTACTTGTACTTAACGTGGGGAAATACAAAGTTCCAAAAGTAAGTGTTCATGGATAGGCAGACATAGAATCCAAACTTTGGGGAAAAAAAAGAAATGAACTCTTACCACAAAAAAAAAAAAAAAAAAGTGTTTTCATCATTAGCTCTTAGTTTTAAACGACACACAAGGATTTTCTACTCTAATAAAGCCTGCTGTATATTCTGGTAGTAACCTTCAGATTTGAAGGAATTTTATATAAATCCATAAGTTATATTTCTTTTTGTATAGGGGAAAATATTTCAAATGCAATAAAATAGCAGAGAAATAGCAGAATTCATGACTGTATAGTAGGCAGCTTTTCATTTTTCAGATTCAGTTGTACAAACTATAAACTGTTAAATTCCTCTAATAACTGGAAAAGTTGTGGGTATTTGAATTTACTTACCTGAATACTCATTTAGCAAATATCTTCAGATACAAGTCTAGATACAGAGTTAACGTAATTTGAATATTAGTTTACACATAATATAAATCAATGTTTGACAATATCAAAATCCCATCAAACAGTGGGCCCTTCTTATGCTATTATCAAATATAGTATATCACTGTGGGATAGCTGAGAATCATAGAATGCTAGCATAGGCTTGTTTATTAAATTTGATCAGTTTTCAGACCTTCCAAATAGGAATACTAAACATTTATTTTTCCCCTCTGGAAATTCTTTTTTTTTTTTTTTTCCTCCTGCTTAATACAGTCGTCATCCCAATTCCTAGTGAATTTATAAAAATATTTTTTATCCAATAACCCCGGCAAGGTAAAAATAGGAGTTTTTATAGCAAATGATAAACAGGCTCACGGGCTATGAGAGAAACTAAACTTATTTAAATTGCCATACATTCGCTACTGAATCACACATCAACGTTTTCTTTTTTGTGTGTGTTGCTGTCCACCTCAGACTAGCAGTTTTTAAGGTGCAGAAGCATCTTTCAAATATATGCATCTAACTTAATGATCAAGTCCACACACTAGTGTCACATGCTTTAAATTTACATCACCTGTCCATCAAGAGCTGTGTTAATTAACAGCACTAATTGAAACTGCATAATTCTTTAGAAATTGCAGCACTTCCAATTCATAGAACAAAGGGGTGCTTATGTGGTTCTTTATATTACTAGATATAATTTTCTGAAATAAGAAAAGGAAAATAAATGAAAAAACACATTTGAAAGAAGTTGCTGCACCTGCAAAAACACTCTTTAAGCTTACTATGAAATACAAAAAAGTGCACCCTTCTATATCTACATATAAAACATATTAGAAATAAAACTTGTGTAAAATGTTTGCTGTGCAAACTATAAAAACAGTCAGTCAGTCCATTCTTTTTCCTAAACATTTTGTCACACTCTCTTGCTTCCTACTGCAGAGAATCGCTGTTATCCAAGACCAGCCCACTGATATTTGTTGTTGAGAGATCTCCTCCATCATCTTCACCGCTGTCTACAGACTCATCCTCACTTTGTCCTGCCATCATAACTTGCTGAACAGCCAAAGTAGCACCATCGGATGACAAAGATTGGAGACTGTCTACATTCATGTTGACTGGAGCTGTAATTGTTACAACAGCACCTGGAGAAGCACAATCATAGTACTTTAGCATCTTTCTTGGTTTTTAATTTTAAGTAATACGTATTTATATATAACAGAGTTTGTTTCTAATCAACAGGAAGAAAACCTAAGGAACAAAATTAAAACAAAAGCTATATGGGTTGTCAAACACTTGAATATCAGGAAATGTCAGAATTAAGTTGGCCAGGAATCTTAAATTTAACTGCGTTATGGACACCCATTACAGCACTTCTCCAATCCAGTCATCACAAGACCATTTCTGCAAAGTATTCCAGCTTAATTAATTGCAAAAAACCAGGAGCATTCACAGAGATTCAAGGCGACTTAAATGGATACAGCTGTTGTCAGATCCAGTGGAGGCTGAGGAAAAAGTTGCTAAAACTGTAAAGGAATAAAGCAGCAGGACAGAAGGGATAGTCCTGAGATTAAAGCAGTTGTGTATCTTTCCTAAATTGCATTTATTTGTTTGATCTGATGCTAAGGAAGTTACTTCAGTCAGAGTCTTTGGAGGCTCTCACATTTCTCTGCTTCTCAATGTTCTACTTGAAAC
This sequence comes from Rynchops niger, assembly GCA_013400035.1. Lineage (NCBI taxonomy): Eukaryota > Metazoa > Chordata > Aves > Charadriiformes > Laridae > Rynchops > Rynchops niger. The sequence goes on from VXBH01005714.1 coordinate 1,092,779, forward strand.
ACGAGGCATATATAGAATTGCAGATGCTCAGCCCCTCTAGCAACAGCAAAACGAATGTGAACAGGATGTAACTGAATGACGTAACTGAAATTGCAGTCCAATACTGCTAATCAAACAGAATGCTACTGACATGCACACGCATATTGAGAGAACTCAGTTGCACATCTAACCTTGTTCTGCTGTTCCATAACCTTTGAAACAAAAGCAACTGTCTCAAAATAAATTCCAATAGAATATCCCCCCAAAGCACTGATACTTTTTAAAGAGGGAGAAATTAACACATCTGTTATGTTTTTCCAGATTAAAAACACATTTATACTGAAATATCAAGAAGTCCTCCTCCCCCCAAAAGCATCAAACCCTTAATTTCCCAGTTACAGAGGAATTAACTTTATTATCTGTAGTTTAGCCAGTTCTCCTTACCATCTGACATCGTGAGCTCGTTCGATTGCTGCTGAGCAACTCCTGAGGCAATGGAGTCAGGCCAGAACCTCTGAACCGGTCGGTTCTGAGCTGTTTTCTTCTTTGTTTTGGGAGTTTCAGAACAACTGGAATCCAACATTGGCTGAAGAATTCGCCTTCTAGCATTGATAAACCTAAACACAATTGAAGACAAGAAATACTTATCACCAGCTGGCTGTAAAGTTCTCTCTCACATTCACAAAGTATACAACGAGGAAAAAATCCCAGGAATATAAAAATCTTCTCCCCATCAGCTTGGCTTGACATCCATTTTAATGTGTAAAACTGCTCTTAGAACACTGTCATCCTTTGATTTTGGCAAACTAGCTAAGAAAGTACTTCTATCATTTTGTTGCTAGCAGCATTTTCCCCCCCACCTCAGAAGGGGAAATTCTCCAGACAGCACGACAGATGTATGTTTCAAGATCTTATTAAAAACTAAGCACCAGAAAACTCGCTGACAGCACAGCTCAGAAAGCTGATACTCCCCTCATTACGGTTCACCTAAAATCTGGCCCCTGCCTAACCTAGTTGGCTTGGTTTGGTTTCATTTACCTCCTTAAGCTCCTGCATTACTTATTTTATAGGCTCTCTGGCTTTTCAAGGTCTGGTTCCTGATGCAGGAGACAACAGCAAACACATTTTTTAGATCTTTGCCAATTCCTTTTGGTTACCTGATGTACACTTGTTTACTTTAGCACGCTAATTGCTGCCCTTCCCCTTTCTGCTAGTGAACAAGAAAATATTTAAACCACATCTCACTTAGCTACCAGCAGTTAACTGAATCAATTTCAATGCAGCTAGCTGTGGCAAGGAGCTGTGACTTGAGGATAGCATCCCTTGCGAAGTCTAACAAAACACATCCAGGACCCATCTTTACTTGCAATGGGAGGAAGCAGGGTGCAGCTGGCAGGTCCACATGGTGTAATGCAATGCTTTGCAGAGACATTAATTGGATCCCAGTACCATACAGCTCCGTTACTACCATGTCACAAAGGCACAGTTACACTGTTCCACTTCTGGAACCAGTGTACTACTACTGTCTTGAGTATTTCTGCACTGGACTCCCCCGCAGCCACGCAACGAGCATCATCTTTGAAATCTGAGGGAGGTCCCTGTTGGACTTAGCTGCAATAATCTTAGGAACCAATACCACAAGCAGAATAGGATGCGTGTCGGCACCCTTGCTCTTCTCTTCTGCAGGGGGAGGGGTATTATCTTAAATGTCTAGTGAAGATGAGACATGCTAAAACATGTTGAACCATGAATTAGAGTAGCTGATGTACTGACACTCTCCATTCAGACATCACTGCTCAGAGGACAGGATCCTTTGATACAAGAGCAGAATAAATACCTGTTGACAGTAGCTTCTTAAACATTTGCAACCATGATTACCAGAGAACACTTTTCAGACCTTCAGGTCACTAAAAGGCTTTAAACTTAAATTTTTTTACTTGCAGAAGAGACATGAGAGGACTTCCACCTCTTTCAGCAATAGACCAAATCTTAACTCCTTGGTGTCATGAAGTTTTCTGGAGTCCTTATATAATTTAAATGGCACAAGTATGATTATACCTTACTATAAAAACAATATGCTTGTGTATCATTCTTGTATTTTTATACATATTTTGTAACACACGTAGAACGATAAATTCAACTCCAGACGTCCAAGTTATACTCTTAATGATTTCTCTATGTTGTAAGCATGTGAAGACAACAACAGACATTAAGTAGGAATTTTTGCTCTTACCAGTTGTTAACCTGGAGTAGTGTCAGATTTGTTTGTGCTGCAATCTGTTTCTTCTCATCCTCTGTTGGATATGGATGCTAGACAGGATAAAAAAGCAAACAAAAAAGGCATAAGCTTGTTTCATCTCCTCATCAAAAATAAGGACTCCTTTATTACAACTGATTCAGGCTGCTAGATTAAGACCATCTGACTTGTTAAAAAACAAACCTTAAAAACCTCACAAACTTTTATAGATAAAAACCATTTAACAAAGAGTGCTTTACTACACAAAATTGATTTTATCCTTGAAAGTGTATATGATACCATTAAACTGCTGATGTGTAATTCAGAAGAAAACGCTTCTCATGGTTGGCAGCCTTTATTAAACAGCGTGATCCCGGGGCAACACAGCATGTGATAAGATCTGATTAGTTATGCTGTCTAAAGGCAATGTCATATGAGAGTACTGACAAGCATTTTCTAGTTAAATAAAGCTACTTTGGACTAAATGGATGAAGAGAGTGCACATAACATAAGAAGCATACACACAGTTTCCTTGTATCATTTGTCTGTTGTAAAATAGTTGTCATAGTTGTAGGTATCAATCAACTAAACATTGTGACATAACTTGAGACTCATTTATCCTTTCAGGATAAGCATTTATGCAAAGGAAAGTCATTCCTATTGAAAGCACAAGCAGATAGTAACACACTTGGTAAACATTAGAAGGATTGCTGGAAAGGAGATAAAGCCAGAAAATTTTAAATTCTCCCCTACAAAAAACTCCCACAAAACACAGATGGAACTATTTTCCCTTGTGCCATGAACCAGGGTGTAGAGAGCATTAAGTTCTCAACACAATGTAATGAAGAAAGATCCCTTTTAAGAACGTTTATTGAGATCATGAGGTACAAATGTAACATACTTATTAAAATAATAATAAAATCAACAGACATTAGACTGTGGAACTAGTCCAAATGACTTCAGGGAAAACTGAACTGAGATTACACAAATAACAACAGAATAAATTCACCTTCTTTATGAAGCAAAAATCACAAGAGACCACATAAAAGAGTTACATAAAAACCTGTGACTGCTGATCATGTTCAGTCCTTACCCCTATGTGTTGAAAGAGCCAAGATCTCATCACATTTGTAGCGTGCTTGGGAAGAACTCCTCTTTTATTTTTTGATGAGCCATCATCTTGATGCAAGATGCCTAGATCTTGGTTTAATTGCAACTGAAGCTGCACATATAATTTTAGAAGAAATAAGGCAGTTAACATAGTAATAGCAGTATTCTGTATCAATGTATGAATAACTCATTTATAGAAGGAATGAAGAGAAATTAGGCTTGAGGCATGCCGATTATAAAAAGCTACTTTATTTCCTAGGGAAGACTTACAACAGCAGCTCTCCTACAACAGCATTCCTAAATGTCTTTATCCAGGGAAAATGTTGTATCAGATTTCCAGTTTTTCACATTTCATGTAACTTCTGTTTTAAGAATTACATCTGTTACCAGGCTGTGCACGTGATCCTGTGACAATAGCCAAATGATGATCTACTCCAATTTAGAATAAAATCCACCTATGTAGTACATGTCAGGTTAACGATCCTCTGTATCAATCTATGCTACCCTAAGAATCTGATTGCTTTGTCACCCTATGTAGTCGTTTGCACATGTGAAGAGCAATTGAATAACACAATGCTGAATATACTCACTATGCAAATATAAACTATGTAAGCTGTAAGATTTAAACAAAGGAATTAAAGTCAAATTAATTATTATGCTACAGTTGCAAACAAAGATGCTAAAGGTTCTGCTAAATAAATGCACCTAAATTCTCAAAGAGCATATATACATGGTAGAACCCTTAAATCACTTTACAACACCCTTACTACTTTCCTCCAGGTTCATATTTCTTTCTCACTTTTGCTTTCTTTTCCACTTCCTATGGATACATCAAATCATTTGCACATTGGTTATCTGAACATTAGGGAGTACATTCTTAAATGCTTACGCAGAGCTGAGAAAAGACAGCACATAAATTGCATATGAGATTATATTTCAGACAATTATAGCTGAAGTAATTCTAAATCAGGTTTTTCAGACAATACAGAGCAATTTCTTCAAGGCAGTTGTTATGTCTATGTCCTGTATGAAACAAGTTTTAAGCAAAGTTTAAGCTAATCAAATTACAACAAATATGTATTTGGAGCATGCTTTTATTTCCAAAATAATGTTTTACATTCTAAATAATATCCTTGTATATGGAGGCTTTATAATGAACTTGCAATAGCTCTCCAACATTATGTTTCAAGTTGAACATTATGTTCAACTATGTATAGGTTGGTTTGGAGATTTCTAACATCAAGAGTAGCCACAGATATATATATATATATATCTATAGAAGGTCAAGTACTTTTTTTTTTTTTTTCCCCAGAGGTATAAAAAGCATTTTTCTTCAAAAACATTTCAGTCTAGGAGAGCAATTTACATATTTATTTCAGAAAGGTATCTGAGGACAGAACTGCATGCATTCTAGGGAAGAATACGGGCAAATATATATATGCTACTACCAATAAAAAGAAGGTAAGCATACTTTTTCGGTTGGAAGGTCAGAAGAAGGAAGATGACAGTGAGACAGTGGTTACCAACAGATTTTATGCTGTGGAAATGGTAGCTCCTCATTCACATTTCTAATTGACTCCGTATTCCTGTAAGATTTGATTTACCGCTTCCTGCTTGAAAGGAAAGCTAGCAAAGTTTTCCATAACTGAAGATAGTCTAGGTTTCATGTTTCCTTTTCCTTAGTTGTTTCTTTGAACTCTCCAGATCCAACTCTTAAGAACCTCCCAACAAGAGTGCCTGCTCTTATATTTTAGGGTATGATATAATTGAGGTTTTATCATTATATAACCCCAATGTGAGCATCTCCCATAGTCTCAACTGAGTATTTTGAAGGTTTTATGGCAAAATGCTTCTCAACAAATATAAATTCTGAAATACATACAGTATCACAGCACTAGTGGTTGCCATCATCATAAGAAGTCAAATTTCTGACAATAGCAGTGTGGCATCATAACGCAATGCAGTACATTTATTCAGCCATAAACCTAGTTCAACAATTAGAAAAGTTTTAAGCACTGAAAAAGTGTCTATTTAACTCAGAGGGGACTTTGGTTTGGTGGGGTGTTTTTGGTTGGGGTTTGGTTTTTTTGTTTGTTTGGTTGGTTTTTTTAAATCCATGTACCTATTCTTCTCTGCCATCACTAAAAAAAGATATTTAACAGGTAGGAACTACGATGACCTGCCAAGGCAAGGGAGACCTGTCTCGGACCTTATGCCATGTTATACAACTTGTAACTCCTATAAAGAGTGCTTGCACTAATTTTACATTTGTTACTATGTGTGTGTACACAGAGCTCATTGTGACAGCATGTCAAATTTAAACGAAAACTCTTAAAATGAGTGAGATTTACTTGAACTCAGAATACTATTCTGTGAAGCCCATGAAACAAACCTGAGAGTTCTGGATCCGAATAGTCCCAGGTGACAGTGCTTGTGTCACCACTTGACCTTGAGGAGTGACCACAGTGACTGGTTGATACACTGTGCCCCCTTAAAACAAAACAGCAACAAAGATTATAGGTAAGTAAAAGCCCTTCAAATAGTATTCTCATACACACAAACACATCAGCACTGCAGACAATACAATGGTTTTGATAATATACCAACTATTTTTTCCTAGTAAGCATGTAAGATGTGCTCTTCGCTATACTAGAATTTTTTCCATCCACAAAAATCTGTAGAAAATTTGATTGTGTTTCCCTGTATTTCAGGCATTCCAGATCTATTTTCAAAGGAAACTGCCATGACTATCAGGCCATAAAATAGTTCATTGTTTTGTTTTAACTAAGCTAACTCTCCAGCCAACAACGGTCACAACACCAAAACCACACCTATGTGCGTCAACTAGTTAGGGCAGTCAGCTGGGTGACACCTAGATGTTCCGGTCAACTAAGGTGACAGAATCTTGGTGAATGCCTAGGGGGTCCTGGGCACCAAAGCCATGAAGCACATATGGTGTCTCAGGATAACCTCTTTGCAAGTATATGCTGTAGAGGCAGACTGCATTGCTTTGTTGCATTTGAGTCAAGGCATTTTTCCTGTTTGTTTTAAAACCTTGCTTAGAAGCAAGATAAAACATTTCAGTTCCGTTTTCATCTCCATACAATAGTAGAACAACTTGGACATCAAGGATTTCACAGACTTGTAGGTGTGGTTCCAAACTCCATAGAGCATGAGACAGATAACAAGTGCAATATTTTAAGTAATGCATGTTTTTGTCAGAGTTATTTTTTGAAGGGGAAAAAAAAAGCGTAAAACACCCCAGTCTCTGAACAAAAGCAGCGTTGCACAGAAAGATCTCTTAATATTATATATACATAACCTCCACTCACAGATGCATACTTGGTACACATATAAATTAAATGAACATTCAGAAACCAGTAAGGCACTCAACTGTATTATAACAACTTTTCAGGTATTAGAGTTAAAACACATTTTTAAAAGTATTTGTGCATTTTTTGTAACAACTATGAAAGAAACTAGAATGAAGTGCAAGGTGCCAGATTTTCTTTACTGTGTCATACCTGCTACTGTTGCCATAGTTACATTTCCCTGCTGCAATGCTGATGCTGGCACCATAATCCCTTGGGGACTGAGTGTGCCTGCAATGGCACTTGGAATTTGCTAGAAAAATAAAACAATTAGTTGCTTGCATTTTTATAAAGTTTTTTTTGTTGATTTTTTTTGTTTTTTTGCATGCTTGTGTAATTTTGGATCTAAAAATACATCTGGAGTTTAATCATAGGATTAACTTCAAAGAGAAAGATTTCATTAGAGGTTCATCATTACCTACATTAACTTTCTCATTAACTATTACCTTTGAAAATCCTCATGAGAGCAACTGTTAGAAAAGACATAAAACTATCTTGAGAAATTTTAGTAGAAATTATTCTAGGTATATAAATACTAAGAGAAACAGTTTCCAAAGGCACAGGGGAAAAAGGACAGATGAAATGGACCCTCAATGCTCTTATTACAGTCATCAAAGCTTTAGAATTGTAGTTATTACCTTAATTCCTTCAATTTCAAAATAATGTGTTAAGTATTCAAGATGCTCAGTATGTTTTTTTCTGCTCAGGATAGTTCTTACTCAACCCTGACCACGCACACTCTTATACATTCCTTAAAATGTATGAATAATCTCTATTGTTACCAAATGCAAAATTCAGTCCATCCTGTCTCTACAGAAGGCTATTAACAGACTTACAAAAACCACCTTTTAGAAGTTGTTTTTGTCTGATTTTAGACTCTCCTTTCCACACTTCCAGACACCAAAACCGAGTCCAGACAGCAAAGTTTAAAAGCCATTGAGGTTTTTCAGAATACGTAGCATCAAACACATTAGTAAGTCAGAGAAGGCCATCCCCTAAAGCTAGATATCTAGTAGGTACTTGGAGGCAGGGCTCACTTTCCAGCATCTAAGAGCAGAGGCATCAACCATAACATAACGTTGTTAATTAACTGTTGTTGATTTACTATGAAAAGTGCAATTGGTTATTGCATTTAGGTAATGTCAACAATATATAAACTGAGGTTCACTTGTATAGAAACGGGCACTGTTTATAACTACACAGTCACCCTAGGGGACATGCAGTGATATACATCCCAAGTATTGCAACTGTAAACCATCAGACATTGTCTATTTGTTCCAGAATACTGATTGTATATAAAATACATCAGACGTCTCAATATTCTAATGAAGCAGAGTAGACTAAGGAGACCTTCTTAACGAGGAATTTTTTTCTCTCCTTTGTTTATTCTGTTTCCTAGCCTCCTTCCAACAAAATAGCAAATCCAGGCTATTCTGAGTATCTCCATTTGCTGAATTGAAGGAAAAATCATAAAAGGAAGACAGACAAGAAAAGTGACTCTATGTTCTGGCTCATCTCAACAAATTTGTCCATCAGGCAGTGGCACACAGATGTGCACAAAAAATACATCTCTTTCTACTCTTAATAACCAATTTTGAGAAAGTCAAAGAAATTGCAGAAACACTGTTTGCAAACTAATAGTAATGGAAGTATGGAAGTGTAATTATAACTTCCTAAGGAAATCTAAGCAAAAATACACTTAGCTGTATTTTAAACATACCTGAGATTGCACAGGTGAATAAGGACTTCCAGGCTCTCCACTTAATAGAGTTTCACTGTTCATTTTCGTCTTCAGGCAGGCAATGTAACGACTACAGAAATCCTTGCAGAGTTCATTAACCTTTTCTAGCTCAAGCAGATGGATACGTAGAACTTGGATTGCTTTTACCATCTAGGGAGAGAATTGGAAAAAAAAATAGAAACAAAGTAACTGTTAATTTTAAAAAAATATTTAATGTGAGATTTAAGCATGGACTACTTTCCAGTAACAAAACCCATCCAATTAAAGCAGAGTTACTAATTGCTAAGCGCTGACTTGAGTTCTCTAGCGCTGACCATTACGCTCCTGAAATGTGAAAGGCACATGTTTACATACAAAACCTGTACCCTACCACTGCCTAAGTAAACTACCATACAAGGGAAACAAAACACAACAACAATATAATCTTTGTCTCTGTCACATGTGACACATTAAGACGACAGAGCATAGTTAAGGTGTACATGGAGCACAGCATGAGACTGCATGTCCCTGTGATCTCTATCCCCATCATACATCCCTGGGTCATGCAACACACAAGACTGAAAGTGAAGGAAAGTAATCCCACCCACAGCTATTATTTGGATGGCGTGGTTGGAACAGGCTTAATAAGCAACAGTCAATTTGAGCTACATATCAGAAATACCAGGTTCAGTTCCACATTGCACACTGACCCAAGGAAACCAAAAGCGTAGAGATGAATTTGAGATACACTGAGAAGATCCTTCTGTGACTTAGCATAAATTTGTCACAGATTGCTAGTGAGGGTGAAAGGTACAGGAAATGGCTTGCCATCTCGCCTATAACAAAAACACAATAGCTTTTATTTTTCTAGAATAAAAAGGTCCCAAAGTTTGTCATATTGTTGAACAAAGCTTAAAGTAATCGAACAGTTCTTCAGTCCTAGAGCTTTGAAGTTCCTCTGCAATTGTATGTCAAAGATTAAAAACTCTGGGGTAAAATCTTTTAGGAACTTCCAGATGAGGAGAGTGTTTCTGAAATATAAATCATAATATACAAAGCACTAAACCCAATAACAAATCCATGTTTAAACAAAAATTGAAGTGGAGGAGATAATGTATGTGATGTGAGAATACCTATCGTGCTTACCATGAGAAAAAGACTCATAAGCTTGGATAGATAATGGTATTACATACAGCAATAAAGTAGCTTAGGTGATTGTCAGGGTCACAGGCAGAAGATCAAAAGCTAAAACCAAATCCAGATGGTCTAAATTTTCATGAAGCAGTGGGAAATCCAGGACTTTCAAGTATGTACGTAACACACTGGCATAGTAATTACTTACTTTATTTTTTACATAGCGTGCTATCCCCAACATTTAATTGCTATGCTAGATCTGGTAGAAAAATATCCTTCAGTTTCATGAAACTGAATAGATCGTAATTTTGAAACGTAGTGCAGAGCTTGATTTTAGCATTATTTGGAAAAAATTGTCCTATATGAAGGGTCATGTACTTGGCCAGAGCACTGAATCCAATGACTAGAAATGATAGCTTACTAAGTAATCCACTTATCACTTCTAACTAAAGAAGCCAACTGGGAGATGAAGTTGCCTTTGTTCAAAGCAGCTGAAGGAGATCAAGACAGGCAAACTTCTGTGTGTACTCTCCTCTCCACCATGACAGCTTTAGCTTTCATTGTGACAGATCTTTTCCCTGTTTTTTCAGTAGAAGGTATGCCAGCTGTATGACACTCACCCAGTGTCGACAACTGTATGTTTAAATAAACAAGAGGAAAAAAAAAAATGAAGTGATAACAAAAAAGGAAATCTTATCCATTCTCAGGGCTAAAAAGAATAAAACCCAAACATTTATCTTTAAAAGCACAGCTGCAGAAAAATAAGAGCTGCAGACTTGAGACAGTTGATCCAAATTAAAATCTGGCAACTCTTATGACCTATGACACCAAAAGCCTTTGAAAGAGTAAGTGACCCAGTGCTGAGGTATATAGAACAGCAATCTTCTAAAACAGCCCTCAGCAGCGGTTGCTGTTTAAACTGTTCAATTACGTTTAAACTGCGTTTAAGTACTTTTAAACACAATCAAGTTAAAATCTATTTTAATTTGCATAGTTTAATACAAAACAAAGGTCACCTATGTTTAAAGATACTCTGCTTCTTTCAGAATTATTAACAATTGTTCTGTAATAGCCAAAGAGTTTCAGAGACAAAAAGCTTAAATTATAAAATTATTTACGTGTGGCAGACCAACACAGAGCACATATATTAGTGTATGCCCTAAACAATCAGATAAAACGAGGCAACAAAAATATGCCTTTGGGCACGTAATATTTGACCATTTTAGTGATTAGTTTTGCTCAGTCAGGAGTGGTTTTTTTTTTTTTTTTCCTTAAACCATTTCCCATATTTATATTATTTATTTAATCAGCATTTGTTTGGAGGAAAAATAAAAGTCTTGTCTTCAGCTTAGATTCAGTTTCAAATAGATGGTTGATACTTGAAGTAAAAATTGTATTGAAGTCGAAATTAACCATAAACCGAGAACTAGTAACACTATGCAGGTTTCCGCACAGCCACACAGAGATGCACTACTCGTACAGGAAGCTGGGCTACTGTGGTTAGGAAGGCAAACAAAACTTTGTAAATATGCCATGCCTGTCATCAGGACTTATTTACTCATTTACAACTACACTAATTGTGGCCATATGGCTCCTGCTCTCTTGCAGCATGGGTGGACCAAACTTAAATTTGTTGACAGAAGTTCAGTTTTTCCTTGAAACTAAAAATAAATAAATAAATAACTCCTGATAAAGTCACCCATGTTGAACAAAGGTAATAAAAAGAAATATTTCCAGACAGATCCAAGAAGTAGTAATATTTCACTCCTTTGTTTGTAAAAGGCACACCTTGAAGTCTACAAGAACCATGTTTTTGTTTAGTACTACCGAGTAAAATATGCCACAGAACAATGAATTTTTATAACCCAATTGATTCAGCCTTTTTACTGGAGGAATAAACCTGCAGCATCATTTCAGAGAAATGCACAAAGACAGAAGTAACCATGAGACATACGTGTACTGCTGAAACTGCTGTAAATAAAGACAGTGGTAAACTATTAAGCAAAGAAAGATAGATTATTGAAAAACTTCCATTTCTTGCTAAAAGTGGTATCCAGAGCATATATTTACATGTAAATATATCATACATTAAATTTGAAGACATCTTTAGCCCTAAAAATGCTTTACATTGTGCCTGCGTCCTGTCTTTTCAGTGCACCAAGCACATGCTGCAAAGGGCATAGAACATACTATGCACTACCTTAGTCACAATGCCCAGCTCACCTTTGTTTATCTGAAACATATACTCAACATTTTTTTATGGACTTCAGAACACATCACATAAGCATATAGCAAATACGTATGTGGACAACATAAATGAAAGGATCTCCAGGTACTGACAAGTGATCTTCTCACTCAAATGACCTCTCGTTTACAAAGAGCCAATTAAAGTATGTACATCCACAGCTCACCTACCTTCCTGAGCAAATCCTTCTGGGGCGATTTAGGTCTTCAGGGGAAGAACACAAACTCTGGGAGAGGGGGTATTTTGTTTTAGTTTCCCCTATTTTAAGTCCCTAGCTACAAGACATACCTAGGAAAGGTATGACTGGAGGTTTTTGAGACAGTTCTGCACATTACAATAGCAAGAAAACTTTTCAGAAATGCAAAAGCACCGCTTGTTCAGTCAAGACTATTCAAATGTCATCAGCTGGCTTCACCTACACTACAATGTTTCCTGACACAACTAAAAATTCAAAAGGATAGTCTTTGAGAAGAGGGTACTGAACCAAAAATCCTTAGCCTAAACAAAATAAAAAACTCATGGGTCTTCAAAAAAGGCAGTGTCCTGTTCAAATACAGAAGTGAGTATATTTAACACCCCTTGTTTTGTATTGTTTCTAGACTTGATAAAGCCATAAGTAACCTGCTCTGACTTCACAACTGACCCTACTTCATACAGGAGGCTGGACTACAGACCTCTCGAGCTTGTAATCCAACCTGTATTATCCTCTGGTTCTATGAATGTGGGGAAATTAAAAAAGCCACCCATATATGGCACGAGTCTACACTGAACAGAAGCTATACAAGAGCCAGGAAACATCCTGAGGTAACGTGATGTTTCTGCAGTGGCTGGGTTAATAGTAAGGAACAAAGAAATGTTAATTACTGAATGTCTTAAAACATAATGTAATCTGTGAAAGCTCTAAAAATTATCTGCAAATGCTCATGCTGAACAACTTCTTAGACATGGAGGAACCTGTCATGTAAGTCCTAAACACAAAAGGATACTAGTGGAGAACAAAGAGAAGCTGGTTCATTCCAAGATCTGTTTTATCTGTGAAAATGATATAGAGATGTCAAAAGGTAAGGGGCAACGGGTAACGAGCTCCAACAGATGACACTCCATGTTATGGGGATACAGCTGAGCAGGCTTCCAGAGAGCAGCACGTGTACTTGGGAACCTTTGGCTAGCAACACAGATCACCAAGATCTGGTTCTTAACAGCAAACACATCTCTTCTGGTACTGATGCTTGATATAGGAAGTATGGTGAATGCAAAGCAGCAATCCAAAAAGATATGGAGGTAGATAAAGCTCTGGGAAAGAAAGTACACTTCCAGACTAGTAAGTAAACATGGGCATAGCCTTCAGCTTCCACTTCTTTCCCACAGGGACTAGGATTTGAAAAGGGGAGGTCTGCAGCACTTCTTGCAGCTAATCAGCACTTACACCAAGTTCAGGGAAGATCAATGGAGACACAGACACCATGAGTGACCAAGAAACATAAAAGAGAACAAAATTGTTGAAAACCAGAAGAAACCTGTAGAAGAAACCTGGAATGTCTTATTCCAAGGTAGAGGATAATTCTGGCTCAAATAATATGCTGTGCCATGCATAGAAGAGCTAAATATTTACTGCAAAAAAAAAAATCATAAACTCGTGCCTCTCTTTTACCTCCCTGAAGAGTCTAACCTGCTTGGTCAGAGTCAGTGAAGTTGGAAGGGAAAAGTTTCAAAGTTCTGTTTGCAGCCAACAGTTTTTCAAGAGCAAACAGGTAACTACCACAGAAAAACCACTTTCTTTGTGTATTTATTAGGGATGGACTGGAACTCCTGGGAGAATTTCAGTCCAAAACCAACCACCTCTTCTGACTGGAAAATGATTAAAAAAGTAAAGACATACCTAGAATGTCAAAACTTCTTACATCTCAGAGCAAGCTGATAAAATCTGTCCAGGAGCTAGCACTGAAACTTCTCATTTTTCTTTCAACAGATCTTTCAACAGAATTAACTTTGCATTTTCCTGTGATACGCTCTTCCTTGGAAGGAAAAGAGGCATCTTATACACCTCTCAGGCAAAGGAAGAGACAACACCTGAAACTTCACACTTCAGGGAAGCCATAACACAATTTTGTGAGTTTTTTAGCGCTGCAGGTTTTGAACACGAACCATTGCTGACTCTTATTACATGAATGCACATATAGAAGAGAACAGGAACACGGCAATAAATCAAACTAAAAATATGCTTAATCCAGGTCATTTCACAGAGTACCTTAAAAATTATTTTAAGGAAAAAAAAAAACTTTCCACAAAAAAGCGCCATTTTTTTCCATCTCTTTAGAAATTCTTACAATCTCTTCTGAGAAATTTTTGCTTGTTTAAACATGCTGAAGCCTAATAAGCAAAGTTCTGACCCAGTCCAGAAGGCATCAGTGTTTATAGAAGTGTTCTCATCCATTTCACTGCAAACACCCTATTTTGACAACGTGTCTGACAAAGTCAGACTTGTGAAAGACACTGCAAAAGGCCTAGTAACACCATTTCTGTGTTGACCATAACCCTTTGCCATGATGCTTCAAAGTCACCAGCTGACACTGTTGGAGTGGTTAACAAAAAGGAAACAAATTCCTCCACCTAGACAATAAAAAAAAGGATTGAAACTTGGTTTACAGGCCAAGCTTAGCAATATATGGATATTCTTAATATTAAGTTTCAGGTGGATGCTACCTGAATTTCCCAGTGCTGAAATCCTTTATACTACTAATGCAGGAAAAGATCAATTAATTGAGAATGGGAACCATAATACCAAAATAACAAGGTAGTCTAGATTGTAGCTTACTAAGAGTTACTCCAGTTAGAACAACCTTAGAGTGATCTTAATGAACTTCCTTTCAGGTCAAACTGATCTAATGCCTGTGCCATCCAGATCAACATTCTGTGGTCCTCCGGAAGAAAACCAAACTTTTCCTTTGGAATATTCAAGGCATTTCAAGTGAGCACTTAACGTGAAACATTGTAGGGCCTCTTACAATTCTGGCAATCAGTATCTGTGACTCATCACAACTTCTGTTATCTAGGCAATTAGCCTATAGGCAGTATGGACCCTGAAATGATATTCTGCTGTTTTGGTGCCATTTGTTTAAGCTTCATCACAAAAACTGTGAAGTGTAGTGGAGTTCTTCATGCCACTTCCAAAAGAAGTAAAAGGAAAAAAAACAGAAACAGCTGAGTTAGTGGCCAATTTCCTTACTGTAAACAGGTCTGTGACTCTTTTCAGACAGGACTTGAATTCTGCTCTTTATAGTTTTACAACATTCAATTCATCTCAGTTTAGCTCTGGCTCCAAGGTGAATGATTGCTACTGTGCAAGCATTTTCACCTTATTTGTTTGACTCTGCTGGGGTCAGATAAGAGCACAGGTGGAAAGCAAGTAGTTGTATATGGCCTACCTCCACCCTTCTGGCTCGTTCTAATTAGTAGGCTTCACTAGCTTCTCCTTTTGAGTTAATGACTGATTAACTCAAAAGTTAAAAAGGAAGGCAGCAAGAACATAATACACAACAAAGGTGCACAATATTAGAATCCCTCTCTACTAAAAAGAGATTTTTAAGCTATATAAAAATGTATGTATTTATGTAACACAAGGCAGAGAAAACTGCCCCGCTTCAGCCTTCTCTCTGCAAGCACCAATATTTCAAGCTAAACAAGAGACCGAAAACTATACTAGCTATTTCACAACTTGACAGAAACTCTTCTGCTCATTGCCCCTTACAAAATGAATAGCCTGTCAGAATGTCATCTGTTCAGAGCACCCAGCCTTCAGGACAGGCAGAGGACAAACCACACTCAGATTTCATTTGGTACCTAGTAACGGAAAGTCATAGCTAACAATATAACTACAGAACAGGAATTCAATGCCAAAGATTTTGGATTTTGCAATGTGGTTCCAGTTTAAGACAGTACTGACCTCAGCAGCCACGGAATACAAAAACAAATACTTCCTCATCCATCTCAAGTAAAATGAGCTAGACTTGTGCAGCCCATCAACAAAGGTGAGTACCACATTAACCAAGAGACTTTGCCACCACTAAAATCACAAACAGGTCAATTAGCATGAAGGACTATTGGAACACAGCAGACCCATCTACAACCAAAGCCAGCTAGATCTGAGAGAATGTCTGTGTACAACCAAAAGCACGTGAAGCAGGCCAAAGCATGCAGGATCTTTGGGAAACCTACTTTGAAGGCTCACAGAAGCCACAGAATAGTTGAGGTTGGAAGGGACCTCTGGAGATTGTTTAATCCAACCCCCCTGCTCAAAACAAGGTCAGCTAGGGCAAGTTGCTCAGGGCCACGTCCAGTTGGTTTTCGACTATCTGCAAGGATGAGGACTCCATAAGCTCTCTGGACAACCTGCTCCAGTATTCAATCACCCTTACAGTAAAAATGTTTTTTCTTATGTTTTAATGGAACTTCCTGTTTTTCAATTTGTGTCTATTTCCTCTTGCCCTTTCACTGGGCACCACTGAGAAGAGTCAGAGAGTCTGTCTTTATTCCCCTATTAGGTATTTAGATACATTGATAATATCACCCCAAACGTTTAACGCTGTGGACTAAACAGTCCCAGCTCACTGAGCCTCTCTTCATATGAGAGATGCTCTAGTCCCCTAATCATCTTTTTGGTCCTTTGCTGGACTCAATCCAGTACGTCTATGCCTAGTAGTAGGGAGCCCAGAACTGTACCCAGAACTCCAGGTGCGTCTCACCAGTGCCAAGTAGAGGAAGAGGATCACGTCCCTTGACCTGCTGACAATGATCTTCCTAACACAGCCCAAGTACATTGGATTTCTTTGCCACAAGGATGCATTGCTGTCTCATATTTGGCTTGGTGTCCATCAAGACTGTCAGGTCTTTTCCCACAAAGCTGCTTTCCCATTGGTTGGTCCCTAAAGTGTACTGGTTATTCCTCCACAGGTACAGGACTCGGCATTTCCCTTTGTTGAACTCCCAAGATTCCTGTTTGCCTGCTTCTCCAAAAGTGACAAAGTACCCATGAATGGTGGCATAGCCATCTGGTCATCAGCCACTCCTCACAGTTTTGCAAGAGCTGCAAATTTGCCAAGGGTACACTCTGTCACATCACCAAGATCATTAATGAAGACGTTAAACAGTATTGGTTCCAGTATCAATCCCTGGAGTACAACACTAATGACGAGCCTTCAACTAGACTTCACACTGCTTACTGCAATCCTTTGAGCCCAGCAGTTCACCCAGTTTTCAGTCCATCTCACTGCTCATTTATCTAATCCTTATTTTATCAGTTTGCCTATGAGAACATTATAAGAGACAACATCAAAAGCCTTACTAAAGTCAAGATAAAACACATCCATTGCGCTTTCCTCATCCACTGAGCCAGAACTACTACATTCCAACTATGAGATTTCAGATGTGCTTCTGAAAAGAAACTGGGATTAGAGAAATAAGGGAAAACAGTGTATTTGTGCTGAATTCAGAGAGTTACAAGTGAGGAAAATAACCTCAGGCTTAGCAGGTCAGCAGACCTGCTTCATGCAGAACAGAACTACCTCTTATTTTTGAGTAAAGTATTGGAGGCAAGCATATTCAAAAAAATTCTTTGAAGAAAGAGCCATGGAAAACGTTATTTGTGTCTTCAAATTCACAGCTGATGTGCAAGAAGCACTCCAGAGATGTCACTGATAGCAGTAACAAAACCCCAAACATATTACAGAGTGAAAGAGAAAAAGAAGTAATTGCAAAATTATAAGCATTCCTGGTAGTCAACTTTCTAGATACCTGGGTCAAACCACAAGATCCTGAAACTGGTATGTTATTTGGGGAATTCTGTGTGCAGTTAATTCTTTAACAATCACAGGTCACATAAGATTTTGTACATGTGCAAATTAGCATATGTGATAAATTGCAGTTTTTAGCCTGGATTTAGTCTTCCTCAGAAACTAACAGCTCTTTAAAGTATTTAGCTCCTTCTCCCTCAATAAAACACTTTTTTCCCCCGTAAGTTTGCCAGAGTGCTTTCCTGTTCAAGAAAGTTCCAAAATGATGGCACCAGTGGCCTTCAATCTCCAAGCATTTCTGCACCTCAGTGGAACAGCCATACTCTTCATAGACAGATCATGACATTATAACCATTCTGAAGTACTTATTTCTGCTTACAAATGTCAGACAATCATTATACTGTGTTACAAGTATTTAATAAGTGTAATATTACACCATTCATATTTAAAATAAAAAAATTTTAAAAAGCAAAGCACCCCACACCACTGCTGCTCATACTAGGGCAGTAACTAAAGAAGAGAATTATTGTTTATTTCCCCATGCCTTTATTTTTCTTCTTTCATATTTTTAATTCCTACAGTGGCAACAGTCATTCTACTACAGGGTTTATTCATGGAACTGTTTTAGTAGGTATATCAATGCTTCTTTCTACTTAGAAAACTAAGTCACTGTCTGTACAAATAAATATTTCTCAGGTGAGCTTCATCAAAATTTGCCCACAAAGATCTAATGATAAAGATATTAAACTGAGATTTTAAGGGTTCAATTCTGTTCTAGTTGTAACTGTGGTCAAAGTGGCCAATGCCTGTTCTTCAATTCTTCATTTATAAACTGAGTATCTTTATACTAATACTGAGAGTATCACTATGTATCATATTATGTGTCCTCCTTTAGCTGCTTTCCCATCATTCTGAAGGGCGTTGGTTTTGGTCCCCTTCTAACACAAAAACCTTATTTGAGTCTCAAAATGTTTCCAAACAGAAAATAAAAGCCTCTGTAAGACAATCAGCTCCTCAGCCAAAGCTGTAAGAGAAAGCACTCTTGTAGGTGGATTAGTGCAAAGTGAACTTGATCCATCCTTGAAGAAGATTTAATCTAAGGTGACTTTACATTTACATAGACTAAGATCATTGACGCAATGTATTAAGATACTTCAATGCTAGACACTATAACCTACAGTTAAAAGGACAGAACAAGTAGCCAAGAAGGTAACTTTTTATGTCTCTTTAGCTAGAGCTGTAAAACCTTGCCTCACTCTAGAACATACAGTCTTCTGCCTTTACTCTCACGCTGGTCTAATTATACATAGAGACTCTTGTAGCTTTATTTTCCATGACACTATTTAAATACTATCTTCCCAGAACTTAAGTACACTAAACATTGGTCATAAAGTGCTTGGAAAGAAATCAAGTTATGCAAAATGTCTATTTAGGTTGCTTGCAAAAGCAGCCAAAATTGACCCCTTTTTTGTGACAATACGTGTCCCTCCTAACATGCTGTTCACTGTAATACTCCTGCCAATTCTAAACAGTATCTCAAATTTATTTCTTCTTTACGTCTTCATTTTATTTAAGAGTTTTCTCCAGGTACCTTACCTTAGCCTTCCGCACAGGATATTATTTGTCCACATAAATCTTTCTAGATATCAGTTTTAAAACATTGCTATTTCTGTTGCTTACAACCTCACATCAATTTAGTTTTGTTTAAGAACATCAATATTTCAGGAAGCCTTTTCTCCTACGAGGTCGCCTGAAGGATGAAGACTTGTTTTATTACAGAGTCACCTTAGAGGAACAGGTTTTCAAAAATGAAACAAAACACTTGACTCCTATAATTCTAACAGTCTTGAATTATGATAAAATCTAGTTGCAACATGACTCTAAAGAGATGAACACAGATGGACAGTTTAGAAACTAGCATGCCCACAGAGGTGTTCTCCAGAGATATGATTCAAAAGGGAGACTTAAGGGACTGGAGAAATCACAGCTTCATCACAGGAAGGACTTTCAGAAAGCCTAAAGGAGACAGTGACATGCAAGAAAAAAATCTGTCTAGATTAGTTTCTAAGAGTTAGAGAGTTTCTAAGCTCATCTTAAAACAACTTTTCTCCAACATTAACTAGATGAACCCTGATTAAAAAAAACGTTGGAAAAAACTTACATTGATTAAATGTTCTTGATAAGTATATGTTTTGACACTCCAAAATTGATTTACAGAGTCAACTGGGCTATGGCAAGCATATGTTTCTGTTCACTTCCAATACACTGAACTCAGTTTAGAATGGGAAACAACTGTGAAGGGCCAATGTAAGTTTACAGACAAGATGGTAAAAAGGGTTCAAAAGAAATTATAAAAAAAGAAGTTTTTCAGCATTAACATAAAGAAGAATCTCTTGTAGGAAGAAAAACATGAAGAGAAACTATAAGCATCACTTGAGACCAGAAATTAGGAAGAGACAAATGTGATGATTGTTTCAGAAATAAAAGAAACAGCTTATACTTACCAAATTATCAGTTTCTGGATCTTCACAGAAAAAGGGTTTTCCTTCTTTCTCCTGCTTCCTTACAAAATTTTCAATATCTACATCAAAACTAGCAGAAGTTGTGCCTTCTGAGCCCTGTGTAGATTGTTCACATTTTTCAAATAATAGTGCTAACAAGGGAAATAGCGGGTGCCTAGAATAAAAGTTAAAATACATGAATAAGTATTTTCACTTAAACGTACACCAGTGAAAAGTAAGACATCTAACTCCCGTAAGGTAACAGTCACTCATGTAAGAAACAAAGACAAGTCTTGGAAGAGACTGCATATAACACCACTGGATATAGCAAGAAACAATGAAAGTTTTGTGTTTTTTTCATTTTGATTAACCACACACCCTAGGGGCAAGTAAAGCAGTAGAATATGTATATATTTAAATAAAGAGAACAATTACAAGCTAAAAAGCTCTGACATACTATTTTATTCACTGTAATTGAGCGTCAAGAGATACATTAATACAGTGCATTAGAAATGAGGATTAGGATTTACAAATAGAATGAATGCAGATTTAAAGTCTGACAAAATTAATTTCTCCTTCAATGTCGGCCTTATTTATACATCATGTATAGCTTTACAGAATTGAGAATAGGATCCACATTGTACTCAGAGGCCTCCTGTGAAATCATGCTCAGAGCAGAAGATGATTTTGTTAGTACAAGCCTGTAAATGAGTGGATACATCTTTCTGCTTCAGGTTTTTTTTTTTTTTTTTACCTGCAAACTGGTAATAATTCTGTCTTTATAAAGCACTTAAAGTGAAAGAACACTTAACCTCAAAACCGACCATACTGCTTAGCACAGCACTTAACACTGGAAAATCTCAAATTAGTGTGTCTATACATCAACATTTAATACCATTTGAGCTAATTGCTGGGTAATAGATTGTTATCCCTAAAGAAAAGGGAATAAAGATCGACTTAATTACAAATAAATATAATCTTACATTAAAGATAAAAACTAGACTTTAACAAATAGTGGCCATAGTTCAACAGTCTAAGTAGCTTACTAAATGTCACTTGCATAAAGGCAGCCACCTTTAGAATATCCTTTAAAACTACACTGAAATTGAAGGATCCCATAATAAAAGGAAGTTTTTTTTCTTGGCTGACAACTGACAGTGAAGCTAATTTGATCTCACTCTTTTCCTGCAAACTACTGAGACAGTTAGCCAAGAGATCATCTGATTTTAAGCTACTTATTACTGATTTTAAAAAAATCCTCTATTCTTTACCCTTGAAAAGACAGAACATGAGTCCATTACTACCTGTAAATGGCCTGCTTGTCTGCATCCATTGGAGTTTGAGATTCTACAGGGGCAGGACTCACCCCTTCAGCATCAGTTTCAGAGCAGTTGGGATCTTGTTCAGTTTTTAACTCTGTTACTACTTGCATCTGTAGAAAAAGAGTAAGTTATAAGTAAATCTGTACGCTTGACGTAAAATAAGTGTACTGTTTTCTAAGGAAATAGCAATGTACGAGGCTACTAAATTGCCAGAAGGTTGGTATGACTTGGCAGTTACACAAAAAGCCACAGCAGTAACAAAACCCCTCTTTTAATCCTTGACACTTTTTGATGGGTAGTGTAAAGGTCACTTCAAGTTTCAGCACTTGGCTTTAAAATGGGAATGACAGATATTAGTAAATTGTTAAAGCATTCTGTTCCTGAAGTGGCTATTTTTGGAATAGACTAGCAAAAAATTGAAATGTTTTTGCTCAAAAAAAAAAAAAAAAAAAATTATGGGGATGTCTACATAAAAAGCCTTCAGGACGAAAACAAAAATCATAGAATTGCCTAGGTTGGAAGGGATCTTTCAGATTACCTAGTCCAACCGTAAAAGTTTCCAAAAGGAAAGCTTCTACTCTTAAGTGTTCTTTCTTATTTCTAACTGTACAGTATACCAAGATACTGAAGAAAAGAGATCCTGAAGTTTTTTTGTCCATTAAACCACATTATTTTCTTACAAAGAACTGATATATTCTACGTCACCCTAATCTTTGAATAATCAGGAGCATAACCTCCCCTGCCCATTACCACTCAAATTCAGGTATTGTAATAACAAATTATTTTAGGAATATGAAGGTACTGGAGAAAAGAGCAGTAACGGCTTCTACAAATCCATTTAACACACAGTGACACAATCTGCCACCACTGGAAAAACAACACAGAGCACAGCTTCTACAGAGCACCTAAATTGCACTAGGTGGCTGGTAGTGCCTTTGAGTGCCTTGTAAGTGTTCAAAGAGTGGTTTTCCCATCACCTCCAGCTAAACATCTTTCAGACTAAAATGTCTTAAAGGAACCTGACCTCTGAAAGTCATGGTTTCCACCTCCCAACCCAAAGTCCTTGGTTTTCTCCCCTTTGAGCACTAGGAACATCTGTACAGAGACAAGAAATCACTGCAATCTTTTTTTTCTACTTTAAAAAGTTTTATCTTGTGTAGAGGACAGTCACTGTTCTAGATAGCACCAGGCAGCCAAAATTGACACCTGCAGAAAGGAACTGTACAGAATGCAATCCCCAGCTCTCTTTTCGCATGAGATGTACATGTCACATCACTCACAGGAACTCTCCCGAGAGGAGAGCTGACCTCCAGAAACCACGAGAGAACCTGACTCTAACAGAATTTAATCTATTTCAACACAATGTAAGCCAAAGGAATTTATACTATTCCCAACAAGACGCCTGGGAGAACCAAAAGGTTTGTGCTCTTATTACCTGTTGGGGACAAGCCACCCCCTAGCAAAATCAAACTGAGAAAATGCCAGCATATCCCTACCCAACAGAGCAGCCTGCCTTGCTTCCTCATCAAGCATAGATAATTTTTAAGCCAGAATCCTTGCAAAAAAAAGACGCAATTAATGGACTCATTTCTTGGCTAATGACAAGAAGGAGGAGCAAAATAAAAGGAGATGACTCATCCAAGTTATTATAAATGTTGAGCCATACATCTGCAAAGTCTGAAGGGAGAGAGCATGTTCAGTTAGGGCTCTCTCACACTAGGAGGAGGAAATAGCTCACTTAAAACTGCAAGCTATTTCCTATGGGCCATTTCCAAACTACAAAAGCAGCAGGCACCCAAATTACCTGTGTATCTTGGTCACCAAGAGCTTAAAATACAAAATGAATAGGAAGAAAATGCTCTCTCCCAATTCATTCTTTACAAAAAGATGTATTACTTTCACTGACATGTCACAGGATGGTATGTGTTTGCTGAGGGAATAAGGTAGAAGACATAAGGTAGGCGAGAGGAGAGAGAGAAATTAGAATTGCAATAAAAGAATCAAACAACAAAAATCAATAATCCAGAATGCAGTCAGATAAACATCTTTTTATAAGAGATGGGAAAAGTTGTTGGTTTTCTTCTGACTGTTCACTACTGTTGCCATCTGCTGACAGAAGTACTTGTATTTTACTGATTAGGGTTGACACATAGTAATGTAAAAACAGGTCTTGAAAGTACAGGCCACTGGCATGATCTGTCTCCGTTTAACAGTATTATAATTTAGCAATTCAAATTGTTGCAATATACAGCCTGTTCTACAAAAATGAAACTTCATGACCAGACATATCTGAGTATGTTTCATTATTCTAGCTGCTCGTTAACAGAAGTAAGAAACTGGAAGCCCAACGATCAGCTTTCTAATTAGCAATGCTAATCAATAACCTCATTAAAATGAATTCAAGTATTTTACCAGTTTGCAGCCTGCAGCATAATTGCATCAACTTAAATGTAGTCAAAGTAGTAGTAATTCTAGATAACTAAATTTATCCTTCACTTGTTCAAGACCAACAAGTCTATGACTACATAAATGTCATCTATCTGCAGACACATAAGAACACTGAAGTATCTTATACACAAAATATTACAGATGCCCATCTGACTTCCCTAAGAACAGGAACATTGCAGCCCACAAATCATCTAGAGAAGATTCAGAAGAAAACCCCTTATCTAAGCATTCTTCCAGAAGTTAAGCAAAGTCATGCAAAGATTAACTAAGCCTTTAATAAGTATTCAAGTATTAAAGAATAGCAGTTTATCACTTTAAAGATCTTGTTTTACAAACAAGAACAGATATTTAAACAATTCCAAAGCAGGCATTAAAGAAAAAGTCACTACCTTTTTTCTCTAGCTAATTGTATTTAGTTCATAGAGAAAGAAAAACACACCTACCTGTTGTCCATCTTGATAGTTGTCTATACTTAATGTCTGTGTTGCCATCATGGTCAATAAAACGTTAATTATGTCAAACCATCATAAGTATGAACAAATATTCTTTAAAAAAAAAAAAAAGAACCCAAACCAAAGTCAGTTACAAAAGTGACCACTCAGAATCTAGTTCTAAAAGTTGGAAAAAGATAAAGATTTATGCAAACCTTCACCCAAAAACACAGAGAGTTTATTGACAATGACAGCAGTTACGTGCATTTCTAAAATAAACAAAAAACACAAGTTGGAAAACGCAACATGTTTCATTGTATCATTTTATATTTTAACGTAAGATTTTTAAGAAGAGGCTAAGGTTCTTTTACGTTCACAAACTTCAAGTAAGCTTCTTATTTCTGCACTACTTGACTAACTTATTCTAATGCAATACATAAAAATCTAGAAACAGGCTAAGACTGGTGTTCCTGTTTTGAAAAAGCTAACAATACATCAGCATTACTGCAACTGAAATAATAATAGTCTACAACCAGTGAACCAGATGTAATAAGTGTTAAGGAATACCCTATTTACTTATGAGTATGAATCCCACATTCTAGAGTCAGGGCCTGGAATTACTTTTAGAAACTGAAGTCTCAAATTACTTCTGACATCAGGAATCTACCATCCAAGTCATTTAAGGCTCAACAAAGAATGGAATGGTATCTAGCAACTTTTAAACAACTGGGCCTATGCGATTATATAGTTTGAAAAGTGACCTAGGAATTCAGAAGTTGCATTTTCATAGACATTTGATACCTTGGGAAATATTAATTTTAATAGGATTTATAACAAAAGTAAATTTATGTATGTTATTCTCCCTAAGGATTAGATGGAGTTTGGTGTTCAGATGAGTTAAACATTTTTTTTAAGTTAGACATTCAATAATATTTAGCTTAGCACCACCACCAGATCGTTTATCCATCAGATTACTAATTTACATTTCATTTTCTTGTCAGATTAGCAGCCATTACAACTGAAACCACATAATGTATTAAGGTATTACCATTAAATATTACCATAGAACTCAATTTTCCTTGAAATATAGGAGTACTAATGTTTAGCTACTTTAAAAAAAATACTCATATTAAAAAAAAGAAGACAGAGCTCATGTCTTGCAAAAGATTAAATCCAGGTATTAATTCCAGATTTTCTGCTCTCTTCCACTTATGTCAGTATCAAAGAACCAAGTATTAGAATTTTCACCAGTTTAAGATCTGAAACAAGACCTTTTTTCTTTGTAATGTGTTCAATAAGTACAAATTCTTTCAACTATTTTGAAATCTTTCCTTCACCATTGCATAATACTAGAATGCATGACTCATTTTGAAGAGCAATTTTTACATTCCTGTATATTTTCTCGTATAGATTACAATAGTCTCAAGTAAATGTTTCATTTGGGAAACACAGGACAAAATGCAAGATCCTGTTTGTTTACTTAACAGTTTCAGGGACAGAGACAAACCTAACTCCTCAGGACAAATCTCAAGTTTTACTTTGCATCAAATTCTATTCAAAGTGCAAATCTTTTTTTTTTTTTTT